>JAUNZO010000885.1:600000-1062366 GCA_031894775.1 Chloris gayana | reverse complement strand
CAAGCAGCTAGAGATGCACATGTGACAGCAATAACACGAGCAGTGAGTGAACTGGACCCAGGTCAGGTCGCCAAGCAGCGGGCATTGATGCTACAACGGCTACTGCTACACGCACGTACAGTGAGCAGCCATGTTCACGCATCAGAACAGAATTACTGAGGCCATGCCCCATCCATTCAATCCGACGCGGTCCTACCCACTACGGCCGATGACTTTACATCCGCCACTACTGCCCTGCAAACCCATTGAATTGTGCATCAGGGGTACTACCGTACTTGCATCACGCCATGCAATGAACTCAAATAGTAATTGTTACCAGTAGCAATATACGGTCGTTAACACTAGCAGGGTGGATTTGTTTAACAAGGACGACGACAGAGGAGGCTTCCTAAGCTGAGTTTCAGGACGTGTGTCATTACTCGTTTCATCAGTGTAGGAGAACATTGTACTTTGGTAGGACAAGCGGGGATGCTTATTACCTCGACGAAGGCAGTGAAGGGCTGCATGAGCCCGTCGGAGAACTGGTCGGGCGTGTAGGCGGCGCCGAGCACGGGGTTGACGTAGTAGTTCTGCAGGTAGTCGCTGGTACCGGCGCTCACCAGGAAGATGGACCCCGACGTCAGCGCCGCCGCGCGCTGCCCGCCGGCCGACGCGCCCACCCGCGACTGGTACTCCCGGAAGTAGTCCAGCTGCCGGCTCAGCGAGATGGCGCCCTGCACGAAACCGAGCCACGAGTCAATTCCTGGCACACGGACAGAGTGGCGGTGGTGAACACCCCACCCGTGTGGGTGCATGCGCGTGCTGCGGGTGCGGTGAACGGTACAGTTAAATTGAAATGCGCTTACGGAGAGGGCGGCGGTGGCGTCGAGGTAGCCGGCGCCGCCGGAGGCGAAGTTGGCGCCGTGGAGGAGGCTCTTGTTGTTGCTCTGCGCCTCCTCGCTCAGGTACGGCGGCGGGTACGAGCTCAGCCCCAGGCTCTCCACTGCATCACGTCGTTAAGCGAAACAGTCACACCATGATGCATGAGTCACTCATGGCACAACGAACGCGCCAAGATAATTAAGCTGATGAGTGCATGGAAATAAGATTTCGATTGCGAGGTGGCGCTCTCTGATAATTTGACTTATTTACCGGTGTAGTCGGTGGCGAGCTTGCCGTTGCAGAAGCGGCCGGTGGGGGCGTGCGTCTGCGGGAAGTCGCGGCCGTAGGGAGGGAAGTCGGCGCGCACCAGCGTCGGCAGCCGGTTGTTGTTGCCGGCGTCCACCACCGAGTCGCCGAAGATCACCATGCCGGGCACCAGCGCCTGCGCTGCGGTCCGGCTCACCGCCGCCGCCGACAGAAGCAGCAGCGCCGCCACCACAGGCACCGAGCTCATCCCCATCATCGTCGCCGTAGCTGGAGCTGCGCAGTGCACTCTGGACTGTGCGTGTGTGTCGCTCTTGGTCGCTCGATGTGCAGATGGGAGAGTGAATGTCAAGTGGAAGGAGCGAGGCACCCCAGTGGGTTTTAACCGGACTGGGTGGTGAAGTGGCGTAATTAACTGCTGCTGGAAGGTGGTGGCAGGAGCGGGGAGCACGCACATTGAATGAGGTTGGCGGGGAAGGTTGCACGCACCACCTCCGCAGTCGTATAATTCTGCTTTGCTGAGATGAGGATTGGTTCTTCCCTTCTTCCTGCTGCTTCCGTTTCATACAAAGACGGTTCTGTGCTGTCCTCTCAGATATCAGAGAAAGTGATGGTTACAACTCCATCATCAAAGACCCGAACTCTTAGAGAAGTTTTCAGATTAAAATAATAGTCATTATTTTTTCCGTAAGTAATGGTCGTTAGTTAGATAGTAGTTTAAGAAATCACATTAAAAATGAATTTTTTAAATTTACACATTTTTTGTTAATTGCACTAAAATGATTATTAAAAAGTTATAAAAAGGATGAACTAATTGTCAACTTATTAATAATGATAATTTTTATTATAAATATATTATTTTGATGATATTACAATTAGTAATAACTATTAGTTGTTAATTTCTAAAAATAAATACACACCGTCATTAGATACAACTAATGATCATTAGTTGTGAAAAAGTAAAGACCATTATTTTGGAATAGAAAGTTGTGGCACTTCAGTTCCACCTACATATGACACCGTAGAAATATGAAGAGTATATTTCACAAAACTACATGGATCAAGCGGCCAAAACGATATTAAAAATCATATAATCTCGCACAAATTTTTTTAACATTAAAGAAGTGTGTGAAAAATAATAATGAAGGATAGGTTAATTCTTACCGCATAACAAAATCAAATTCACAATGAACATAAAGTGCACCATGGCAGTACATAGCAGCTTTGCAGTAGCTATAGTGTGACGAACCTAACTTCACATAACCAATAACGACAGTTCCTCCTCGGATGTTGTTTCTCTTATAAACAACTTCTTCCATTGGGTCTTCACTAGATTACCCTTCCTGATATAAGCGTTTGTGGCTAGAAACACCTCATAGTAATGCGTTGACGATAACACTGTCGCAGCAGGGTCAACAAGGCACAGTGATGATAACACTGTCGCAGCAGGGTCAACAAGGCACTCCTTGTAGTCGGTGAAGCAGTCCAGCCTCTTGGGCAAGGGAGAGTAGGAGGCAAGTGCACCCACTGACGCGTACGTTGCTCCCGACTAGCAAGAGGGATACAAATCATCTTTTTAGGGAAACTGGAGGACAATGTCCTATAGTATTTTAATTATATTTATATAAGAAAACAAAAAATATTTTGTAAAAAAAGGAAGAAGACAAAGAAAAAGGAAGCTAAAAAACAGCCAAAGAGATTATCTATCCATTGCTTGAGTGCGGTGAGGTGTTTCTTCTTGGCTCTATGCTCAAGCACTGCCATTCACCCAAGAAGCATCTTCTGTAATTTTCCACTGTTGGAGCCACATTGTTGAAAATTCATTTATTTCGTTCCTTCCATATACTCCAGCACATCAAGTTGATAATATCCATAAAATAGGGCACTTCAAGCTTCCTTCTTAACTAGTTCACTACTTGCTTTGTATTCATTCTTCTCCGTAGAATGATACCAAGTGATGCCCAACAAGTCTTAGCAAAGTTGCATCTCACAAAAAAAGGTGTTGGAGAATCTCTTCCTTCTGGAGTTTTGGAGGATACAAAGATCACATGTGTAAGAGTCCATTCTATATTTTTCCTTCTTAGGAACTGCCTTGACATAGATCTTAGATCGTCTGCATGCAGTAATAGTGATGCATCATTAGTCACTAGCATGTGATCCAGACACACCTGTCAGTGACCTAGCAAGAGGACCCGACTCCAGCAGGAGGCCGTTGGTGTAGCATGTGACGGACGGGCTCACGGGCACATGGGCCCTGTTTGGATTCATGGGTTAGAGTTAGATTGGGTTAGTTTTGCCAACTCTAACCCTCAATCCTCCAAACAGGATAAGTTAGATCGGGTTAGATGCATCTAACCCACCCAAAAACTAACCCCTTCAAGGGTGATTATTGAGGTTAGTTCATGTGACCACACGACCAACCACACTCGATCCAAATGCACTAAAGTGGGACTAACACTAAAATATTTTTATGGTGTCTGTTTACGTAAAACATTATATGGATAAATTAAATTTATCGTATTTTAACTGTTTGGATCGAAAGTTGATTTGTTTTACTCATTCGTGAAGAGGCCACACAAGAGTTGGCCACGTAAAATCCGGTTGTAATTGAGTCAAAAGTAGCTTTTTAGTCAATCTAACCCTAACGATCCAAACACATAAAGAGTTAGAGTTAGTTCGAGGTTAGAGTTGGATGAAACTAACTCTAACCTCTAACCGAGTTACCTCTAACCGAGTTAGAGTCTCCAAACAGGGCCATGGGATAGATCTCGCACTTCCTTCACGTAGTCTTAGGCCCTGTTTGGGGTAGCGGCCGCTTCTCAGCTTTTCCCAAAATCAACGATACGGAGAAGCAAAAGATTGCTGGCCCGAAAAGCTAAGATACGGAGAAGCGTAGTCATGTTTGGCGTAGCTTTTGCAAGAGACATGGGACGGAGCTTTTGCAGATCGGAGAAGGTCGATCCTCATATCTTTGACGGTCTCCTCGAGCGTGAGGCATGGCAGCGGCCTAGCGAGCAGTTGACCTGGGAGACAAGCCACTCGAAACAGTGGAAGTTCCTGTTTCTCTCTCTCTCTCCATACGCCATGGATGAGCTCTGGAAACTCAAATCAGCATGGGGGAAAAGGGAGAGAGCAACCAGGGAGTGGTGGAATCTAATCCTTGAGCTACTGCACATCGATTTGAGCCTCAATGTTTAAAAATGGTCACTGGAAACAACTGTTGCTAGCTTGCTATGGTGAAGAATAGCCATGGCAGGTGAAGCTGGATGCTCGCTCACCAGAGTGGGGAGAAGGCGTCTGGGATGAGCTCGCGAGGGCGGCGCTGGGGAGGAGGACGGATCTGCTGGGGCCGCGTCCTGGACGAGCTCAGCACGGGGAAGAGAGACTGACGGACAGAAAAAGCTCGAGAAGCGACTCGGTTGGTGCTTCTCCGCTTTTAGTTCATTCATCGCTTTTGGAGCTTTTCTGCGCTTAAAAAGCGGGCTGTTTGGGGTAGCTTCTCGCTTCTGGCGCTTATTAGAACCGGAAAAGCTCAGAAAAGCTACCCCAAACAGGGGCTTATCCTGGCAGAGATTCTGGGCCCTTGGACGGCCGCGCGAAGAATTCCGCCGGAGCCGTTCGGAGCAGGCGGCGGGCGTCGATCCCAGCAGACGACGCGGGCTCTGGGGAGCCAGCACGGCGCGAAGCGGGCGACCACGTCTTCCGGCAGCTGGTCCATCCCCATCGCCGTACGCTCTTGGTGCTGGAGCTCGGATCGATCACCGCGCTTTTTCGTGACACCAATTCTCACCGTTTTTTGTGAAACGCCCGCCGGCGATCTGTGGTTAATAATTAGTTTGCCTTTGTCAAGACTCAAGACCGAGATGATGAAGTCCGTCCAGTTCGGTCTCGGGTGTCCCCATGCCGCGCGCCCTATGGGTCGTTTCAGAAATCACACGGCCGGAACGATTGTGGAATTCAGAGCCATGTCACGTCGTCTGCATGCAGCACATATATGCGCCTCTCACACCCTTTTTCTTGATGAGAAGACCTGGTACATGGCGATGGCGGCCATTCCGACGAATCGAATAATAGCTTTCCCTTGAAATCCCGTCATCATTATTTAATCGAGGAAACGTATGTAAAGGGGTAAGAACACCTCGTAGTAGTGCGGCGACACACGGTGGGATCAAAGACAAGGTACACCGATCATTGTACCGGAGATGCCGCCCAACGAGACCAGGAGGAGGTCCGTGCGTAGCTGGCCGGACACGTCGACGATGGCGCGCCACTTCCTGC
The DNA here is from genome assembly GCA_031894775.1 of Chloris gayana. Classification (NCBI taxonomy): domain Eukaryota; kingdom Viridiplantae; phylum Streptophyta; class Magnoliopsida; order Poales; family Poaceae; genus Chloris; species Chloris gayana. The sequence continues at coordinate 1,056,963 of JAUNZO010000885.1, read as the reverse complement.
AGACGGCCGGAGCGCGACACGGTGAGACTGAATATAGCTGCAGTTGCAGTGGGCGATTCCGGAGAGGAGAGGGTTCGATTCGGTGGGAAGCGCGGAACGCTGCTTCTGCTCTCATCTTCGGGCGGGCCGCAGGCACCATGGCACGTGGAATTGGCCGTGATCTGACGAAAATCCCAATCCCGTACGGTTCCGACAGGACGCCGAAAGTAGCAGCATATCACGCCCCGCCACTGCGCTGCGCTCTGCTCATTTCGAGAGCTTACGCCGATTTTTCAGTTACTGGCTGGCACGTCGCTCGTGAGCCAACCGAGTTCTCTCTTTTCTGGACCCAACCTTTACCTGCCGGCGTGCTGCTGAGTGCTCGCTTTGATCGGGTTCGAGGATCGGCCGAGGACTCCGCATGGTGTCCACTATGCGGTTCGATTTATGGGTCAGCTTGGCGATTGATCTTCAGTGTTGCCAGGAAGCTTGAACGCGTCGGTGATGCTGCTTCGGGACAATTCTTCTTCCAAATCACCCAAAGGGTCGTCCTACAAACACTTACTGCAGTTGCCCTCTTCTCCGCGGATGGCCGCTGATAGCTTAACACGGGTAGCCAGGCTCCGCAGCACACGATTGCACAGGTTCTACATAACCGATGTTACCGATGAAACCAGTCTGGACCGATATGTTGGGTTTTGAGAAAACCGGTAGGATCGAATGGAAAGCCGAACGAAGTTCAAAAATCGGAATCTGCCAAACCAAAATCGGTTAGCCGACTGGGCTTCACCGGTTCCACCGACCATGAAGAAAAATGTGGTGGTATGGATCTGTTTTGGGACGAGACTGGATTACCAACAGGGAAGAATTGCACGGGATCAGCTAGAAATATTAAGCATAATTTTGGTTATGATCTTGTGCATTGTATTACCCTAATGCAGATTATCCTGAGATGAAACCGATGACTCATAGTTTGTGTCTCTTATTGGCGGTTGAAAAGGACAGGGCTTCGATTTGGTTATTTCATTTTGGCAACATTCATAGAAGAAGAGATGTTGAAGATAAGTAAAAGACTCGGATATTTATTTTCTGTTTTCTGTTCACCTTTAAGAGTCGTGATGTAAAGAGCATGTATTTATTTATATTTCAATAGAATCACTTCCATTGGCCAAATCTGGCATGTGAGCACTACAAAGAAAATTTTTAATGGAACTATTGGCATGAGGTAACACAACAATATGTGTGGTACAAGAATAAATTCACCATTTATTATCTTGCATGTGCCATGACTAAAGAGTTATAAATAATTGATATTATGATCGTTATTTGCCTCATCACGTTGTAATAACAACTTGGAGAGTGATTTTTGGGGGCATAGGGGTATGTGTCCACCCTAGTTTAATTATTAAATTATGCTTCAATATAAATATTGCATATTTAATTATACTATTAAACATATCAAATTAATTGTAGATATGTCTTTTATTGTGTCAAATAATAATTTCAAGTATAAAAATCAGTCAAAAGCGTCTTATAATCTTGAACTGATGGAGTAATAATTTTGACAGTTCAGTCTGTACCAACGCACTAGCATTCATATATTAGTTTATAGTTTATATTTGAATTGAATTGATCAGGGGTGGATTTCCTCGTTCTACATTTGCTTGAGTACATACAACGCTTGCATCATACGGGAAAAAAAGGAAACAAACAAAATTGCAATATAGAAGAATGAGACTATCAACATGATTAGTTCCAATCAATAGATAGGAGCGGGTTTGCATTGCCCTACATATTACATTCTAATCCACTATAACAAATTGTTTTCAATTAATTGTTTCTTCCCGACAAGTCTAGTCCAACAAAGCTTGTATATGAAAGTCCTGCCTATAAATTCTCCAGAGACGCATGTCAAGGGCAACCTGCCCAAATATTGGACCTTAGAGCTACTAAATTGATATGCCACGGTATTTGAATGTTGCCCGAAATACAAGAAGATAATCTCCTTGTAAGGATGAAATCCAACTATTAGATACCAGAAGAAGCCGCCCCTCTAGCTATCTGTACGACTGCACCTGTTGAAGCGAACTAAAAGAGCAAATGGAAAGGCCCCTCTAGCTATCTGTACGATAAAAAAGAATACTAAGGTTTCTGAATTGACCATGATGATCAGACTAATAAAGAATACTAAGGCCCCTCTAAGCAAATGGAAAGGCCCCTCTGTGTTATTATTCCTTGGGTTCCAATGTAAACTAACACTAACAATCTATACAAGTCATCAGACTACTGACAACTCTCCAATCCAACAGGGAGTATATGTGAAACCGGTCTTGATACTATCACAGTTACAATTCACGTCTAGCACACCCAAGTCCTGATACTTTGAGCTATTAAAATGATAGGCTATGACTCTTCGATCTAAATGCAAAAAGATGATCTCCTTGTAAGGATGGAATCCAAATGTTTTAAATGCACAGAAGGTTTCTAGATCCCAGTCTTCAATGTCCAGAGCATTATCATCGTCAGAGTTCCAATCAACACTTGTTTGTACCAAAGACTCTTCTTTATTTTCCATGTCGAAATTTCCATGTTGTAAAATCCAATGTTCATCATTGGTTCCATCATCATGGTTCTCACGATTATGTTTTCTGAGAGCTAGCAGGTTGATGCTGTTCCTCAATACCCACTCTCTACTGGAACCAAATTCATTGAGGAACCAAATATTGAGGCGGCAAGGGCTAGTACCAACTTGTGCAAGATACACTCCGTTCTGGGATTTACCAAGAAAAAAATGGTCATACATATTCCCAACAGTACCCATCGGTAGTTTAATTACCTCATACTTATCATCTGATAACCTGAGCCTGGAGAGTTCAGAATGTAATAACAAGGAGAAAAGGGTGTTTAGTACATCATGCTCTGAAGAAATGGTGGATTTAGGGGACATCACAAGAGAATAGGTGCTTACCGCATAAGAAAGTCGCTTTTACAGTGCACATAAAGTGTCTGGCGCCAGTACACAGCGTGGCGGGACTCGAACCGTTCCCAACATGACTTCACATGGGCAATGGTCGCTACAGGCTCCCCTTCTCGAATGAAGGACCTCTGTTCCCACCTTCCGATCCTCGATGAGAAGACAGAGATTATACATGGCGATGGAGGCCATTCTGTTCCCGGCATTAGACTGCCCTTGAATTCAAAGAAACTGGAAACATACGGTAGTTGGAGAACTTCGTAGTGCCGCGACACAGCGGGATCAAAGACGAGGTAAATGTCCCTGCTGTGGTCGTAGATGCCCTCCATTCCATCAGGCGACGGGGGTAGGGCGGCAAGCGTGCCCACTGCCGAGTTGCCGGGTTAACAACACAGGGGCCGTAAAGCAGGATGAGGCCATTGCAGCTGTCTTGGATGTATGGCAAGTCATCGGGATCTTCCATACCGACGTAATCCTCGAGCCTCCCGGCGATCCGGTGCGCCATGGAGGGCCGGGCGAAGAACGCGGGCGGTGCTGGCTCGCACGACAGGCTGACGAAGATCCCGCCGAGCGAGAGCGGGAGGAGGTCCGCGCGCAGCTCGCATCGCGCATCGATCGTCGCGCACCACTCCTTGCAGACGCAGCGCGATGCGGCGAGGCTGCGCGGCGCGAGACGGGATAGGATGGCGGCGAGCGCGTCTTGAGGCAGCCGGTCCATCTCGAGGTGGGCTTTTGCAAGGGACGACTCCGTGTGGAAGACGATCGGGTTCAGATTGATGGGAAGTAGCCGGATACGGTGGTCGGCGGCAAGAGATTTATGAAATGGGGAACAGAATCACGGCTACACGAGGGAGAACGTACGGAGGTAGAGGAGAGACGGCGGCTGCGAGATCGTGGCTACTGGCTAGCGCTGCCGTGTGAGGGAGGTTAAGCGTTTAGGTTATGGAAATGGCGTGTACGTGGGCTAAATGGGCCACAAGCAGCTCCATGGGCCAACAAATATCAGCCTACATCATCTTTTTAGTCCATTATAATTACGGTTTTCCCTAATGTTTAGTCCATTATAATTTTTCGAATGAAATGATGGTCTAAAAGATCAGCTCAATGTTATGCCAATTCTTAACTGCTGGACAAAATAGATTGTTGTGTACTCGCAATACTATATTTTTCTTCCATTATATGTGATATGATCATAGTTAGTTTTCATATCCATCTGTAATTTCAGTACTATTTCAGCACCCCTATCTTCGTTTATTGCAAAATGTATTTATTATTCAAGAGAGAGCTGCACCTCACTGGTTGTAAGTTATGCTGAATTTCCTTTTGTCATATAGAACCTAGTTTCTAATACTAGAAACAGACTATTTTTTGCAGCTTTGGGTGAAAAGTGCACAGCTAGGAGATGGACCACAGCACTTCTCAAAGGCCCGTGGGATAGGATGCCGCTATGAGATCCAGAGTAGCTCCACGCCCAGAACATGTCGAACGTACCGCTTCTACTCTCTTGACATCCTTCACTACGGGAAATAGTAAATATGTCGTGTGTATTTTATCGGACACACGGTATAAAGGCATATGTGTCGTGTGTCCGCGGGAATCCACACGGTAAATATAATGCACACGGCAGAGTCACTGTGCCGTGTGTCGGGACCAGACACACGGCACACGACATATTTACTGTTTCCCGTAGTGCTTGACCCATGGAAGTATATATGGGACAGAATCCTGCTCCAAAATTCTGAGTTTCTGATGTTCGGGGACGACAATTGTCGGGACACGAGCAGTACGCATGGAGTCTAGGACGTGCTCCGGGTTCTACCTCGTCGTATGAAAACTATTCCATATGCTGTTTCCTCCACGGATGTTGGCTACTGTGTGCAATAATGCTCGCCGGTCTCTCTCGCTCGTTGATCAGCATGGCCACACGATTTTGGTTTTGACGGCCGGGTGGATGGCGTCAACACTAATAGCTGCAAAAAGTTTTGTCACCTCTGCATGCCTGCAGAATGTAGCGGGATGCCACCCTAATTTGTGCATCTCGATTATATAAAAATATTGATTCAGCGGGCTGGGACGTGCTGGCTGCCACGTCGTGAGCCAACCGCCTTTTCTCTTTTGTGGACCAAGCCCGTTGAGACTTCATCTCTACCAGCTAATTAACTTGCCAACAAATTTGCGATAGCAGTGTAATAATAGCCTGTTTGCATTATTACTAGTAAAAAGCAAACCTACATAGTACAAGTTTCCAAACTAAATGTTTTCTGACAAACTCACCACTCCAACAAGGAGTATATATGAAACTTGTCTCGGTATCACTAGTTCTATAATTCACGCCTGTTATAGATCCAGGCCGGGGCCTCTGCCCACGGCACAGGAAGAGAGAGACCTCTAGTCTTCTGCTTCTATGCTTTCCTTCCTAGGATCCACGGCTGTCTCTTATATATGATGTGTCCAACAAACTTGACTAACAACTTAACTAACCTGCTAACACTCCTAAGCAGATTAACAAACTCCTAGTCGCACGGCCTATGAGTCGCTGGCCTGGCCAGCTCCTCCTCCCATAACATTCCATCCCTCCTTACGAGTAGCTCGCCCACGAGCTGCAGACGAACTAACTGAACCAAACGATGACGATGACTAGAACTCACATAACCACCAAACATCATTAAGCCTTTTACATCTCAGCTTAAGAATAATTATTAAGTGACTGAAGCTAAATGACGATCCGGTGTGCACACGGCAAAGATGAGATGTGTCTTGTGCTTGATGTGAGGCACACGACAAAGTTTAAGTGTGCCGTGTGCTCACCGCGCGATACACGGTAAACATGATCTTTGCCGTGTGCCCGCTCGTGGGTACACGACAAAGAAGATTTGTGCCGTGCGTTTTTTCTTTGCCGCATGCCTACTGCGTTTCACACGGCAAATAGGAATCTTTGCCGTGTGTCCGACAAATGGCACACAGTGAAGTGCTAGACACACGACAAAGTTGGTCTTTCCCGTAGTGAATGATGTTGCCGGGTCACCCAGCCGCCGCCGCAGCAGACGATCGTCGTGATGAGGACCGCCCGTCTTTCGAGCAAGGACAAGAAGGTCCTCATCAGGTTACTCCTCTGCCAGACGATCCAGCTCTCTGTGGTGTTCGGCATCGGTATGCGCAACCTGTACGGTCACAAGCGTTCTCCACTTGTCGTGTGAATACCATCTAGGTTCGTCATAATGGACCTTTAAGGGAAATAATTCAATGAGCATAGAGGCACATGCCCACTCTAGTTTAATTATTAGTTATGATTAAATATAAATATTGAATCTTTGATTATATCACTAAACATGTCAAATTATTAGTTGTAAATATGTCTTGTTAATGTTGCTATCAAAAAACAGATCATGATTGTGGTTCCCTGTTTTTGTCCATCCCATAATAGAAACATGTCATATCAAGTGTTTACCTCATAATGTGAACCTGTCACAGTAATGTTCATGGCGGCGCGGCACTGTTGTTGTAGATTTCCCCAATCAACTGAGTTTACAACCATTTTCATTGTACTAAAATGAACTTATGCTAACAGGTTTTGTTATCGTTCCTCTACAAAATTATCTTATATTCCACCATTCAAGTTCATCGCTGCTTTTTGAATGAAATGATGGTCTAAAAGATCAGCTCAACGTTATGTCAATTCTTAACTGCTGGACAAAATAGATTGTTGTGTACTCGCAATACTATATTTTTCTTCCATTACTAGATGATACCCGCGCGTTGCTGCGGGATCTGCAAAGATTGATTATTGAAAAAATATTGCTTATCTTATATTCCTGTAAAAAATACATAAGACTAAGAATATATAGAAATCTAAATTGTTGGCACCAAAACATAAATCTTCGAAGCAACCGAAGAATTATATATATAAAACATAGACATGCATCACACATGAACGTCAACACCATTAAATTTGTAGAATTCAAGGGAACAAAAAATCAGTCCCTTAGTAAGCAGGGGCTTGGTGTATGTTTGAGCGGAGTGAGTAGCTCAATGAAGCACCTACCCAAGCATCATAACCTCAATTGAAATACTAACATCAAAACATTAAAGCTGACTTACTTGACATGTTTCATTTTTGTACTGTAGAGACTAGGAGTCATTAGTGGATGAATAATTGTAGTGATTTGGACAGAAGATAAAAAACAAACAATGTTTGTCCGGACAACAACCTAGCGTGTGAGTACATGGGTGATGCTCAGTTGTCTCTATTGGATAGCCTGGCTGTCACCTAGTTTGCTTGCTGAAACGGATGTATTTCTCATTGTATGTTTGTCAGTTACAACAATTTTCTAGATAGACGTGAATAATGATAATTACAGAGATTAATGTTGAATTATAGCCTCGCTCTCACTCGGTTTGCATGTTGAAACAGATGTTGTAGAGTAAAACAAATGTGCAATGCAAGGATCCCAGCAGATCTTCTGCCTTTGTGCAATTTGGTGACTGGAGAAATAAAAGATGGTTCAACGCCGAGTAACAGCGATATATAATTATAGCTGCACTTGCTGTAGCAATCTGAATTGATGGTTGGAGGGCACGAGACATGTGGTGTGGCCAATTTAACGTTGAGTGCTCTTATGATCTGGTGACACAATCCAATGGTTGAAAACAATACAGAATATATATATGAGACGGATTAACAATTGTGATGACGTGGCTGCATGAGGATTGAGAGGAATAACCATTAAAAAGTGTTAGTGGGTTGCACTTTTAAAAGATACGTAGATATGTGATATGATCATAGTTAGTTTTCATATCCATCTGTAATTTCAGTACTATTTCAGCACTCCTATCTTCGTTTATTGCAAAATGCATTTATTATTCAAGAGAGAGCTGCACCTCACTGGTTGTAAGTTATGCTGAATTTTTTTGTCATATAGAACCTAGTCATTTCTAATACTAGAAACAGACCTTTTTTTAGCTTTGTCAGCTAACACTTCTCAAAGGTCCGTGGGATAGGATGCCGCTATGAGATCCAAAGTAGCTCCACGCGAAGCGCACACAACACATGTCGAACGTGTCGCTTCTGCTCTCTTGACATCCTTGACCCATGGAAGTATATATGGGACGGAATCCCGCTCCAAAATTCTGAGTTTCTGACGTTTAGTTCGGGGACGACAATTGCCGGGACACATGGAGTCTGGGACGTGCTCCGGGTTTTACCTCGTCGTATGAAAACTACTCCATATGCTGTTTCCTCCGCGGATGTTGGCTACTGTGTGCAATAATGCTCACCGGTCTCTCGCTCGTTGATCAGCATGGCCGCACGATTTTGGTTTTGACGGCCGGCCGGGTGGATGGCGTCAACACTAGATAGCTGCAAAAAGTTGTCACCGCATGCCTGCAGAATGCAGCGGGATGCCACCACTAATTTGTTCATCTCGATTATATACTCCCTCCGTCTAAAAATATAAGGATTTATTGACTTCTTCAGTTCTCGTTTGACCATTCGTCTTATTCAAAATATTTATACAAATGCAAAAATAAAGAAGACATACTTAAAATATATCTAGAATAAAATATATTCTAATAAAATAAATAAATTTTTAATAAATTTTTTAAATAAGACGAGTGGTCAAACGAGAGCCAACCGCCTTTTCTCTTTTGTGGACCAAGCCCGTTGAGACTTCATCTCTACCAGCTAATTGACTTGCCAACAGATTTGCGGTAGCAGTGTAGTAGTAATAGCCTGTTTGCATTATTACTAGCAAAAAGCAAACGTACATAGTACAAGTTTCCAAACTAAATGTTTTCTGACAACTCACGACTCCAACAAGAATTTTTGTTGAAGTCCCGAGAAAGATTAGTTTTAACAAATCCTTCGTTTTTTTTTTCTGTGACGAAAGAAATCCATTCTTTATTTTTTTCCCATCATCACTATGATGCTGCTGAGAGTAATGCTCCGAGAGAGATTTCAGGTTTGTGAATTGTGATGTTCTTTAACACCCATTCTGAGCTGCAATCAAGTTCATTGAGGAGGAACCAAATCTGCAATTGGCATCGACTAACATGACGTACCATCATCAGAGTTCCAATTAGCACTTGTTCGTACTAAAGGTCCATTGTTTTCCATGTCGCAATTGCCATGTTGTAAAATCCAATGTTTATCCACTGGTTCCATCATCATGATTCTCAGAATTAATTATGTATTTTGAGAGCTTACCAGGTCGATGTTGTCCTTCAGTACCCACTCTCTACCTTAACCACATTCATTGAATGAAGAAGCAAATAACATTCATTGAATGAAGAAGCAAATATTCAGTCGACATGGAAGCATCCATCACTTGCCCGTGGAGGCAGCTTGCGTACGTCCACGATGGTGGGCCGACCGGTATTTGTTTCCTGTGCATGGTGACCAGCAGATCAGAGCACACAGACGAAGCCGGGCACGCGTGCTGTTCTGTGTGTAGGCTGCAGAGCGCCGTGCAGGAAACACAGGGCACCTGCATGGGCCTGCCGCCCTGCGCGCGCCAAAAGCCCTCGTCTGAGCTCCGCTCCCGCATAAATTTTCTTGTCGCCGTTCAGTTGTGCGTACGATCTGTAATGCAGTGCCCATCACCGTCGCCGTCGTGTGGGCAACGTGTAAAACCGGAACAAGTCTCGCACGCGCGGGGAGCGACTGGGACGTGTCAAGAGCAGCGGGGTGGCTCTCCTATATATAAGAGGCCATTGTTCAGTTGAGCAGTTCCACTCATCCACCCTCCCGTACCAGCAGTCCACCACCACTCACAGTCACAGACCACCTCCGCCGCCGTTGAGTTGAGCTACACTGATCCACTCGCTGTTCATCCCATCCCATGGCTCGCTCCTGCTTCGCAGTCGTCGTGGTTCTGCTCGCCGGAGCGGGGCCGTTGGCCACCGGAGGAGGCTGCGCGGCCTCCACCCTCGCCGCCGCCCTCGCGGCATCGTGCGCGGCTGGCGAGACGACGGATGTACCTCCGTCCTGCTGCTCGCCGGTGGTGGCCTCCGTGGAGCTCGGCGCTGCCTGCTTCTGCCGCGTGGCGTCGGAGACGCCCGTGCTCCACGCGGGGCTCCACGCCCCCGCTCTCCTCGCGCTCTACACGCGCTGCGGAGGCGCCCGCATCCGCCACGCCTGCCACGGTACTCACGCACTGCTGTCGTCCCCTCTTTTTCAATGGTTTTGTGTTTCTGGAAGTAATTAATCGTGTTTCCATTTTGTTGTGGTTGGTCGCAGCCGCCGCGGGTCCGACTCCGGCGACGGCCTCCGGCGCCGCCGGAGTCGTCCGTGCACTCTCCTCCACCGTGGCTAACGGTGACGTGCCTGACGACGTTGCCGGGGCCACTCAGCCGCCGCCGCAGGAGCAGCAGACGGTCGTCGTGACGAGGACCGCCCATCTTTCGAGCAAGGACAGGAAGGTGCTCATCGGGTTACTGGCCTGCCAGACGATCCAGCTCTCCGTGGCGTTCGGCATCGGCGTGCGCAACCTGTACCGCCACTGCTACGGCCCCAAGTAGCAGCAGCACGCTCATGTCCATCCATCGCTCGCGCTCGGGGACTCGCGTCCCCGGCCCGTATCCCAGCTTTGTACTAGTTTGTTGTTCGCGTCGGGGACGTACGTGTCGTCGAGACTCATCTACTGCACTGTAACTTAATTAGGCTTTAGTTTGAATCGTCTATCGTTGTTGTTGTAGTACTCCCTCCGTTTCAAATTATAAGACGCTTTTGACTTTTAGAGATTATGTTTGACCATTCGTCTTATTCAAAAAATTTGTGTAAATATATAAATAAATAAGTTATTTACAAAATATCTTTAATGATAAAATAAATTATAATCAAATTAATAACATTTCTACAAATTTTTTGAATAAGACGAACGATCAAACGTGAAGTCTGAAAGTCAAAAACGTCTTATAATTTGAAACAGAAGGAGTAGTTCAGAAATGTTCGCGGCGGGGACGCGTCCTCCGTAGTTGGTTGTGCTAGTCCTTGTTTTGTTAGTCATGTGGCGATTATTGTGTTCGAATCAATTGAACGTTTGTTTCATTGTTGGTTTCTGTTTGGGTTCTCCGTACTCTCCAGCGTGCGGTACATGTGACCGTGTCGTGTGGATGGAACCGAAGCCATTTCTCCACCTGGCAAGGGGGTCACAAATTACATGCTAGCTGCTCGGAGACTCAGAGCAAAAGAGACTCACGCTAGTTAGCAGCAGAAAGGTGTGGCTGGCAGCTGTTGAACAAGCTACCACTACAAGGCAAGCTATCGCTGGGTCAATTGGCACACGCGTACTACGTACTTCGCATTGGTTATCTGGCATGCATGCTTCCACGATGAATGGAGGCCGGCAATCTATATTCAGGGTATAGGTGTATAGGAAGACGCAGGCACTGGTTCGAATGAGCGACGATTGTGCAATTTAGTCGTTATTATCATTTTTTTATTGAAAACGGACTGTCATTCATTAAGAGAAGAGGATAGACATTACAGCCTAAAAAGTACGAGCACAAACTAAATGTTGGTTAACAGGCCCAACCGCAAAAGATCCAAACAACATGAGAAAAGGTAACACAGGCATAAGCAAATAGTGCGAACAGGGCAGCAGGGCCTAAGCTAAGACCGGCGTCGGTGTTAAGTCGTTGCTAATCATTTTGTGTGCATGCTTTTGCTGATTCTCTTGCATAATTTCTGAAAATACTGGACAGGACGGATGAGTGTTATACTTAGGACCCGTTTGGTTTCCCCGACTAAAACGAAACTGACTAAATTTTAGTCAGTCTGGGGACTAAAATGCCAAACGACATGACTAGAATCTGCCTAAAAATTTTTAGTCACGCTAGACACTGAAGGGGTCCTAAAACGGACTAAAGTGAAAAGTTTCCACCGGTGCCCCTCGTGTCTGTTTCTTCCCGAAGCATCCACCCGAGCAACGCATCCTCTCGAGTCCTGCGCGCCGCCGCTCCACAGAATCGCTGCGCCACCGCGTGCAGCAGGATTCGCCACCGCCGCCGGCTCTAGTGACGCGCCCCCGCCCTTCGTCCTCGCCCTCAGGCCGCGCCCCCACCCTCGAGGCCCCGCGGTCGCGCCCCGCCCTCAGGGCCGCTCCAGTGACGCGCCCCTGCCCTGCGTCGTCGAGGCGGTGCCGCCGTTTGCCGTGGCCGTGCCCACGCCCATCGCCGGAAGCCGCGCCCGAGCTCGTGCCCGAGCCGCAGAGGCGCCGCCCTCCGCCGCGGCCGCGCCCACGCCATCCGCTAGATCCAGTGCCGTGCCCCCGTCGGAGCCGCCGAGGCGCCGGCGCCCTCCGCCACGGCCGCGCCCACGCCTCCGCCGGACTAGTGTTGCGCCCCCGCCCGAGCCGCAGAGGCGCCGTCGCCCTCCGTCGGATCCAGTGCCACGCCGTCGCCCAAGGCGCAGAGGTGCCGCCGCCCTCCGTCGCGGCCGCGCGCCCGCCCTCAGCCCGAAGAGGCGCCGCCGCCCTCCTCCGCGGCCGCTCCCACGCCCTCCTCCGCAGAGGCTCCCGTGAGGGTCCGGTTCCACCATGGCTCGTCGAGGGACGCATACCATGATTTTTTCTCACAGGGAAGTTCTTCCTCTCCGCCTATGCACTTGCATTACTCTACTGTCGGCAATGATGACGAGCGGTTGGGTGGCTACTCGCAGCCGCCATGGTATCCCAGTGCTGCAATGGAGAACCTGGATTTGAACTCCCAAGGTGATGTTTTCCCTCATCTCGAGTCGTACTCGGGATTGCTCCAATCAGAGGGAGGTGTACCCCATATTGGTCCTGGCAATGGTGGAGGCAGCAGCAGAGCTGGCCGTGCTGCGTTCCAACCTCCTCGTCGGAGCAATGGTGCTGCCATACCCGGTCGTGGAGGACGGCAACATGTCACAGGTGGAGTTCGTCGCCCCAGGGCAGCGAACAGTCCACTAGGATCCGGCAACCTGCCAGGACCAAACGGTTCGTATTCAATGCATCCGAGTGTGGGTGCTGTTCAGCGTGCAAGGGGTGGGTTCGGTCGTGCATCTCCGGCGAACATCTCCTTTACTGAAGAGGATAACAATGACCAGAATAATATTGCTGACGAGGACAACCAATCGGTACGATCAATGTCTACTATTTACTACCATTTCTTCAGTTTAATTTCAGATTTATGCTTCACTGTATGATCGCATGTCTTTGTATACTAGTTAGTGTTACCTAATTTCATTTTTGTTAGTATATCCAGTATGACAAGGCTAATTGGACCGAAGAAAACACCCACATATTCTGCGATCTTGCTCTTGAACAAATTCGTGCTAGGAATTGTCCTAACGGACAAATGAAAAATATTGCTTATAAGGAGATAGCCCAGAAATATTTTGAACGGACTAGCTCTGTGGCACGAACCGAAGCAATTCAAGAACAGATTTTTCCAATGCAAGACCATGTACCAATGGCTCAAATGGGCCAATGGTGAAACAGGTCTAGGCCGACGGGAAAATGGAGCTATCATAGCATACGATGACTGGTGGGACAAACACACAAAGGTAGTAATAATTTTTTTCTAGTTTCCTATGTTGCTGTGTATGCATTTTTATGTCTCTTGTTGTGTCTAATATTTCTTATCTTTACAAAATTGCAGAAAAAATACTCCGAGTGCAAGAAGTTTAGAAGGTTCATGCCAACTTACCTTGATCAGCTTGCTGAGATGTTCCATACCACTACAGTTGATGGAAGGTCCTCATGTATCCCTGGAGATACTAATTTGGATGATGATGACGACGATGACAATGACTATTCCACACACAAGAGCCCATGTAGTAGCAGCAGTGGGAAGAGGAAGAGCAGCACCACAGATATAGCAACTAGTCCCCCAAAGAAGCATAAGAGTCCAATGGTCAAGTACATGAAAGGGTTGATAGACACCATACAAGCTGCCAACAACATAGATGTTGAGATCGCAAAACAGATACAAGATCACATTACAAAGCGCAAGTTGGAAGCAAAAAAGTTAGAGGAGCAACAAGTTGAGGAGGAAATAGAGCGATGTATGCAGTTGGTGAAAGAGTGTGGAGCAACCGAGGAGACAGAGGAGTTCTATGTTGCTACTATGTTGTTTGCCAAGAAATACCACCGAACAGTGTTTCTCAAGTTGACCAATAATGAAGGACGGATGGCCTGGTTGAAGAGATGCTCTAGGGATTAGAGTGCTGGAATTATTTAAATGAATTATATATATATGATGTGAACCTTGTACCTCCTGTTGTTAGTGAACCACTTAGATGTTGTTCGCGTATTTGTGATGTTGTGAACCATTTAATTTTGTGCTAATGTGATACACTTCAGTTTGTGCTAATGTAAATTCTTTCAGTTTGGCTTGTTGTGAATCATTGCAGTCTTGCTTGTGCTGAATCATTTTAGTTTGACTAGTTCTGACTCATATCGGTGTTGCCTTTTCTTACTCATTTGTGATTGTGCACAGGAAGAGGATAGGCAACAGGCAGAATGGATTCAACAATATGTGACAAAGAGGCACAAGAGGAGGATGCAAATAGCAGCTGCCGCCGCCACCTTGGGTATGTACCATTGTGAGAAATACTTGAACAAATCTGATTACAGAGTACCCACTTTATCCGGGTATCAGTGGGTTATGCAGAGTCTAGGAAGTACGACATATTGCTACCAAAATTTTAGAATGCATAGGAATGTCTTTGATCTCCTGCATAATGTGCTTGTTGAGTCATATGGGTTGAAATCTATAAAGAGGATGTCATCTGTGGAGACATTAGCCCTTTTTTATGGATGTGTGGTTGTCCTCGGAGTATGAGGCAAGCTGAGGATCGATTTTATAGGTCTAAAGAAACTTGCAGTAGAAAGTTTGACAAAGTATTGCGTAGTGTGGACAAACTTGCAGCTCATATCATTAGCCCAAAGCACCCTCAATTTAGGACAGTGCATCCTAGGTTGCAATCAGCACGGTTCTCTCCATACTTTGATAATTGCATTGGAGCAATAGATGGTACGCACATTCCTGTTGAGGTGCCATTGAATCAGGTTGTGCAACATATGGGAAGAAAGGGCTACACCACTCGGAATGTGTTAGCCGTATGTGACTTTGATATGAGATTTACATTTGTTGTTGCTGGATGGCCTGGCTCGGTTCATGATATGAGGGTATTCAAGGATGCAATTGATAAGTATGATCACAAGTTCCCACATCCACCTCCAGTGTACTGGTATATTCCTACATATCTCAATTAGCTTGCATTATGTAGCGTACGTTCAATTCAAATGTTTAATTGAAATTTTTTTTGTGTAGGTAAATTTTATCTTGTTGACTCGGGGTACCCGAACCGCCGGGGTTATCTTGCACCGTATAGGGGTACAAAATACCATCCGGCTGAGTTTCATCAAGGGTCAATGGCAAGAGGTAAAAAAGAGGTATTCAATTATGCACATTCTTCACTTCGTAATGTCATTGAGCGGTCTTTCGCGGTGTTGAAGAACAAGTGGAGGATTTTAAAACATTTGCCAAGCTATCCGATGCACAAGCAAAGCAAAATAATTATCGCATGCATGGCACTTCATAATTTTATTAGAGATAGTGCTATGGCGGATGAGGATTTCGACATGTGTGATCATGATGAAAACTACGTTCCAGTAGTTGAAGAGGGTGCACGTGGTTATGACGGAAATGGAAATAGTACCCGTTTTGTGGATGAAGACCAAGATATGAATCGGTTTCGGGATTGGATAGCGAATGATTTATTTGCTAGATCATAGTTTGAGATGTCTTTGTAATAAATAATGATATGTCCTATATTACAATGTATGGAATATAGACTATTATTGTTTTTGTAATTGATATGTACCACTTAGGGGTATTTTGGTCTTTTTACAACTCATTTATTTAAGTTTAGTCACTTTTAGTCATATTAACCAAACTGGGGTGACTAAATTAAATTTAGTCACCCTTTTAGTCACTTTGATTTTAGTCACTAGTAACCAAACGGTACCTTACTCTGATTGTGATCGTGCAGCAGCCGTTCTGACATCTGAGCTCTTCACCGCTTCAGAGCGCAGGCACTTCGGCGGTTCGGCCTACGTGCACGACACGAGGATGTGCATTGATTTGGTGATGAGCGGAGAGGAAGGCGCAGTCAGGCACGCGCGCTGGCGCGGCAGTCTGCGTGGCCTCTGTGTAGGCTGCAGTGCGGCGCAGGGCAGACAGGTCCATCTGCGGAAACTCTAGTCCATACGCGTGCGTTAGGAAGTCTCCTCACAAACGAGCTCTCTCTCTCTCAAACTTCTAATTTTGAAACTTTTTGGATCTGGAATTTTGATTGAAGTTTCTCAGAAAAGTTTGGGAAAACTTTTAATTCAAACTTTGTGATTGAAGTTTAGATTAAACTTTTTATTCAAAGTTCTGATGAAACTTTTTTATCAAACTTTCGATGAAAGTTTGATTGAAACTTTTCAATTCAACTTTGATTCCAAGTTTTAACAAAACCTTTGATGAAACTTTTCGATTAAACTTTTCAATGAGACTTTGATTGAAACTTTTGACTGATTTTAAAAATTTTCAGAAAAGTTTGGGTAAACATTCCTTTTTTAAAAAGTTTGCGGAATACAAAACTTTCCAAAAAAGAAAAGATAATTCCCCTGTCTGAAGGTTTGCGCGCAGGCTTCCTGACGCGCGCGTGTATTAGCATCGCCCGGCCCATGGGGACTGCTCGCCTGAGCCGCCCCGAAAGCGTTCCTCCGGGAACACGCTTGGCAGTAGGCGCATCAATGTCTTTGTCTCCGTTCAGTTCTGCGTACGGCTTTTGTTGTACTGGCCAGCAGCGTGGCCGACGTTCCTGATGTCGGCGGGGTCATCCATCCGCCTCCGCAGACCACCGTCGTCACCGTCGATTATGAGAAGGACAGGAAGGTTCTGAACTAGTGCTACGGCCCCAAGTACGTAGCACGGCTCTGATTGCTGCTCGCTAGCGCTCGAGGACGCGTCCTCCGTAGCCCTCTCTATGCTTCGTAGTTCGTAGTAGTTTGTTGTTTGCGCTGGGGACGCTTCCTCTAGTCCAGTGCACACTGTAATTTATCTCATGTATTTCTTATAGAAAAAAATGTTATTAGTTTTTCTTCCTCACCCGAAGGTGATTTGGTAGCCATTGATCGCCGATCCAACGGTCCACGTCGTCAACTAAAGATGATCCAACGGTCCACGTTGTAGACTGAATGTTTTTTAAACTTCCAGTCAACTAAAAAATTAGCAAGAGCCATAATAATAGCCAAAGCATCCAGCTCAATTTAGCTGTAGCCGCAAATCCACATGGATCGGTGCACGCTGCTGCTTGGGTGGTGTCGTCACTGCTCTGCTTCCTTTTGCCGCCGCCGCCAGAACGGCCGCGGTCCCTCGCGGGACGTTGTTGCACGCGATCATGCAACAGCCAACAGTTCTAGTATACTATTATATGATCCGTTTGGGATGTGCGATGCGTTTCTTGTTCTGGCCAAGACAAGACCGGGCCTGCAAGTTACCGGTTCTGATGATTCACGAATTCCATGCATAGGTCGCACTGGTTATCTGGTACGCATGCTTCCACGATAAACCAAGGGAGCCGATCGAGGCCGGCCATCTGCAGGAAGCTCACGCATGCAGTGCTTTGGCCCGTTATGCATGCTGCGTCGTTGTTCCCAGGTCTTGCTATTATACATTAACCACACTGGGCACTGGCCACGCCCAACTCGCTAAGTTTCAAGACATGCTCTTTCGCCGGCCTTCGTTTTCACTCAGCAAGCTAGTCAGCATGCAGTGACATGCCTGTTTTCAATTTCTGAGTATGTATTCAACTAACTTTTGCCAATATGTAAGCGCTTGTAGTATTAGTTTTGCCATCATTTGTGTAGATTGCTGCTTACTCTTTCATCTGTCCAGGAACTTGGAGGAAACCACTGATCAAGATGGCATCGGCATTGGCAACCTTGGAGGTTACAATATGTGAGCCAACTAGGTTTATCGTCAAACTTGGATAGAACACCGCTACCTACCACCCGATAGAACACGGATGGCAAATCGGGAGTAGACTATATAAGCTGCTACCGCCTTCATGTCGTTAACTGGAAACGATATCTTGTGTCCTCTGCTCACCTGGAGTCCCATGCTCTGAGTGTTAATGAATTCACTTCTGTTCACTCTCCAGCTTTACTTGCATCCTCCTTTTTTTTTTGGCCATATCCTCCTCTTTTTCTTTTCCTTTTTATATGTTATACAACGGTAGTTTCCAAATAATGTATTAACTAAAAATTGTAATATACATACTGTTTTTTTGTGTAGGGGAGCATTAATTATTTGGAGATTATGCAATTTTCACTACACACCAATGACCGTTTACTCACGGACGTTAACAAAAAGTTGGAGTTAACTTTGATTTTGTCTATGAGGTGGCGGCTGGTGTTGGCGGACTTTATCTGTACTTTACTTGACAAATCAAGGCGGTAGTAGCCATAATTTTTGGTTGTCAATGCATTGAAGAAGACCACCAGAGAGCAATGATAATGAGATGCTTCACACCTGAATCATTGCTCGATGACGACCTGAGATCACAAGGAGATCGGCGTTCATAATGGCGACAAGAGTGACTTAAAAAGATACTGGATAGGCAACCTTTAGTACTAATATTGATGTATTAAAATTTTTATGCTATGTTTTCTTAGACTTTAACTGTACTTGACAAATCAAGAAAGGATGGAGGATTAAGTGCCATGTGTCCAGCTCTGGAAGTGGTCAATTTCCATATGATTTTCTGGTGAAGATGTAATTGATGGCAAGAAGACCGAAGGGTCATGGAGAGCTAGCAATCATACATGACCTGTGCGTGCTACACTCTGAACTGTTGCATACTTCCTCCATATCACTAAAGAATGTCGTGTTAGTCTAAGGAGCTCTTGGTGTCAAAAGATGTCGTTTGAGCTTTTTTTCCTCCTTTGGACTAGTTTGCCCCTGCCACAGTTACTCGATGCGCTGGCTCCCAATGCAACCTTTTACTCCCACACCGGGCCGCACAAATCCCAAAGAGTTCTACCACCAACGAAAAATCAGCGTTAAAAAAAGATCAAACAGAACACTACCTTTGGGAATCGCGAACTCACTACCTGTCAGTTTGGGGTACTCCTTGAACCGGTAGGACAAAAGCTAGTTGGTGAACAAGACACATCAAACATTTCATTTAGTAAGGGCATGAAGAGAAATATACTCTCTAATTAATGACGTTTTGGTATTCTAAATGCTGTCTAAAACGACATGCTTTGCTGGTATGGAGGGAGTACTGCATAATAAACCTTGTCCGATTGGTGATACAGTTGGCCCGGGAGATGGGTTTATTCCTTCCCATAAAACCCCCATAAAAGAAACCCTTCAAGCATCAATAACTGTTGGAAAAAGTAGTTATCAGGAAAGTTTACGATCCGAAATAGGACATATTTCCTCCATCACTGAGGTTTACTCTTGCTATCAATGCATTTGTAGAATATTTATTTTCCCCAAGTCAAGCATTACAAGGGCTTATAAACTGTCACATCGTTTTATTATGGGATAATTGTTATAATTGTATAAATCACCCCATATGTTGTTTGGAGTTTGAGATTCCCACCCATAAGTTATTTTGTTGCAAATAGCCACCACCCATGTGATTTAATTGGAAAACCACCCCAGTTTACACATGTTTAATTGATTCAATTTGTTTTTAGTCATTTGAAGTAGCTAATAGAACTTAGGGAATATATTTTAGGGAATATACAGAAAAGGAGAAAATTACAAATTTAGATGATGTTTCTTAAGAGTTTGAGATCTAGAAGCATTTTTTATGTAAATAAGATGAAACAGAACTCATTCAAGAACTTTTCAAAATAAAGACTCATTCAAAAACTTAACTTATATTAAAGTTAGTTAATTTAGATTTTTTTAATTGAATTTATACTGCAAAAACATATAAAATTGAATAAGCATATGAGGGCTAGGGTGGTTTTTGCAACAAAATCTTGTGGGTGAGTGGAGATTTACTTCAAAAAAATTTATGGGTGGGAATATCAAACTCAAAGTGACATATGTGGTGGTTTTTGCAATTAACTCTTATGTTATTTTCCCAAACCAACTTGCCACTTTCTGCTCGTTGTGTTTGAAGCGATATTAATGGTTTTTTAAACCTGCATTTGCTAACTGCTCGAATTAGCTCGCATTTCATTAACACGTTTTGGCTCTACATGCAGGGGATCCGATGGTTATGCCTTCGTCATGCTTATCCAACTGTATTTGTCTGTGTCCAATTGCACTGTCTATTTGGTATAGTTTACAGGAATCAAGCTTATCTAGTGGCCGTAACTTCCGGTAAGAACGTGCAGGAATCTGAAACTTTGAAATTCATTTTTTTTTCAATTATCACCAATAGGCAATCCAAGTTATCATATGGGGTGTGATCCAAGAATGGATCTGGCAGCACCACGAAACCGATTATATAAACTAGACCCCTCGTTAACGCTAGGACACCACAAGCCCAACACTCCACTCAAGAAGCAGCTCTGTGGCAATGGCGAGGAGCAGCACTGCCGCTGCAGTAGCAGCCGTCGTACTAGTCTCCGTGCTGTCCCCTGCCCTGTCCGTCCCCTTGAATGTCACCGGCGGCGGCCGCCTCTCCGAAGACTTCCACGCGATCTCGTGCCCCCATGTGGAGGGCGTCGTCCGTAACGAAATGACTCGGGCGCTCCAAAGTGACATCAACATTGCTGCCGGACTTATCCGCATCTTCTTCCACGACGCCTTCCCTGGTGTATTCTTCCTCTTAATTGTTCACGTTTTTCTTTAGCGATGTACACCTCGTGTTGGTGTATATATGTTTCGTCCATAAGCAGAGGAATGTGGCATGACTTCATTTTGTTATATATACCACACGGGTCCACGGCACCCAAAAACAAGACAAAAACAAATTGCTGTACCGGCAGTCCAGCACCACGATATTCACCCTTGTTGTACCTGTACCATCCGCGCAGGGAGCCGACGCGTCGATCCTTCTCGATCAGGGAGTCAACAGCGAGCAGCAGATGGGACCCAACCTGACGCTGCAGAAGAGGGCCCTGGCGCTCATCGACCAGATCCGCATGCAGCTGCACGCCATCTGCGGCCCCGTGGTGTCCTGCGCCGACATCCTCGCCGTCGCCACCCGCGACGCCGTCTTCCTCACCGGCGGGCCCTTCTACGGCGTGCCCCTGGGCCGGTTCGACAGCCTGGCCCCGGCCACAAAGCAGCAGGTTGACATCCTCCCCTCGCCGGCCACCGCGCAGGTCTCGGAGCTCCTGGCCAGGTTCGCGAGCAGGGGATTCGGGCACCCCGTGGAGCTGGTCGCGCTCTCCGGCGCGCACACCGTCGGCAGGGCCAGCTGCCAGTCCTTCAGCGACCGCGCCCAGCGGCAGGAGGACCCTGGTCGAGGCTGCTGTTCCAGGCCTGCTTACGGAACCCGAACCTGCCGCAGTTCCTCGACGTGCGCAGCCCGGACGTGTTCGACAACAACTACTACTGGGACCTGATCAATGCCCAGGGCGTTTTCACCTCTGACATGGCGCTCGTGAAGGACTTCAGGACGGCGCCCATCGTCCAGCAGTTCGCGCAGAACCCGGCCGCCTTCCAAGCCGCGTTCTCCCAGGCCATGGTTAAGCTCAGCACATTCAGGCCGGATGGGAACGTCGGCGAGATCCGACAGTTCAGCTGCGCCAGGACTAACTCCGGAAGGGTGGCCGAGCCTGCCTCCGACGAGGGGCTCGCAGCCTCTTCCTAATTACTGCTCCTCCAAGTCGAGCTGTTCAGTACCACTACTTCATGCTTCGTGCGCAATGCGCTCCATGTAATAATTAGTGAGACTAGCGTATGCACGTCTCTAATAATTAATGAGACCGGTGTTTGGTTGAGCTACAACTTCTCAAAAATTAGCTTAAATTTGAATTTGAAGCTTAAATTTACATGATGATAGAGAGCAAAGTAAGCCATTATTGTTTGAGAGACCAAAGTAATAAGCCAATATTTTGTTCAGGCATAAATTCATTTTTGTTCAGACGCCATGAATACTACACAAATTTTTTAGCTGCATTACTAAAAAATTGTACTTACAAGCACTCAAAATTTCATTACATCTTGCAACTATAAATTCCTTTCCTTGTTTCTAGTGATGGATGCTAACGAAGTCTGCTGCTAAAATTGATCTCTACCGTTGGATACTTATGTTGGACATCTACAACTATTTGTCATTGTTTTGAAAAAAACTATAACTTTTGGATGTAATATTGGAGAACTACAACTATCCTTACATGCTACACATCTTGTGATTGGCCCTACCAGTCAGCCTCACATTTAAGAAAATAGTCTTTGAGGCTGATATGTGGGACCACGTCAAACTTTTGAAGGTAATATTGGAGTAGCTAGTTTTCTACACATGCAATTTTATTTTAGTTTTCTGAAACTACCTTAAAAAATACTTGTAGTTTTCTTAAACTGTTAATTTAATCTAAATTATTTTTTAGTAGTGCATCGGAACAAAAAAGGAATGGGGTTCTGTTGGGACAACATGTTTGGCCTCCTCCTTGCCTTAGAATTCAGCTGCTCCATAGACTTCTATTTTCTGAGAGATCTATAAACGGAAAAATAAGAGTTAATTTCACAAACCCACCAATACTTTGGTTTTATAGTCACAAACCCATCAAATATGGTGTCTATTTCACAAAACCACCCATACTTTGGGGTGTAGTTTCACAAAACCACGATACTTTTAAATTATATGTATCCAATACATATGGTCCCACATGTAAGTGACAACTTTTGAAAGAAACCGTATCGGTTGCGCGGCCAACTTGTCATTGACATGTGAGACCATAAGTATAATTTCAAAGTATGGTGGTTTTGTGAAACTATAGACCAAAGTATTGGTGGGTTTGTGAAATAGACGCCGTTTTTGGTGTTTGTGACGATAAAGCCAAAATATTGGTGGGTTTGTGAAATTAACTCGAAAAATAAAGAAGTGAACATGTGAAGATAAATTAGTCAAACTCTCACAATGACCACTTTTTCCCGCAACAGTTCAACTACAGCATTGTGTGTGTGTGTGTGTGTGGGGGGGGGGGAGGGGGTAAGAAAATTTGGTGCGGCAGGGCCGCATATCGCCCGCGTGCGACCCCGCTCCCGATCGCTGCCGCGTGGAGATCGTTTGGATGTACTCCTACATCATTGACGTAAGGTCAACTCAGGGTTTGAAGTTTCTGAGATGCCAGTTTTAGCAATGAGCAGATGTAATAGTAATGTACTCAAACTTATCCATACCTCTCCGTGATAATAGAGAAGACTGGGTAGCTTGGCATTTTGATGCGAAGGGGCGCTTTAGTATCAGATCTGCATATAAAATTAGTAGAAATGCAGCAAATGTGAGCCATGGGCCGAGTAATGGAGCTACTGTTCATATTCTGACAATGGGTACTACATTCCCATGGGAGGAGATTTGGGGTTTGCCAATACCGAACAAAGTGAAGCATTTTTGTTGGAGATTTGCTCATAATAGCTTACCTCTTAGAAGGACAATTCAGAGTAGAGGTATGGATGTTTACACAAGATGCCCAATGTGCTATAGATTAGATGAGGATGGCGGCCACTTGTTTTTCAAATGCAAGTTTGCTAAACATGTATGGCGTGAACTGATGATGGAAGATAGACGTAGTTGTTTGGCTGCTCTTGAGTCTTCTCTGGATGTCCTTAGATACATTTGAAGCTGGGATGTTGAGTTGAAGGTCAAGACGATAACTACCTTGTGGTCGCTGTGGACAATACAGAATGATACAAATGCGGGTGAGGAGATGAAAGCTGCTGGCTATGTAGCAGGTCTCATACAACGTCACTTGGCAGATTTCAATGAACCGAAACAAGAGCGTAATAATGGAGCACAAGCAGCTAAAGTATGGAGACCGCAAGAGGCAGATTATGTCAAAATCAATATTGATGGAGCTTTTCAAGAGCAACACAAAACAGGTGGTTGGAGTTTTGTAATTAGAGATGTGTTGGGTGTTGTTGTTGGTACTGGAACAGGAAGGATTGATCACTGCAGTGATGCCCTCCAAGCAGAAGCTATCGCTGCGTTTCAGGCTTTATCCTTTAGAGTGGATGCAGGTATTTCTAAGATGGAGCTCGAAACTGATGCCATCAACCTGAAGACAGCAATAATATCAGAGATGGACTTGTCATCGAATGGGATGATCTTTCGGGATGTGAAATTTCTTATGTTTACTGAGTTTGTGTCCGTTCGGGTCTTATACAGTCTGCGGTCATGTAATTTGGTAGCTGATAAGCTTGCTAAGGTAGGTGTCGAGTTGGGTCCAGGTGTTGTGATGCTCTGGCTGCACAGTGTTCCTGCTCATGTAACTGACCTTGTGGCCACCGATTTGGCTATGGCTTTCAGTTAATGGAAATATGCTTCCATCTAAAAGAAGTAATGTATTAAACAAAAAAAGTTCTAACACGCATCCTATTTTTAATATTTGGATATTATTATGTGATGTCATTACACGCCAATAGCCAGACAGTCACGAACATCAAAAATACTTTTTCTTAACTGTAATTGCCAGATGTGCCAGTTCCTGCATAACTTTTCTTGCTCACTTCCAATTCTTTCAATATTTTGTTTGACCTCTGGATGTATTGAAGATTTTGTTCTCAGTGACAAACGATTACTTTTGTTTAAGGCAAATTCCTTACACTAACCATCACAATCCACTTCTGGAGTTTACATCAACTTCATGAGGAAGTGAATCGTGTTGCAGTGGTTAATTTTCATGCTTTACATGCTCCACCTCCTCCAGTTTGTGAAGATCTTCACCAGACCATCGCCTACTATAGTTCTTATTATTACTCGTTTTTGAACTAGTCTACTTCCTGGTGTGAACGCGAGATACCTAATGGTACAAATTAAATGCTGGTGCGATGCCTACAACTGTATGTAAATGGAAAAATGTGTTCCATACTTCAATTGACCTAGCTAATAGTCGTTTGTTGCTATATATTGCCAATGCAAATTGCGCCGCAATAGGGCCAACTTCCCTTATAGTTAAAGGATATCAATTATTCTTCCCGGCTGTCTTACCTTTAATCTATTTGCATGATATTGTTGTCTACTGAAAGTTCTATATATGCATGCATCAGAAGCAACTCTGTTATTTAAATGTTTGCTTTTCAATTCTCAGTCGTCAGTCCTATACAGATATCAGGTGATTGTAAGAGATAGCTATTCAACTTGTACTCTAATCGTGCTCCTAACAGAAAAACTACCGCTCTAATTGCTCTGTTTATGCAAGAAAAATAAACTTAATATACACAAGGACACTTCACGCATGAACAGAGGATGGAGGGGCTTCATAAAAAAAAACAGAGGATGGAGGATTCTGCGCCCTGGATAATTTCCAATTTCGTTATGGTTTGCTGGTGAAGATGGAATTGGTGGCAAGTAGACCGGAGAGGATCATGGAGAGCTAAGTAATCATGCACGATCGGTGGGGTTACAAATACAATACAAGATTGTGATCAAAATGACTAGAAACGAGGATGCGGGTGTTGACCAAGTGCTCTCCAAGTGGCAAACTGAGCATGACTCACATGGTTAGGGTTAGGTTTCTTGTGGTGGAACCAACCCACCCGGGTTTAGATCCTAGATTTAACACAGGTGACTTCGTGAATCTCATGATCAAGTCGGTTTAGTATTTCAGAGGTCCTCATGGGGTATGGTGTGCGTGCATGTGTTAATAGGGGTGAGTAGTCATGCGTGTATAAGAGTGTCTGCATTTGTATTCATTCTCCAAAAAAAGTGCTCTACAAATGAACAAAATGCAGTGACAAACAACTAAGATGAGTCTTCTATTTCTGTATTATGGATAGCTTTGGGAGTTAGAGGCTCCACGCATTTTATAGGTGACATTTGAAATGTTATTAACTTAAGCACACTGGTTAGATCAGTAATACAACTGACACTGGGGGATACGATAACAGAAAATTTTTGATCTAAAATACTGGCAAAAGTAGGTTTCCAAAATTATTAACCATTAGTACAATTTAATTATATAGATCTGATATAAAAAATACAAAACTATTGGTTAATATTTTATCATATTAAGGACAATATTGTCAAAGCGATATATTTATAATGATTAATTTTTATTTTCATCACTATTAACAAAATTATCAATTCAATTAATATTTGATGTTAATAATATGTTCATTATTATTTTAGCAATAGAGATATGATTCATTGTTAAAAATATAAGTCCCTTAATTGTTAGTGAATGACAAAAATACTGTTAAACTACAAAAGTGCCGAGGCTAAAAGTCTAAAAAAACTTTAGGCATGAATAACTATGTGAAAATGTACTTAACAATGAAATTTACATGCAGAAATAAGACTTTGTCATCCGCCACTGAGGTTTGCTCCAGGTAAAGTACGTAATTAACACATCAATTATTTGTACTAAATATTTCTTTTTCCTCAAGTCAAGCATATTACAAGGGCTACAAATTGTATTTTATCGTTTTGTTATTTTTTCCAGAGCAACTTGCCACTTCTTGCGCGTTGTCTGAAGGAAATTAATGGTTTTCTAAACCTGCAGTTGCCAACTGCTCGAGTCAGCTATACATTTGACGAACATGTTTTTGGCTCTACTACATGCAGGGAATCCGATGGTTGTTATGCCTCCCTCATGCTTATCCCACTATTTGTCCGTGTCCAGTTGCACTGGATCAAATTGTTATAGTTTACATGGTAAAAACGTGGAGGAATCTGAAATTATCAAATTCATTCGTCTCCATCACCTAGAGCCAATATGCAAGTCTGATCTAAGATCGGATCTGGCGGCACCACACGCGCTCGGGTATAAATTAGACCCCTCGTTAACGCTAGGACACCACAAGCCCAGCTCCATTCGGAAGAAGCAGCTCTCTGTAGCTGCAAGACAGCAGGGAGCTCTCTTCTGCCATCAGAAATAATGGCAGTGGCAATGGGGAGGAGCTGCACTGCCGCTGCCGTAGCGGTGATCGTGCTGTCGTCCGTGCTGTCCCCAGTATTCTCCGCACCCATGAATGCCACCGCCGGTGGCCGCCTCTCGGAAGACTTCCACGCGGTCTCGTGCCCCCACGTAGAGGCCGTCGTCCGCAATCAAATGATTCTGGCTCTCCAAAGTGACATCAACCTTGCTGCCGGACTCCTCCGCATCTTCTTCCACGACGCCTTCCCTCAGGTTAAATTCCTTTTGCAAACATGATGCTATTATAATATTGTTATATTACTGACTCGTGTTGTGTGTTGTGTTGTACAGGGTGCCGACGCGTCGATCCTCCTCGGGGGACCCATGAGCGAGCAGGCGATGGGGCCCAACCTGACGCTGCAGAAGAGGGCGCTGCTGCTCATCGATCAGATCCGCACGCAGCTGCACGCCGTGTGCGGCCCCGTGGTGTCCTGCGCCGACATCCTCGCCGTGGCCACCCGCGACGCCGTCTTCCTCACCGGCGGCCCGCTGTACGGCGTGCCCCTGGGCCGGTTCGACAGCCTGGCCCCGGCCCCGCAGCAGCTGGTCAGCGTGCTCCCGTCGCCGACCAGCCAGGCCTCCGACCTCCTCAACGCCTTCGCGAGCAGGGGGTTCGGGCACCCCGTGGAGCTCGTCGCGCTCTCCGGCGCGCACTCCATCGGCAGGACGCACTGCAACTTCTTCAGCGACCGCGCCAACCGCCGTGAGGACCTGTTCGCGCTGCAGCTGCTCAACGTCTGCGCGAGGAATCCGAGCTGGGTGCAGAACCTGGACGTGCACACGCCCGACCGGCTCGACAACCAGTACTACCTGAACCTGCTCAACCAGCAGGGCGTTTTCACCTCCGACATGGCGCTGGTGAGGGACTTCAGGACGGCCCCCATCGTGCAGCACTTCGCGCAGAACCCACCGGCCTTCTTCGCCGCGTTCAGCCAGGCCATGCTTAAGCTGAGCACCTTCAGGCCCGACGGCAACGTCGGTGAGATCCGCCAGTTCAGCTGTTTTAGGACCAACTCCGGAATGGTGGCTGAGACTGCCTCCGACGAGGGGCTCGCCGCCTCTGCCTAATAATGCTAGAGAGCTCCTCCAAGTCGATCGTCATCAGTACCCACAACTTCCTGGTTCCTGCAGAATATTTATGGTTCACGTCAACTAGAGGCAACGTGCCATTTATTTCTGCCTCGTCTGTAATAATTAATGAGGCTGCAGTTTATAATGCAGTCCCTGTTTTAATTTTCTCTAATTAATCTGAGGGTGTTGATCCATCATATATATCACAAATGGAAATGGCGACATGAAATCAAAAATTATCAGGCACGGTACATTACTGGGCCCATTTTACACTATCTAAGCAAGGTAACGTAAATGTTTCTTTTCGTAGATCACTAGTAGACAATAACTTAATCGCATGGCAATGAATAGTAGCTACGATTATGAATGTCCGCTTAGGTGATAATCGAGATACATTTTCCTAGGCCCTATAACAAAATGGCAAATTTACCGTTCGTTCAATGTATAGAACCATGGTAGCACCTAGTGTTGTACCTCACAACCATGTGATTTGGAAGTTGAAATTGCCCATACGCATCAAGATCTTTGCTTGATATTTAATTAAAGGAATTGTTCTGACCAAAGACAATCTAGCCAAAAGACGATGGAAAAGAAGTGTAAAATGTTGTAGTTGTAATCTAGATGAAAAACATAACATCTTTTTTTTCGATTGCCATCTTGCTAGATTTGTTTGACGTATAGTACATGTGTCATTTAATTTATATCCACCAAGAACCATAGGTCACATGTTTGGACCTTGGCAACATGGGGTGCATGTCAAAACAAAACACAATATTTTGGTTGAAGCAATTACTTTATGTTGGGCAATTTGGTTATACAGAAATGATTTGGTTTCTAACAATGCACGAGTACTTCCTTCTATGCAGGTGATTTTCAGAGCTACATATTGGATTCACTCATGGACACTGTTGCAAAGGTGGAAACAGATCACTCAAAAAATGGGGATGTCGTGCTCTTGAGACCACATTCATGGAAATCTTTGCAAGACATGGATGGTTCTGTAATAATATAATTGCTGGATAAAGACAGATTTTTGGCAGTCTTTTATCCAGGCCCGTCCCCAAGCAGGTGCGATCGGTGGGAAGCACCGGGCTCCAAATGACAGGGGCCTCCAAATATAACCAATGCACATATGAATACGTATAGATACGCAGCTTGTCGGAATAAAAAAATAATTAGAAGCCCAAACAGCACACAAGTAGAACTAGAAGCCGGAAAGACTCGACTAAAACTCGTGCCTCTCTATCTCTCAAGTCTCATACAATCAGCACAAAAGCCTCTTCGTTTCCGTTTCAGCAGCCTCTCATCTCTCTCTCATGTAATCCGGATTGTGACGCTGCCGCCTAGTGCCTACAGGCTACAGACTAGGCTAGGGCACATCCAAGTCTCACTCTTAGAAACTTCAATTGATTAAGGTACGGTGTGAAATACTTTGATCCCATGTTCTTGTTGTTATTTTTCTCAGCCCAATGAACAACTGATTTAATTTAATTTGTTCAACAGATGAACAACAGAGTATTTTTGTTTCTCTTGCAAATTATTTACTAAAGGGCAACAAAAAGGTGAGTTGGCAAATAATGAGTTTAACGGTTGGATCCATCTTAGCATTAGACTTAAAGAGCATGAAACAAGTTCAGATGATATTTTGACTATGACCACTTGGTATGATTTGCACGATAGATTGACTATCTCAAACCTAGGATTCTATTTTGTTTTAATTTATAACATATATTATGTACTCGTACAAATTATTTACCATAATATTTTGTACAGGGCCACCAAAATTCTTGGGACGGCGCTGCTTTTATCTTGTTTTGAACTTCGGTCGATCAGTGGTTGTAATAATGAACGGCTATATGCATCAATCGATGCAGAGGCTGAAATATTGAAATATATTCCCTTTTCTAAAAATATGTAGAATCATACTAATCCTGTGTACAAGTTTCTAGATTACATTTTGCAGATAACCCTCCAATCCAACAAGGTGTATATATGAATGCTGCGCTTATCAGATCATCACGACATGGCAAGCATATGCATAGCTCGCCCAAATCGTGAATCTTTGAGCTATCAAAATGATATGCTATGACTGTTTCACACGATAAATTCAAGAAGATAATCTCTCTAAAAGGATGGAACCCGAATATATGGCTATACCCACAAGAGCCCTTTGCATCCCTATCTTGGACTTGGACAGCATTATCATCGTCAGAGTCCCAATCCAAATCATTTTTCACTATAGCAATATTTTGACTGTCTTCTTGGGCATAATTATATTGTTGTAGAATCCAAGCGCCTTTGGTTTGACCATCAGAGTAGTTAGAGAAATGAGCTGTCAAAGCTTGTAAACTGATGTCATGCTTCAATACCCACTCCATCTTGCCACCGAATTCATTGAGGAATCGAATCTGGAGCTGGCACGGATGACCAAGTGATGCAATATACACTCCGTTCTTCGACTTTCCGAGATGAATCTGACGATATGCGCTTGCATTAATACCATCTGGTAGTTTAATTACTTCATACGTATCATCTGACAAGGTTATTCTGCAAGGGTCAAGCACTGACAGAACGTTAGCAATCACAGGAGCTTAGAATACCAAATAAGACAGTCCTTGCAAAAAAACAACAGAACAAAATAAAATGAGTGTTTAAGGAATCGGTAATTACCGCATAATAAAGTCACCTTTACAGTGCACATAGAGCGCTCCATGCCAGTACGCAGCATGGAGGGATTCAGGCACGGAAGCTGACTGCACCTGTGCAATGGTTCCTGCAGGGCTCCCCTTTTCGCACAAATTAAAGGACCTCTCCTGTCACTTCCCTGTTCTAGATGAGTAGACATACATCATGTACGGTGACGGGGGCCATTCCAATCCCTCCAGCTGTGCGTTATTATAGTCACGAGGCTGGTGTTGGACTAGAAGCACCTCATAGTGCGGCGACATGGTAGGATCAAACGCAAGGTACGCGTCGTTATCGCCGAAGTACATAGTCCATTCAGGCATGGCTGGGCACGGCGGCAAGCGCTCCCATTCTCGTGTTGCCGGGTTGACCACGCGGCGGTCAAGAAGGAGCAGGCCATTGCAGCAGTGCACGATGCTTATAGGATCGAAGTAGTGGCCCACACGTCCACGTAGTCTTGTAGCTTGCCGGCGACCTTTGGCACCATGGAGGGCCGGGCGAAGAATTCAGCGGGTTCCGGTCCGTGCGAGAGGTTGATGAAGATGCCTCCCAGCGAAACCGGTAGGAGGTCCGCTCGCAGCACACAGCGCTCGTCGATGATGGCGCGCCACCCTCTGCAGACGCAGCGGGATACGGCGAGGCTGCGCGGCGCCAGGCGGCGGAGGATGTCCGTAATCAGGTCGTCCGGTAAAAAACGCGGCGGCTGGCTCTCCATCACCTCGATTCCTTCGCGATCCTTCGGCAACCTGGCGATTGTGCGGGACAAGAAAAAGAAGGCTCTGCAGCTGTGCCTTGGCACTAGGCGTCGAAGCTCATGCTAAATAACGGCCGGGACGGGGTCGAATTCTATTCGGCTTCAGCAGTTATACGTGTAGAGTCCCTGTTAGTAATACAAGCATACGTGCATGCCACGCTTTCGGAGGAGGAGAAGCATTCCGCAGTAGGCGAGCGCGGCCTCGACGGGCGTGTCGTAGGTGCCGAGCCACACGCGCGTCTTCCGCCACGGGTCGCGGATCTCCGATCCGTCGCGTACCGGCCCCACGGCCGCTTCGGCACGCCGCGGTAGTGCCCCGCGCGGAGCCCGCGCATCGGCGGCAGCAGGTGGTGGTGGTGGTCCGGTGCCGCCACGTCGCTCCTCTCCACGGCCCCGGCGTCCCCGACAGCGGCAACGACACCGCGCGCTGCTCCCGTGGTGGTGGTGCCCGCCGACTCCCATCAAGTCCCACTCCATCTGCATCCTCGCTCTCTGCGTCTCTCTCTTTCTCTCGAGCTTTTGGTTGGTTGGTTGGGTAGCAGCTCGGTGGTCTCGGCAACGCCAGAAGGCGGATGCGGTTCGCACGATCGGCGGAGGCGCGTGGGGTAAAAGCTAACGGATCGTAACACCGCTAGTACGAATCTTGGTGACGAGGATGATCCAATGGGCCAATATTGGAGGGACAATGTCCGCTCAGGACTTACTCGAATACGGAATATAGCTGGCTTAGCTCTATTGGTTCTCTAATCCGGGCATTGTTGAATACCGCCAACAGGAGGATGATTTGTTGAATATTTCTTTTTTTTCTCAAGTCAAGCATTGGAAGAACTATAAGTTTTCTTCCTTACCGTTTATTTTCTTTCTCCAGAGCAACATGCAATTTTCGTGTGTTATGTGAAGGAAATTAAGTTTTTCTAAACCACAACCCGCCAAGTGGCTATGTTTGACTCTACTTGCAAGAATTAAAGATGGTTATGCCTCCATCATGCTTATCAACCTATATATATAGTAATTTCCAGCTGGCCTCTCAAATTATTAGTGGACAGGAATGAAGTCTAAGATGGTTACGTCCGGCGAGAATAACCCTTAAAAGAAAATAAAATCAGGTGAGAACGTGCAGGAATCTGAAACTCTCAAAGTCTTTGTTTTCCTCCTCTGCTGAGTGGCAACAAAAGCTCTAGTGGCGTTCCCTCCACCACAACCCATGCTAAATTTTACGGTTCGTCATGAGCACCATAAATTCTCCGACGATGTCCCCTGCCCCGATCTGGCTCAACCACCATCTATCACTGCCCGCGAGGCGGTACCCCTGCTGCCTCCACCTTCGCCGTCTCTTTCGCCACCACCGCCAGACCAGCCTGCTACCCCGAAGCCCTTTTCCAAGTCCGGCAACAACAAAACTCTTCTCACCGTCAACCCCATTGGCCCTAACTCGTCATCGCCGCGGCTTGCTCCTCGCCGACGGAAATATTCCATGATTTCAATATCTAGTTTTTTTATTTTTTTTGCAATTGTCGTTGAAAGAAACTTGGCGACCTATACCTTCCATAACAATAGAGGCAGAAACAAACTTTGTGAGCTTATTACCTTATCTAACATAACCATTTCACACATATTTAAGATGCATTTCAACAGCAAACATTGACAAAATTTACTTACATTTTTTATATTTAATAATTGAAGATATTTTTGAGACCTCCACATTCACATTAATAGGATGAAAATCCTAAAATCCCTAAAAAAGTAAAATAACTAGCAGCCGAATCTAATATTAGAGAAGGATAGTATTTGGATCTAACAATATATAAATTACTCACCAGTACCATTATATTATGAGTTTTGGTATTTATCTGTTCACATTTTTTTCTTTCTAAAACATGTCGAATTTTTTGAACATTCAAATTAAACTACTAGAACCATTAAAATGTACTACTAGAACAATTAGAATATATATGTGTAACAATGATGTATTAAACAAGCTCATTGTCATGTTCTCCATCCAAGAGCGAAGCTACGTTGTGGCATCGATGTCAACCGATCCCAACGGTTATGCTGCTAATTAATCACTGTTCAATAACCTATATGATCCCATCGCTTTGAGGTGCTGACCCCGACAAGCTCGCCTGCTGGCTTCGCCCCTACCTCTATCCCGGGAGACTTTCCCGGGAGACTTGGGTGCTCCCGTATCTCTCTGCGTGGACGCTAAGGTATTACATGGACAAGCTCGAATTCCAGTTGGGCTCGGCAGGATTGTATGTGTAGTCCATGAGTTCGTGCCCAAATTGTTTTTTTTTTTGCCAAAGAAGCCATTGAAAGAGAACTGGCTACCTATTTTCCATAAGTCTTAATTACTCTGTAAACTGGAACATAGTCATCTTTGCCACTTTGCCCTGCTGATCTATATAGTAAAACTGGCAAGTCGAGGCTGGGTCCTGCATACAACTTTTTGTGTGTGAGATACATCCCTCACACATGATATATCTTCAGATGATCAAGAAATTGACTTTTACTACTTTTATACAGGTTTTCATTTCCTAGTCGATGTGATAATTGTGTGGGCCCAATCTTCAGATATCGTACTGTCATTTCTGCATGCATGCATGCCTAATTAGAAGTAAACAATCTCCACTTTTGAGTTAACAAACCAACGTCCGTTCGCGAAATAAAATTATGGGAATTGCTGTAGAGCCAACCCGAATGTCCAAACTCTATTCCGACTGGATGAATATATGGTAATCAAGTGTTTTAAATTTCCAAATGATGATATATAGTTTTTATAATAGCTTGAGTTGTACATGAGTAGGACGATCGGGTTGGACCTATAGCGGTACTCTAAAATTATTTATTCTTCCGTGCATTAGTTGCATATCATCTCCTCTCTTTTTTTCCTCTTCATTTTGATCTGTTTAGTCCCAGCCATTTTCGTTTCGTTTGTCCTATCCTAGAGTTTACCATATCCAATCATTCAATTTGTTTGGTGGTCCAAAGGTGGTCTAGGGGACAAACAAATTATATTTGAGAAACATATATATAGATGCCTTCCCGTTTATCTACACGTTTTTGTTTTGTGAAATGCATTCTTCAACCTGTGGGCCCACCATCTGTCCATCTAAATGATGAGTCCATCATTGAGGCCAGGTCAAGGCAGCAGGGTTTAGGTTTCAGAAGTGGCCAATTCTATGGGGGTGGATATAAGAAAGACTGTATTACAATTATACACATTTTATTTTTACAAAGGTGTGAGAGCATTATTATAAGTTCAGTGATACTATTTTATAGCATAATGATGGAACACACTCAGGGGCATTATATAAATGTCTAATGTCTTTATCTAATTACAAAGTCAAGAGCATTATTGTTCCAGTCTCTGCAACTCCTCATGGCCTGTCGCAGAGCAGTAACATGCGGACATCTGATCACGGTATTGAAGATAGTTCTCAATCCTTATGAGGATGGTCATACAGCTCATATGTTCAATGTTGTTCCAAGTGACGGTGGTAGAAATATTATTTCCAAGTGACAACTATAAGTTAGCAGGAACTTGTTTGGACTTGTCAAGCTTTTCCATACCTTCTAAGAACGATCAGGCGCAGAACAGCTTCCTTCTTTGCCTACCACATTGATTTATTCTCATTGCCAATCTTTAAGCACTTCTAACCTTGAAGATACCATTTTTTCTGACTACATTTCAAGCAAACATAATCAGTTTTTTTTAGATAATGGAAATAATCCAGCCTCTACATCCAAAATGGATGTACACGGCCTAACAGTACATAGAGCTCTTAAGCTCCAAGGTTTAACACAGTGCAATAAACAAGAAAAAACGACAGACAAGCTTGAGTGATACTAACAAAGCTCTAGTCTCAACCACTCAAAAGATTTAGTATTCAAGTCTATTCCTAAACTTCCAACCAAATCTAGTGAAAATCTCCATCATGACCGACTCCAAAAGACGACATCCAAGCTTGAGCTTGTCTCTTTCTTCCTCCTTAAGCAGCAGTGACCACCAACGGATCCAGTATGTGGCCTTGAAGATCACCTGTAAAATGGAGAGAGGTTTGGAGTTATTGAACACCATGTCATTTCTATTCAACCAAATAGCCCAGCATATAGCTGCAGCCCCCAACAAAATTTGGTTCTTAGTTTTACGTGGTAAACCGTTTAACCAAGATCCTAATAAATGAGCAGTACTAATGGGAGGTTGAATTCCAAATGTGACATACAAGGTGTTCCAAATAAATCTAGCAAAGTAACAGTCAAAGAACAAGTGTTGTATAGTCTCTAATGAACTACAAAAACAACAACTAGTATTTCCTTTCCAATTCCTCTTTGCAAGATTATCTTTGGTAAGTGTCACACCTTTTTGTAAGTACCATAAGAAGATTTTAATTTTCAGTGGTGCTTTCAGTTTCCAAAGAGGGCTCTTATCGGGTACTATCCCCTCTTGTATCAAGGCTAGGTACATAGACTTGACCGAGAATGAGCCATCCTTGGATAGGTTCCATTTAAACACATCATTTTCTTCACTTAAATGAAGAAAAGCTATTGTTGATACTATTTTGAACCAATTCTTCAAATTTTCTCCTACCAACGCTCTTCTAAAAGAAACATTTAGAGGTCTTGTACATAGTACTTGAGCTATTGTTACATTCTTCTTCCTTGTTATTCTATACAACGAGGGATATGTTTCTTGGAGAGATTTTTTCCCAACCCAAACATCTTCCCAAAACCTAACTTGATTGCCACTTTTGACCATGAAAGAGCCTTCGGCCAAGAACCTATCTTTGACCTTCATAAGACCGGACCAAAAGTGAGAATCACCGGGTTTTCTTTCGACTTGGGAGAGGGTTTTGTTAGACAAGTATTTCTTTCTAAGAAGATTTTGCCACAATCCATCCTCGTTCAAGAGTTTATAGAGCCATTTGCTTAGAAGGCATTTGTTCCGTAACTCAAGATTTTTAATTCCCAATCCTCCATAATCTTTAGGTCGACAAACTATGCTCCATCGAGTAAGTCTATATTTCTTTTGTTGGTCGTCACATTGCCAAAAAACCTAGACCTGTAGTAGTCTAGTTTTTCGAGAACACCTTTAGGTACCTCAAAAAAGGAGAGCATGTACATTGCTAAACTTGTCGGAACGGAGTTGATTAAGATTAACCTCCCCCGACAGAGAGCATCTTTCCTTTTCAGCTACTAAGCTTTTTTGGAATTTCTCCTCAATAATTATCCAATCCTTGTTAGATAATTTTCTATGGTGCATTGGTATGCCAAGGTACTTGAAAGGAAAACCCCGCTCTTACAACCGAAGAGTTGGGCATATTCAAGCTCCACCTCCTTAGCCTTGCCATAGCAAAATAGTTCGCTCTTGTGAAAGTTAATTTTTAGACCCGATAATTGTTCAAAGGCGCTTAATACTAGCTTAAGCTCTTTTGCCTTAACAAGATCATGGTCCATAAAGAGGATAGTGTCATCTGCATATTGAAGAATTGACAACCCATCCTCTACTAAGTGAGGTATCACTCCATCAACTTTGTCGTTAACCTTAGCTCTGTCTATTAACACAGCAAGCATATCTGCTATGAGGTTGAAAAGAATAGGAGACAATGGATCTCCTTAACGAAGGCCTTTCTTAGTCCGGAAATAGTGTCCGAGTCTCGTCATTTACTTTAACTGCCACACTTCCCCCACGTACAATTTGATCAATCCACTTGCACCAAAGAGGAGAGAATCCTTTCATCCTTAGTGTTTGTTGTAGGAAAGACCAATTGACTTTGTCATAGGCCTTTTCAAAATCTAGTTTCAAAATGACCCCGTCAAGTTTCTTCCTATGCATTTCATGAATGGTCTCATGTAGAATAACTACGCCTTCCATAATATTTCTCCCTTTCATAAACGCGGTTTGTGTCGGTCTTATGACTTTTTGGGCCACTAGTGCCACTCTATTAGTCATAACCTTTGTGAATATTTTGAAGCTTACGTTCAAAAGGCAAATTGGACGAAATTGTTGAATCTGAGTTGCCTCAGCTTGTTTAGGTAACAGGGTGATGACGCCAAAATTCAGGCTAAATAAATTCAACTCACCCTTATGGAAATCATTGAAGAGGGCCATTAGGTCCTTTTTAATTAATTCCCAAAAGGCTTGGTAGAACTCCGTCGGGAATCCATCTGTTCAAAAGATGTATATTTTTTAAGTTCCGTAGCAACGCACGGGTATTCAACTAGTTTTTACTATGCGTATGTAAATGTTGTCTTATTGTCAGAATTGGTGAAACCACGTCACATGGCATGGTACTTTTCGGAGACTGATATGAAGACATATGATGACAAATATCTGAACATTAGAATATGGTAGATTAAGACCACAAGCAGAACCTTTAATTTACAAGCATTATACTTAGGTGGCTTATGTAGATTGGCACATTTAGATCTTGGCATATGCTTCATGTCAGTACAGTCCATGTTTATACCTATTTTGTCGATTAAACATAAAAATTAGTAGCCTTCTGCTTGACAAGTCGCTGAACAAGATAGACTCCACAACTACCATGATCTTGATGCTGACTTCGGAGTTCCGACGTGATCCTTGCAGCAGGTACATATACACCAGCTGCAAAAAAATATCTCACCTTTCCCAACAAAAAATTAGGTAAAGACTCATGTCACAATTCACACGGTCAACTGAGTCCCTGTATATGATTGGAATGAGGTTCGGGAATTTTCTTGACCTGCGTGAGAAAGTCCTCTTCTTAAAAAAATGCCCGAGGGTGGGGTCATAGCCCCTGTAGCTCGATTATTAATTTTAAGAATATATTGTGCTCAATGCTCAATTGTTGGGATTACTAAAGATCCTTTGTTTCAACTCTAGAGGTTCTCGCTCACATCATCTCACCAATTGCGATCTGTTACGTGTGGCGTCCTTCGGAATCGACAATTCCAGCTTCTGGGGACCTGCATGCTTGATAGAAATAATGAAAGAATCAATGCCTCATGCCATCGATTGAGAGGTCTCGTAGGTATATGTTCTTTCGTGCAGATGGGCTGAGGGAGTAGTGGTTACGGCATTAGGGTTATCCACGACATATATGATTGGAAAAGCTCATGAAAGGTTACCATTGAGTGAATACATTGTTGTTTTTCTTTCGTGAGTATAGGCTAGTTTGTATAATGGCATAGTGGGTGATTTATTAGACATTATAATTGATCCAATGGCAATAGTTGATCGAAACGACTAATCAACGACCAATTGTTTTGCTTTTTATGAGAATTTTTAAGATTTTCTTGCGATTAATGTGGAGGCCTTAAAACAAGCCTCCAATTAGTAAATATAAGATTAATACAAAAAGTAGCAATCACACGGTCCATTTCTGGTTCGGATTGCCACATTTTATAAATTATCTCTGTGGACCGGGTGGAGGAATATAGATTTTGACGTTAGTTTTGGCCTCTTTTCGTTTGGCTAGCCATACAAGGGACAAAGCTAGAAAAAGTATCTCACTGGTTTTGGCGACTTTCAGGATGAAATAATTCAAGCTAATGGTAATCCTGAATCACCCTCGATGCCAAAAACCAACAAATTCATTCGTCAATTTTTATTTTAGTTAATAGGCACTCAAAGAGATGGGGATTGAAGAGTCAAGCATTAGGGGTGCATTCTATTACCTTCAATGTTAAGAAGTGTTTGAGGAAAATGGGTTGGAGGATCAAATAGATATGATGAAACTAAATACACAATCAGATTGCAAATAATTTGCAATCGGTTATGCTAGGGAAGATGAAGATAGTGTGGCTATGATTGGCCAAAAAACCATAGAAATAGTGTTAATCTCTAACATCCATTCTTTATCTAATGGTTGAAATTAATTACGATGATGTGGCGCAACGTGAATTGAGAAAATACCCAATAAGACATGCTAGTGGGTTGCATCTTTTATATATAAGTAGATATACATAGAAAATTATCATACACAATTACCAAGACCTTGACATTGCCTCCCCCCCTCCCTATGAGATGAGTGAATACTTAAGCAAGACTTCAGTGCACTGCAATAATGGAGAGCTTTAGTTCTTAGCCCTTTGCACAAGGAAGAACATAAAAAACCTAATGCGTTCAAAATGCAAAGTAGTGACATAGTTAAGAGCCAATAAAGACATAGAAAGTATTATAAAGAAACTAGTTTTGGGTTAGAAGAAATCAAACTATTAAAATAATGTGTTGGTTCTGCATGTTTGTGCCAAAACTTCGTACAGTATGTTGTATGAACCAAATAAGTTGACTGAACTTTTTGTTTTGTATTTGATGGAGAATAATCAATCAATATATTTGATTAATATAAAAAGTAGCAACTACGGTCCATTTCTGGTTCGGATTGCCACATCTTATAAACTTATTTCCGTGGAAACGGGTGGGCGAATATAGATTTTGACGTTAGTTTTGGCCTCTTTTCGTTTTGCTAGCCGTACAAAGGGGCAAAGCTAGAAAAAGTATCTCACTGATTTTGTCGGCTTTCAGGATGAAATAATTTAAGGTAACAGTAATCCTGAATCACCCTCGATGTCAAAAATCATGGACCTAGTCATCAATTTTAAAAGAACACACACGTACAGCTAGGTTGTCCGACCTAGCCGTAGGACCGGCCGGTGCAAATCATGGATTAGCGTGGTACGAATGGATTTGCACTAGTCAGATATAGCTCAATTCAATTGTACGTGAAAGCACTTCTTATTTCAAAACTGCCATAAATAATATTAGCTTATACTATGTGCTGGCATGATATATACTAGAATGCCTTATGCCAAAAGGAAGTTGTCTTATGTTGGCCGTGTTTGGCCTTATTAGTGGTGGTCCCAAGTGGTGAGAGCATCTTCAAAAGTTCTCCATTAAATTGATAAAAAAGACTATTTTTAGTAGAAGTCCAAAAAGTATTAGGGACAATTCTCTTGCCTCCTTCAACAGTTCTCCTTAAAAATGGATCAATAATATTTTTGATTGGGCCATGTTACCATGTGAGCCATAACAATATTAATTCTCACGTAAATAGAAGGACTGGGTGCCTCCAACTTTCTCCCTGTTTCTAGCTACAAATTAGGCGTATTTAGATGGTGATTAAATCTATGAGTTATTTTGAAGAGCTGTGAGAGATCGTTTTCTATCACATTAATTTGATTCAGGGTAGGTATATGAGACTCTCTTGGAGATGCTCTCTCTAAACACATGTAAGAATTACAAGGTTTATAAAATGATGTCTCTTTCTTATGGACCTGGGAAGTGCTTATGCCGCTTTGCGCCATGACTGACTAATGCGTAATGTCTTGCTGATAAATGCCGTGGGCAAACAGAGCTTAGAAACAGAACACGCTAACGTAGCCACGTCGAGTGAACGGCATAATGGCAGTCAGATTATCCAACATGGTAAAAGTTTGCATGAGTATTTTATATAAGGCATTTCTGCTTTACGAAATCTTATCTTGTTATTACAATGGAAAAATCAGTCACAAATGGGCCGCCTCCGGCCACATCGCAGCAGACAGAAAATCTTGTTTTCATTTTATTGACCATGAAATGGTTCTTATTGGTGACATCTGTCACTACACTACACCGCACACTTTGTTTGACTATGGTGCCAAGTGATTAGTACAGCTTAATTTTTAGAACAAAACAACACTTAGTTGTGATGTCCAAACCTAGGCAAACTTTTTGTCGCACCTGATAAACAGAACCAAAACTCAAAGCTCCCTCTACTCCTCCGCGCTCTCCACCAGCTAGCATATCCAGGTCGGTGCGCCCGTCTACGTTGCCTCGTGAGACATTTCTAATTAATTGAATTTTGACATATGTTGAGATCAATTGATTCCAGTCCTGGATGCTCTTGTTTCTATCACTGTTCACGGCTGGCGGATCCGCAACCGGATCAAGCAATAATGTAGCATATCTTCTTGAACTCCTCGAGGTGGCCCTCGAAGAGTGAGACGTAGGCCTCGACGCCGCCGTCGCCGAGGAAGGACGGAAGCAGGAACATGGTGCCCTCCATGGGCAGGTAGGACGGCATGAAGTAGAACGGGCAGCCGCCGCCGAAATCCAGGTCGTAGAAGTTGATCCCGAGCCAGCTGTCCACCTCCAGGTCCGGGCACAGCACCACCTGCGACTCGTCGGCGGTGGGCTCCAGCCCTCGGCCTCAACCACGCCAGAGGACGCGAAGTCCACGAACGAGCGGAAGTAGGCGTCGTCGACGCGCGCCACCGCGCGGTGGATCAGGCCCGCGGCGTGGCCCACGGGCCGGGCCACGAGGTCGCCGCCATCGGAGCGGGGGAAGGCCCAGAGCACCAGGTTGCCGAAGTAGTCGCGCGGCACGGGCGGGCGCAAGCGGGCCCGCCCGTTCACGGAGATGCGCAGCCGCGTGGGCTCGCCTGGGCCCAGCCCGCGGGCCGCCGTGATCGCGCGCCACAGGTGGCCCACCAGGCTCTCGAAGGTGCTGTACCCGCCGCCGCGCCGCTGCTGGGACGGTGGGCCCGACGAAGTGGCGCGG
The DNA here is from genome assembly GCA_031894775.1 of Chloris gayana. Taxonomy (NCBI): domain Eukaryota; kingdom Viridiplantae; phylum Streptophyta; class Magnoliopsida; order Poales; family Poaceae; genus Chloris; species Chloris gayana. Next base: position 1,014,912 of record JAUNZO010000885.1, on the reverse strand, counting down.
GCCTTGAGCCGCGCCACGAACTCCTTGGTGAAATGCACCTTGTGCACCTTGATCTTGTCGTGCGCCACGCCGCCACTGACGAGCAACTCGTCCTCGCTCTTCTTCGCGGGCGGGTGGTGGTACTCTGCGCCGCGGTGCGGGAACTCGACGAGCGGCGGGTCGCGGGGCCGGAACCGGGTGGCGCGGTCGCAGACGGGGGCCGGGCCCGCATGCAACCCGCGCGACGCGAGGCCCCACGCGACGAGAAAGCTGCTGGTGGCCTGGCCGTCGGCGATGCGGTGGTGGGCCGTGAACCCGACCACGAGCGAGCCGCACGCGAAACGGGTGAGCTGGACCTGGACCAGCTCCCTCTCGGCGGGCCCGTCGATGGCCGGGTGCAGGCGCAGCAGCTCCGGCGAGGGCTTCATGAGCGGCAAGGACCGGGCCAGCGGCGCGTCCGCGACGGCCTCCACGAACCGCGCGCCGCGGTCGCTCAGCAGCAGGGCCGGGCCGCCGTCGTCGTGCACGAGCTGGCCCGCCCACTCGCGGTACACGGCCAGCGCCTTGGCCAGGCCGTGCTCCAGCGTGGCGTTCGGTGGGTTGGGCGGCCGGAACGCGTAGATCACGGCGACGTGCACGTCGTAGGTCACCCTGTCGAACACGGTGAGCGGCACGGTCGCGCCGGTGCTCGGTGCGACGCCGTCGTACGCCGGCTTCACGATCTTGGAGCTCGTGATCTTAACCTTCATGACGGCTACTGGTCGTTGCACCGATGTGCCTCGTCTCGTCGCCGAGCACGTACGAGACTAGCCACGTAGCCGCCAGAGCTGCAAGTCACGAACTACCGCGCGCCTCTGCGTGTGTGTGAGAGAGAGGAGAGACAGAGAGAGTTCCACTGTGATTTTCTTTCCGTTTGAGCTCTCTTTTTGGGTTTTTTTTTTGTGTGTGACTCTGGTTTTTGCTGACCAAATGTTTGGGAGAAACGGTGCATATATATAGTAGTAGTACAGTACTAAGTCCCTCTTGTCTTGTCTACACATGAAAGCGAGAAGAGGTGGTTTTGAACGAAGCGAAATAATAAAGTTTGACACGATCAACATACTAGCAGCAGGGAGAGATAAAGCTGTTGAACTGTTGAAGGCTTCAACTGGCCTTGGTGTGCCCGATATATGTCGGAGCCTCATATGTTAGTTTCATTAATTAGTGTCTTATCAAGATTTGCTGAGCTTCTATATGACGGCATGTCCTTCTCAGGCTCTCACATACATTCAAATCAAATGTTATTAAGTTCCATCAGTAACAAGTAATGGACTGCTGTACGAAATGATAATAATGATACTGACTAGTTCAAATTTATTTATTTTTGTGGTTTACAAAATACAATGTAGTAGGAGTATATAAAAACCATATGAAATGATAGAATTATCTGGTGGCCTTGGTTGGATCATACTAATCAGCAGGGTTGGTGATTTAACTAATCTCATCTGACTGCTAGTGTACTACATAATAATAAGAGCTGAAGCTGAATTCGAGGTAAAAAGTGACTACTTAATTGCTAGTATTATCCATTTTTAACGGGACAATAAGGATGACTAGAGAGACTAACAGCTTGGTGCTATACTGGTATATGCTATCAGTGAAATAATCCTACGTTTATTTACCTTATAGGGATCCAGAAGTGCAAATACAAGGTGAACAGGTAAACAAAGTAGCGATCCACATTGTTAGGTGACGAGTGAGGTTGTTTTGGTCACATTGCAGCTTGCTTGATGATCATCTTATATTTAATAATTGGAGATTTCTTTTGTGATCTTCATGTTAAGAGTAACAGAAATAAAAAGCATCCCATAAACAACTAAAATATTTGGATAGGAAATTGTTAAATAAACGATAGCTATTGCATTTTAATATGATTGAAATTATCCATCTTTGTCATAGTATAACAAATTTAGAAGAAAACATCCATAATACATGTTTCCAAAATTACCCGCGTTTCTACTTCAAATATAATGACACACAAGCAATTATTTGTAATATCTTCTTGCGCGAGCAAGTTTTGTAGTTTTGCGCGCTATGAAATGATCGAGGGGAGGGATCAACTTCGCAAAGCGGGCTGCTTAACCACCAGTTGGCACTTCACCTCTAGCAGGGAGGGATGCGGTGCAAGCTAAGCCAGGAGGGTGCAGGATATACTGGTGCGCATTCTTCCCTTTTCCCTAGTTGTTAGTGTGTGCCAACCGAGAAAACTAGGTGCTGTTTCTTCCACTGAGACTATTCTCAATGCAAGTTTCATTTACATTAACAATAGTATGTCATGTAAGCAAAACTGATTATGTGGCATAAAATTTATTAGGAAAGAGAAGAATTGGGTTTCATAGGGACGAAACTTTACATATATTGAGAATGTCCTTAGGGCATACAACGCGGCGATTGCCGGCGTCCGTGTGTCGGTATTTTTCCGCATAGCCCCCTGGCAACGCCCGCAGACGGGGCTCCCGTTGTCCCCGGCGGAGCAGACGACAGCGTGAGTGTTGTACGGGTCATCTTCCCCAAGCGACATCCTGCCAGATCTGGAGTGCGGGTGCGCTTCTCCCTTCCCCAGCCGTGCGCGCGGAATTTCGTCCTGCCAAAACCATATATGCCCGCCATATCTTCCTCCTCCCCGCATCTCATCCACCAAACTCGCAATCTTCTCACTTGATTCGTGGCCAGCGACGCCTAGCGCAGTTTCGAAGATGTCGACGCCGGTCGGACTTAGGAAACCGAACAAGGCGTCAAATGCGGCGGCCCCAGCCCGTACCCGTCTCAACCATGGTGGCGACTCACCCGTGCTGCCGCCTTTCGGCAGCCGTGGTGGCGGCTCGGTGGCGGCGCCCCCTTCCGTTGACGGGAGCACCGGTGCTCCTCCGTTCAGCACTGCCCCTTCAACCAGTGCGTGCACTGGTACTCCTACATCCATGTCAGGCTTCCCCTACTTGGATTTCTTCTGGTGCAATCAAGGTGTCTGCGGGAGCTTGATTTCATCTCCACTGTTGAGTCCTGAGGCTACCAATCCAGTCTGGTAAGTTGATAATGAATAATTTATATATTTTTCTTTCACTAACTGAATGTTATGAAAGACAGACTGGTTTTCTTGTTCTTGTTCACGATCTGAATGTACTTCCTATCAACAGAATTAGTCATTTATATTCAGTTTAGACGGCCCTTGCAAATGATTAGTCTATTGTATGTCTGTATTGGTAGATAATCACTATGACTGAATGTTCCGTTTCTAATTTTCATGACTGAATGTTCAATTTATAATTTTCATGACTGAATAGCCATATGACTGAATGTTTAGTTTAGAATTTTCATGACTGAATTGCTGTATGACTGAAAGTTCCGTTTATAATTTTCCATATGACTGAATTGCCATAACTGAATGCTCATCAGTGTCCCAGTTTAGAACTTTTCATATGACCGAATTCGACTGGATGCTTATGTAGTTTTATAAGTCACTGTAACCCAAAAAATTTATAACCTAAGTCACTGTATGCCGGCACCTAGATTGGATGCAACTTTCAGATTTTGAAATATAGATAGAAAATTCTGGTATGTTTGGATGGGTTCAGGCTTATTGTAAAAGCACTAGAAACAATATGGGGGCCTTGCTGCACTTCTCTTTCTATTATCAGTGTTACTATGATGAAAATCGCGGACAGGCTTCTAGCCTGGTGGCAAGGCGCCAGTGTGGCTGCCAGCCGGTCGGGGGTTCGAGCCTCCGATCCCGCACCGGCCACTGTTGCTGCGCTGCAATACTATAGCGCGTTGCGCTGGGTACTGTAGCTGCGTCACGGTGGAAAAAAGATCCCCTCGTTCTTCCCAATCAAAGCATAGGTAAAGACTCGCGCCACAGCTCACAAGACCAGCTGAGTCCCTATGTATGGTTGAGGGAAGGTTCGGGGATTTTCTCGGCCTGTGTGAGAAGGCTCTTCTTCTTAATATAATGCCGTCGGGGTGGCTTCTTCCCCGACAGGTCGAGTTTTTTACTGTGATGAAAATCAGCACATAGTTCCTCCACGGGTGCTCATATATTTAGAAATCAGTTTAGAAATCTTTTTTGTGAATGTACAGTTTAGAATTCAGTTTGTACCAAACTGAACATTTGGAGGATAAGAATTCAGTTTAGAAATCTTTTGTGTGTGATGGTGCAAGTGAATAGGTTATGAATTAGAGTTGTATATGAATGCTTCAGTTATAGAGCTGTATGTGTCGATGATGGCTAAACTGAAGTGGAACATGACTGAATGTTCAGTTAAGTATGTGTAGTGAGTAGTGTGCGTAGTGTTTAGTATTGAATTGTAGTCTGAAATTTGAGCTATCGACTGAAATTTCACTTTAAACTGTAGTTAAAACTTAAGACTAAAATTTAACAAGTCAATTGTAATATGTAGCAAGCGCTTATACCTGAACTGTTATATGTTTTTGAACTGAATACTTTGTGATGGTAGATATGTGGTGAATTTTGTCTATGGCTATGTTCACTTTTTCTAAATTTTGTCTCTTTAAATGAATGTGAGCAAAGTCAATTTTTTGCATGTGGATGTGCTCGGCTGATTTCGTTCTCCACTATTTTTTCATGTAAATGTGACTTGTTCACGTAATGCTCCTTTATCTTTTATGAATTTGAATTTGTACGGTTCACCTAGTTTCTATTATTTGTACTTGTTATATTTTCTATTAAACATCCACACAATGGTATACATAAATTTATTTATAGTTGATCTTCAGTTACATGCACAACATTAAATTGACTATACAGAGTGAAGTAGTCTCTTGGTTGTATGACATGTCTGCTCATTTGCCTGTATCGTTGATTAAGAGACAGACCCCGTCTTTGGGTTGTACATGCCCTTAGACATATCTTATTGAGGTTTCATCAACATTAAATGACACATCAACAAAATAAATGACATGAAGTAATAATTAATATGAAACTCAGCTAATGAGTTTCATAGGGATGAAACTAATTTGAAATTATTTCATAGGTATGAAACTCTATTCAAACTCCCATTGAGAATATAAAATTTCATCCCAACACATTTTGATCAATCTCAATGCAACATATAGATGTTAATTTAATGCTATAATTTGTATATGAAATTGTGACATGAAACTATGCATTGATGAAAGAGACTATTTCATACATCAAACCCTTTATGAAAACAATTGCCGTGCTCCCCTTTTTTCTTCCACACGGCCTGTGGAATCCCTCTAGTTTGTTGGAGCAGGCTGCCTCTCGGATCCTTCGTATCCAATGACGACTGAAAATCAAAGATCATGATTAGAGTTGAGAGTGAGGTCATGTTTGTTTCCTAAGTAGATTCTTTAATCTAGATTATTGGTACTAGATTATATAATTTAGATTAAATAATCTAGAGGAGTTATTTGTTTGGATTTTTACTTATAGATGCGAGAAGACAAGAATGTCCTTAGCTGATACAGATGATAATTGAAATTGTTCATATATAGCGAAATTGAACGAAACTAGTGCCACGATCACACCCACGCAATAGTGTCACGCCGCACGGCATCGTGGCGCTGGTTGGGGCTCAAGCTCCTCCTCCTGTCCGTTGTGCTCCTCTTCATCTCCCTAAAAAAGTTTGTTTCTATGAATTCAGGTACGTTAATGCTTAAGAGAAAGCTTCTTCGATACCATCGCAATCAGAAAACTCCGTCGCATCCGTCTTTTCGGTGAGAAGAAATTGTAAGAATTGAAAGATTGGATGGATTTGAGGAAGAGGAACGGAGAGGAAGAAAAAGAAACTGGAGGTGGGCTTCACTACGGGTAATTTCACTCAATTAGACGTAGTGGGTCTTTTCAGCTTATGACAATCTAGGATCTAGATTATTTGATCTCACCAAATAAATTATCTTAATTATTTGTTTTTCTTCCTAGATTATTTAATCTAGATTAAATAATTGAACCCTAAATAAGTTGAAACAAGCGTGCCCGAGAGCAAGAAAACACACAATTACCCCCATTTTTTTTTTGAAGGCACACAATTACCTCTTTGATCATTTTAGATCTGTTGCCCATGACGGCATGTATAAAGGAGAGCCTACTGTAGTCTTTTGGGCACATGTATCGAAATAAAGAGACATAAAACAACTCTAGTCATACAAAGGAGAGACTCTACATGCTATCTTTTAATAAATACATATCATTAATGATTGTATGATATAAGTATCTCTTTATTTGTACAACGGTGCTCAGAGTTGTCTCTTACATCGGAACACGTGATAGAGACCGTCTCTTCATCAAGAGCCCACCCAGCCGTCTCTTCAAGAGGTAGAGGGCTATTTGTAAAAATACATCTGCCACATCAGCTCAAGAGCTCACTCATTTATTACCTTTATACATGCCCATGCCCTGAGGAGAGAGGCGATCGCCATTGGAAGTTCGGCGCGGCCTGCGCAGGTTTTGTCGTCTCGCGGTCTCGCTCGCCTCGACCCTCATCTGTGCAGCGGCTACAGGCGGCCAGCATCATCATTGCGATTTGCGAAAATGTTGTGTCCCGAGGCATGCACCTCGCCACGGCAAGCTCTTCAGCCGCCCGCATCGTCCACGCGGCACCACGATTAGACGCGGCGGAGATATGCCGGGGCAGCCCAAAGATTTTGTTTCCGGGGTTACGCTCCGCGATCGTGCGTGTCCCGGGCACGGATTCCAAGCGCCACTCTCGGCGGATGCGCCTGCCCACGCCTCGGGCGCGTGATCAATGCCAATTCTCGGACGAGCACGCACACACAGTATCGCTGACGTGTGGGTTAGGTTCCCTGAGTGGAGAGCCGACGTGTCAGTGAGACGAAACCATCGCGTTCGCGTCGACTTGGAGTTATCTTTCGCTCTCCGCCGCACCTCGCCACGCCCCCGTTATATATGGGTCTCACTTCGTCTTCTCCGTATCCGCAGCAGGTCTTTTCGAGTTAGTGGATTGTGTGCCTGTTGGTAGGGTTTGTTCGATATGTCCACTCGCGGCGGAGGCGGCCGGCGCGGAGGCCGAGGCGACCACGGAGGAGGCCGCGGAGGTGACGGCGGCCGTGGTTCCGGCCGCGGCGCCGCGGATCCGGGGCGTGGAGGAGGCGCTGGCCGTGGTGGCGCCGGCCCCGGCCCGGCCAAGGGCGTGGCCAGGGCGGTGCGGTGCCGGAACATGGAGCCCACCGCGGCGGCGCGCGTCCAGGTGGCGTAGGCCGTGGAGACGACGGCGGCGCAGGCCGAGGGCGCGGCCGGGGCTTCGTGGAGCCGCAGCACGGAGGCGTCCATGGCCATCATGGTGGCGCGGCTGGACGAGGTGGCCGTGGCGCTGGCGGCGAGGGTAGGGGCCAGTTCATCCACGCGCCCCACCAGCCGGCCGGCGGCCGCGGTGGCTACCACGGTGTTGTGGCTCAGGGTCGCGGCCACATGGCCGCGGCGACGTCGCCGCCGGACATTGGAGAGCTGAGCCGCGATGTTGAGAGGAAGGTGACGGTCGCAGCGGCGCAAGCGCCGGCGCCGCGATCGGGACCGGCGTCGTCGTCCTCGGCGCCGGCACCGGCTCAGGCGCCTCCGGCCGCGGCCGTTGTTCAGGAGATGGCGCCAGCCGGGAGCCTGCTTCCTCCGGAGTCGAGCAAGGCGGTTGTGTTCCCTCGGCGGCCAGGGTACGGGACGGTCGGGCGGAGGTGCCGCGTGCGCGCCAACCATTTCCTCGTGCAGGCAGCAGATCGGGACATCTACCATTACGATGTATGTACGCATGAACAAACTCTCGATCCTCTCCTAGCTCTCTCGATCGCTTCAAGTTTTTGCAAGTGAACTCTTGGGCTTTAAACATAATCTCCAGATTCATTGTCCAGTTTTAATGCATTTTTTTACTTTTGCAATTAATACTGTTTTGTTACTACTATTATGTCTCACCTTCATGTTTCACGCACGTTGAATGCAATAAAAATGTGATGTACTACTACTACATACTGTATTTATTATCTTATTAGTGTTGCATCTGTCACCTGCAGTTGATGTCTTTTTTACTCGTACAGGTTACCATAACTCCTGAATCAAATTCGCGAGAAAGAAACAAATGGATAGTGAACCAACTAGTGGATTTGCACAAGCAACACTTGGACGGTAGACTGCCCGTTTATGATGGCAGAAAGGGTCTGTTCACTGCTGGTCCGCTGCCATTCCAATCGAAAAAATTTGTGCTGACACTAGTAAACCCTGACAGAGCAAACCAGGGGTATGATTAGTTTTCTGCTTCCCGTGCGTGTTCCTTTGGCTTCAGACATGCTCGATCTTATTTTTTGTGTTATTGGTATTTGTTTTTTGCAGGGAGAAAGAGTACAGTGTGACAATCAAGGACGCTGCAAAGATTGATCTTTACAGCCTTCACCAGTTCTTGGCTGGTAGGCAGAGGGAATTGCCACAGGACACAATCCAAGCTCTTGACATCGCCCTGAGGCAAAACCCAAGTACTAGGTAATGCTGCTTCTCCATATGAACATTTCTTTTTAAATAGAGAATCACCATGCAAGTTCATCGGGACACCCTATTGTTAGCTTATCTCTATTTAATTACTATGATGTATCCATATGGACATCACATTTTGTATTAACTGATTATATAATCCTTTTTTCCTAATTGCTCGTGGCAGATACGTATCAATCTCAAGATCATTTTTCTCACAAGCATTTGGTCATGGTGGGCCAATCGGAAGTGGTGTGGAATGCTGGAGGGGTTATTATCAGAGCCTACGGCCTACACAGATGGGACTGTCCCTAAATATAGGTATAATTGTGCTTGTACCTGGAATATGTATTATTGTTTTCTTTACACATATGTGATATCATTAAGTTGCATCCAAAGAATTTTCCTTCTTTATATATTTCCACTTTCCTTGCTTTATGTTAGGTTTATCATCACCAATCCAGGAAGAATAATACCAAGCTAATAATATTGGTTTTTATACTATGCAAATACGTTGGGCAATTAGGATTTTTTTATGTAAAGCACATTCCAATATTTGTCTATCCCAGATATGATAAATCAATTTTCCATTCATCTTTATTATCCTATGTTTTATTTTCTTAGTTATATAAGTGTAGATGACAATAACACTTTTGAAAACACAGTGTTAGGCAAGTAATTAAATATTGATGGCACGTGATAGTTATGTTGGCTTGTTATCCGTGTTGTTTATGTTTTAGATAATGGGACAACCGTTCCTGCCTCTACACCATTGGTGCACACAGCGTAAAGTTTTACAACAATAGCACAATGCTAGCATGACATAAGTGTACTAAGACTCAACTTCTCACACAGGAGAACACTAGACACTGGCAAATAAATCACACAATAACTTACGCTTACATAAGCAGTTCCAACAACGCCTAAAAGAGCTCACGCAGGAGCTTGAACTCAATACCAAAAAGACAGCACCTATCAAAGGCAAGTCTGACATTAAAGAAAAGAAACGACTTAGGCTTCAATTCTGTTTGAGATCGAACCTCCAACTGAAATTTGCATAGATTTCCATGATTGTAGTCTTAACTGTTTTATGAGTGTCCATGTACCTTGCACGTGCGATAGTCCATATTGTGTATTTTTCTTTTAAAAAATGACATGCAACTCTCTATGCGTTTGAGTATAATTTGGTGAAATAAGAGATAGCTTAATGATACTAATTTAAAGTGTATAATTTCCTTAATTTTTAAAAATCATCTCTTTCATTGGGATTTATTCCTTTATTTTATTTGGAGAATTAGTAGCACATCATTTGTTATCATTATAAGCTTCCAGCACCCATCAAACTATATATTCTTGAGTAGATATCATGTTCATTATATAAAAACCAGAGCTTATGTGATGGCCATTTGTTTTTCACACAGATATCTCTGCGACAGCTTTTTACAAAGCTCAACCCATTATAGAATTCGCAGTGGAGTACCTGAACTTGCGTGATGCTTCCAGGCGTTTGTCTGATCTGGATCGCATTAAAGTATGAACCACAAAGCCTTTATTATGCTCTCATTTAATATCTACACTTAATGGTTTCATCATGTAATGTTTTACTTTTCTGGCTTACAGCTGAAGAAAGCCCTCAAGGGAGTCAAAGTTGTTGCCACACATCGCCGTGATAAATCAATACGTTATAGGATAACAGGGATAACATCAGCTCCGCTGAATGATTTGACGTATCTATTCTCCTATGTCTCTTTGTTTCCTTTAAATTTAAATGGTGCATCCCCTTTTACAGGGATAGCAACACCTCCATTGAATGGTTTCATGTATCTACTCTGCAGTGAATGATTTTAAATACTAATATTTGCTTTTACAGGTTTGATCAAGATGGCAGAAGGGTATCAGTTGTCCAGTACTTTAAACAGCAATATAATTACGCTTTGAAATACACTCACTGGCCCTGCCTTCAATCAGGAAGTGATAGCAGGCCCATTTATTTACCTATGGAGGTTGCGCTTTTTGGCTTCCATCTTTTGTCAATTCAATTAATTCAACAAGTTTAAAAGAATATGCTTGTCAAAATCTATTTTTTATCCTTGTTCCATTTATGTAACATATTTAAGTATTGTTAGAACTTCATACTATGCAGGTTTGCTGTATCCTCGAGGGACAACGCTACTCGAGCAAGCTAAACGAACGACAAGTTTCAAATATCTTGAAGTTGGCTTGTGAGCGACCAGCGCAAAGGGAGAGTAGTATTTTGGAGGTGGATATATACCATAACTAAGTTTACCCTAATTAATATGATCTCTAAGCATGTTCTTGATTTAATCTTCTTTCTATGTCCTGGTGTTTAGTTCATTTAATGTGATACCTAGCTTGCTTATGATCTCAGGTAGTGAATAGGAATAATTATGGCAATGACTATTATGCAAAAGAATTTGGCATTAAGGTGACAAACCAACTCGCCTTGGTTGAGGCTCGTGTGCTCCCAGCTCCAAGGGTAATTGTATTTTTCATCTTTTTGAAATGAAACTGTGTACCATTTATTATTTACCATCTTTTGATGATCAATTGCATTTCTGTAGCTGAAATACCATGACTCTGGAAAAGAAAAAATATGTAATCCTTCCATTGGCCAGTGGAACATGATTAACAAGGTATCATGAATGCTCTTCTTTGTTTTATGCTTTGACATTTTCTCTTTTGGAAACTAGTATTTTTTGTTATTCTCCAGACTCCATAACTTGTATTATTTAAGAACATGTATATGAGTAAGGAACAGCAAGGAACACTCCTGTTGTTAAGTATACAGTGTTGTATAGTGTTTCCATCCTGCAATTTCTTAAAATTGAAAGTACATACCTTTATTTTATTTTTCTTGGTTTCTTCTTGCTATTAGTTTTATATAGACATATTAGATTTTTGACTTTATATAGCTTTATTTTAATTTCCTTGGTTTATTTTTGCTATTAATTTTATATTAGATTTGTTGACTTTTATTTATTATGTTTGATGGGTATTTCAGAGGATGGTCGATGGAGGATCTATCCGATATTGGGCATGTCTAACTTTTACTTCGAGCTTGCATCCAAATGCCATTGGGATGTTTTGCGAGGATCTTGTCAGCATGTGCAATAAAATTGGCATGGTGGGTAATTTGCTTGACTATTGAATATCGTGATTAATCAACTAATAAAGTTTTCGTGATTTGATTGTAGAAAATTAGTACCTCACCTTGTGTGGATATCAAACAAGGGCGCCAGGACAATCTAGAAGCCTCACTCAGAAGTATCTATAAGCATTCTACAGAGGTGATTGCTCAACAAGGTCCGAAAGGGCATCAACTTGAGTTACTTATCATAATTTTGCCCGATATGAGTGGCTCTTATGGTAAGGTCCTTGAATGAATTCTGTAGCTGATGATTTTCAATTCATTTTTGTAACCTCATTTTCTAATTTGTGACATTTTTTCATATATATAGGAAGGATAAAGCGACTTTGTGAAACTGAGCTTGGTATAATAACACAGTGTTGTGCACCTAAGAATGTTAGGAAAGGAGGAAAACAGTATCTTGAAAATCTTGCTCTAAAAATTAATGTTAAGGTAGGATGAAGATTGTAATTGATGTTATTGTCCATTGTACAATCAGGATGAAAACCCATGACAGAGTTGACACTTTCCTATTAGGTTGGAGGGAGGAATACAGTGCTTGAAGATGCTCTGAACAAGAGAATACCACTTCTAACAGATATGCCTACGATAGTCTTTGGAGCTGATGTCACGCACCCACCTGCTGGCGAGAGTTTATCGCCATCTATTGCAGCAGTAAATATGCTTTGATCTGTCTCAGTGCATGTTTGCTATGCACCTAGTTCATGTGCCTGTGTGTGCGTGTGCGTGTGCGTGCGATGTGTTATTCATTTCCTTCCTATGTAATACGCTGTGTTGCTTTAGGTTGTTGCATCCATGGATTGGCCACAAGTAACCAAGTACAAGTGCTTGGTGTCTTCACAAGGTCCAAGGGACGAAATCATAAACAATCTTTACACAGAAGTGCGAGACCCAACGAAAGGTGTTGTACGAGGTGGAATGGTTAGGTAAGTTCATTTTACTTTTTTAAAAAACTATTGTTTTCTTTCTTTCTGTGCTAATGTCATTTTTTTCCTGTGTGGTTACAACATTTTGTTTTGTAGGGAGTTGCTCTTGTCATTCTACAAGTCAACTGGAAGCAAACCATGCAGGATTATATTCTATCGGTTTGTATCAATATTTTTATTCTTTCATTTTCTTATAAATAAGCTGTTTTCTGACACTTGATTTGCAGAGATGGAGTCAGTGAGGGTCAGTTCAGCCAAGTCTTGCTTTATGAAATGGACGCAATCCGCAAGGTATATTTTTTCTTCTAAAATTGAGCTTTTGACGTTAACCATTTTGTGCAATTAATACCTTTTGTGATCTGCAAGTTTTTATGATGCGCTGATGTTTGCGGTTATGCTCCCAGGCATGTGCTAGTTTAGAGGCGGGCTATCTCCCTAGAGTTACATTTGTTGTTGTGCAAAAGAGGCATCATACCCGGCTGTTTCCGGAGGACCATCGTTCACGAGACATGACTGATAGAAGTGGAAATATCCTTCCTGGTAAGTCGACACTGTCTGTAAGAGCAAGCGGCGTGTGTGTTCCTGTGCGTGTCTATTTCTTATTATGTGATCAAGATTAATGTATTTAAACCTCAGGCACTGTAGTTGACACCAAGATTTGCCACCCCAGCGAGTTTGATTTTTACCTCTGCAGTCATTCTGGTATTCAGGTATGTTCCCTTAAGCTGCATTCTACATACATATAGCTTTACAAGTAGTGACACTCAGATGTCCTTTTTCTTTCTTTTGCCTTGGACGACAGGGAACTAGCCGCCCAGCACATTACCATGTGCTGTTCGATGAAAATGGTTTCGGCGCTGATGCACTCCAAACCTTGACATACAATCTCTGTTACACGTAAGATAGATTCCTGCTGTTCTCTCGTCAATTACTTGCATTTCATTACCATGCTGTAATCTCTTTCCTTCTAATGATGATATTGTCTTTTTTCCCAGTTATGCCCGGTGCACTCGTTCAGTCTCTATAGGTGAGCACTATATCAGTGTAGTCAGCTTTTAAGTAATTTGTGAATTAAATTGCTCCCTGTTAAGTGATAGTTCTTGACAATGATCTGTGCTTTTTTATCTGAACTGTAACAGTCCCTCCGGCATATTATGCGCACCTGGCTGCCTTTCGTGCGCGTTACTACATGGAGGATGAAAGTTCTGACAAGGACTCGTCGGCGGCTACGTCTCGGATATGTGATCAACCGGTTCCAGTGAGGCAACTCCCCGCCATCAAGGACAACGTCAAGGAGTTCATGTTCTACTGCTGAATGTCTGTGGTATATATCATCTTTTGCTAACTTTATTTTGGACAACTGAGCGAAAAACAAAAAAGGCAGTGTGTCATGGTCGCTCTGTAACGGGGATTAATTCGTGGCGTTGTGCCAAAACCAGGGCTAGCTGGCCTGTGTGACTCTCAATGCTGGAAAGCTTTGCGCGCGTCTCAAACATTTCATAGCGTTTTCACAAGCGGATAACAATCGGTCGTGCAATTGGTTTAAACTTCGTAGCAGCACAGAAGCCTAGCTATTACCCTGATTTTATTGATAATGCGGCAATTGAATTGTACGTGTACGTTTTGCGATGGCCTTACGTGTAGCGGAGTCATCAGGACCGTGTCTCGAGCTTGCCGCTGCTGAAAAACACAAACCGATCTCGATTTGAAAGGTCACCGCCTCTCGACCCGTCTCCCGAGCGCGGCCATCATTGCGTTGCGAGCTCGTGAACACTCCACCACCATGCAAACCCCTCCATCAGCGGCGATTAATTAGACGTGTCCCACTCCCACCATGATCGACCATGCATAGCCGCCGAACGGCGGCAGACCAAAAGATTCGGTCCGGGTTGCGTTCGATCTCTCGTCGCGCTCCCGATCGACGGCCGCGCTGCTGCCACGCCTTCTCCGCAGATGGCTTGGACGCCACAGGGTCCAGTTCCACTGATACGTGGGCCTCACTGTGGGCATGCTTCGAAGGCGCGGGGATAGGGTTGGGGGACGGCGGGACGCCAGTTCGCTTCAGCTCAGGGAATGCGCTCCGGCTCCACGTCACCGACGCGTGGGGTTACATTTTACTGGGTCGGTCGGGTCAGTGGTGCTTCGATCCTACCCTTGTCGTCTCGATTTTTTTTATCTTCTTGTCGTCTCGATTCGCCTGGAAGTCGCGGGGCCTCACGCTATATATCCTCGTCTCCTCCGCATACCCACTGCCACTGCTAATACTGGTGTGGCGTTCAGGGTTCGTTCCTCGCTTGCGGTTAGGGTTTGATCGGTCGATGTCCACGCGTGGCGTGGCAGAGGCGGCCGGCACGGCGGCCGAGGCGGCACCGCGCCGCCGCGGAGTTCGGGAGCCGAGGTCTCGGTGGCGATGGTGGCGGCAGCGCGGCGCGAGGTGGTCGTGGGCCTCCCGGCGGAGGCGGCCATATCCACGCGCCGCCACCCGGTGGTGATCGCGGCGGCGCGGCGCGAGGCGGCCGTGGGCCACCCGGCGGAGGCGCCTGTTTCCACGCGTCCCAACAGGCGGCCGGCTCCGTCGCGCCGCCACCCGGGGCTGATCGCGGTGGCGCGGCGCGAGGCGGACGTGAGCCACCCAGCGGAGGCGCCCATTTCCACGCGCCCCAACAGGCTGCCGGCTCCGTCGCGCCGCCACCCGGTGCTGATCGCGGTGGCGCGGCGCGAGGCAGCCATTTCCACGCGCCCCAGCAGGCGGCCGGCTACTTCGTCGCCGCTCAGGGGCGCGGATGCGGGCACGCGGCCGCACAGGCGCCGCCGCCTCCGACGGCGGTTGAGGCGTTGAGCGGCGAGGTGCAGTCGAGGATGGTGCTCTCTGGGCCGTCGCCATCGTCGTCGGTTCCGGCGCGGGTTGGAGGGGAACTGGTGGTTGACACTGGTGGCCATCATCAGGTGATGGCTGAGCCGGATCAAGTTACGAGGCTGCCTCCAACCTCGAGCAAGGCGGTTGTGTTCCCCGCGCGGCCAGGGTACGGGACGGTCGGGCGCGGAGGTGCCGTGTGCGCGCAAACCATTTCCTCGTCCAGCTCTCTGACAAGGAGATCTATCAGTATGATGTACGTATGCATGCAAACTCTCTCTGAGCGTGATTAGGTTCTTAGGGTTACGAATCTTGGGGACCCATCACTTTGACACAATGTTCACTTCTTGGCAACAATCTTCGTGTCCTCCTTTTCGTTCCACGTTACAATTTATGAATTTGTTTTTAGAACGGCGGACCCGTTAATTTAGGGCCGCTTGGCCCATGCATGCTGTCTCTTTATAAAACTTTAGAAATTAAAGCAAGGCAACAGAAACTTACCGTAAACAAAACATTTGAGAAAAAACTTACCGTAAAATATCCTCGTTTATTTTATTTATATCGATAAATAAATTCAACTTTCATTTTGTTATGTGCTAGTCACTCAAAATTCCTGTGCATATATACATGTGTGATGTGTCTGGCACGTTTGTTGCTCGGCTTGTTTTGCACGCCTTTAGCGCATCCATAAATTCTATCTTCTCAGTTTATTACGTGGCAGTCATCACTCAAAATTTTCTTGTACATAGATGCTTCTGCCACCTATGTTGGTCGGAATGTTTTTGTACACCTTTTGTTGCATACCGCATCCGGCCTCTGCACGCATTTGTGTGATTCCGGTGGATGCACACATGCATCTTGTACTCTGGTGCGTGTGCCATATCCAAGCGTCCAGCACGATGAGCATGATGTAACAAAATGTACACAATTATTTCGGACTATCAAAAAGTTGGCCAAATAGTGACTGTTACATAATCATCAATCTAGTATTGGCTGTATAACTATTCCTAATGGTGCGGTACATACTAAATTGACCTATTTTAATAAGGAATATCTTTGCTTCTGAGTACAATTGTTAATTTTTCGACGTTTACAGGTGGCGATCACTCCAGAATCAAACTCCCGAGACAGGAACCGCTGGATAATTAATGAGCTTGTTAAATTGCACAAGCAGTATTTGGATCAGCGGATCCCTGTTTACGATGGAAGGAAGAGCCTGTTTAGAGCAGGTCCGGTTCCATTCAAAGCCAAGGACTTTGTTCTGAAACTAACAAACCCTGAGAGATCAAACCTGGGGTAGAATAGTTTTGCCCACCCATTTTGTCTTATTATGTATCTCAAATTTCCCTTGTTTGCTTGACACGAGTTAGCCTTTTTGTCTTCCTGCAGAGAGAAGGAATACAAAGTGACTATCAAGGATGCTGCAAAATTAGACATGTACAGTCTCAAGCAGTTCTTAGCTAGTAGGCATAGGGAGCTGCCACAGGACACTATTCAGGCTCTTGACATTGCTCTCAGGGAATGCCCAAGTGGTCGGTAATTCTATATATACATTATATATGAAATCATGCACATTTTGTATATCTTGTATGGAGCAGCACAAGTTGACTGATCGGCACAGCTTATCAGCTTTCATCATTATGACTTCTCCTGGATAACCCGTGGCAGGTATGTGTCAATCTCAAGCTCGTTTTTCTCTCAATCATTTGGACATGGTGGTGATATTGGCAGTGGAGTGGAATGTTGGAGAGGTTACTACCAGAGCCTACGCCCAACACAAATGGGATTGTCCCTAAATATTGGTACAGCTTGGGCCTGTTAGGGCATGTACAAAGGAGAACCCATTGTGGTCTTTTGGACACATGTATCCAAGATGTGTATCCAAGCAGAAAGATATGAAACAACTCTAGTCATACAAAGGAGAGACTCTAAATGCTGTCTTTTAATAAATGTATATATTAATGATTGTATGACATAAGTCGTCTCTTCACATGTACAACGTTGCTAAGAGTTGTCTCTTACATCGAAACACGTGATAGAGACCGTCTCTTCGTCAAGAGCCCACCCAGCCGTCTCTTCAAGGGATAGAGGGGCTAATTGCAAAAATACACTGCCACATCAGCTTACGAGCCCGTTCATTACTTACTGTTGTACATGCCCTCTTGTAGTACCATATTTATTAAATCATAGGCAACTTTGTCTTTGTTCTCTGTATTCATGGTACTACTATTTATAGTATTTATATATCCACTCTATTCTTTAATGAGTGGCCAACCAATAAACCATAAATTTCGGAATGCTTGCTTCTTGATTGAGACTAGCTACTATTCATTTATCCGTGTACCAATTATTATTTAGGTCACTTACATATCTTGTATTGTGCTAGTACACACTTTTTCCATGGAACAAGAACAATGATTCATTCGACTCGTGTACCAATTATTATCTAGATTACTTACATATATTGTATTGTGCTAGCACACACTATTTCCGTGCAACAAGAACAATGAAGTATAGAAAAGGTCAATATAATTTTTAATCTACCTATTATATATTCTTGTTTTATTCCCTTGGAAAAAAATATTCATGTTTTATTAAGTATTAACTACTCCCTCCGTTCGAAAATACTTGATGATTTGGATCTGAGTCTGGGCATGAGAATTAAGGAGACATGAAAAAGATAGGTGCATAAGCAATAAACAAGGAGGGATAGATACAGACGATGTTGGAAAGAGAGTTGTGCATTGGGAAGTGTGACATTCGAGATGAGGAAAGTGTCAATTTTGGGATGGATGAAGTTGCATTCTAATGCAGCATTTTATTATTAAACACTTTGAATTTTCTTTCTTGCGAGATTTATGGCAAATTATCTTGTCATATAAAATTTTAATTGGGTATTATCTTCCTTTATTGCATTATTGGTGTCAATTTTTTTTGTTGAAATAACAATTCTTTCTTTCCATCCAGATATTTCTGCCACTGCTTTTTACAAGGCTCAACCCATAATAAACTTTGCATTGGAGTATCTGAACATTCCTGATACTTCAAGGTGTGTCAGACCAGGATCGTGTGAAAGTATGGGCTGTAATACCTTTACTATTTCCACTTTTGATAGCATTAAATGTTCCGCTATCATGCTTTGTCTTCTATTTTTTTGTAGCTGAAGAAAGCCCTCAAAGGTGTCCGTGTTGTAGCCACACATCGCCGTGATATATCCATTCGTTACAAGATTACAGGCCTAACCTCAATTCCACTGAATGATCTAACGTATCTAATGCATTTTACTGATTTTGTTTTCCTTTTGCATTCAAATTATTTAAGCACTATTCCCTAATTTTTTGTATTTTCTTACACAGATTTGATCAAGATGGAACAAGGGTTTCAGTTGTCCAATACTTTAAGCGCCAATATAACTACAGTTTAAAATGCATTCACTGGCCATGTCTTCAAGAAGGCAGTGATAACAGGCCAATATATTTCCCTATGGAGGTAGTTGCATATCTTTCTTTGTGTTAATATCTATATATTAGCTTCCTACACTACATGCCTATTTTATCGGTTGCATCTCACGGTTTATGCAGGTTTGCAACATACTTGAAGGACAACGCTATTCCAGGAAACTAAATGAGCGTCAAGTCACAAGCATCTTGAAGTTGGCTTGTGAGAGACCACAAAACAGAGAGGGTAGCATTTTAGAGGTAAATTTGATAGCCATTTTTACACTGGTATATAGTACTTTTTTGTGGTATTCGCTATTTTATTATCAAAAAATCTTGTCTCTTTTATCTTTTCAGGTAGTTAATCGGAACAACTATGGCAGTGACTACTGTGCCAAAGAATTCGGTATTAAGGTTATGAATCAACTTGCTTTAGTTGATGCTCGTGTGCTGCCAGTTCCAACGGTAAATATATGACCTTTTGTCGTAGACTTACCTTACGGGTATATATTGATTAGAAGAATGATTTATCAAGGATATGGTGGCTATTGAAGATATAAGACCGGTGAGACGGGCCCACGAGTGGTGTCCGACTGGTATATGATTCCAAAAGGTTCCATAAGACCGGTATGGAAGCAAAGGCGGACAACAGGACTGGATTCATGCTTAAGAAAAGTACAAGACCGGCCGAGTAGGACTCTGAATTGATAAGGAAGTTTAGAGATAGAGTTTCTAAGTATGTAGATATTGTATCCGATTAGGATTCTACATGTAACCTTGCCTCTCCGGACATATAAGGCGGGGGCAGGGACCCCTAGAAATACAAGTTCCTACAAGTTCTTACAAGTTCCTAGAAGTTAGGACAAGTTCTTACACTCTCGGAGATCTTGCAATTAGCAAATCGCTAAAGGCAATACATAACGTACGGGACGTAGGGTATTACTCTCAATTCGAGGGCCTGAACCTGTCTAAAATCATGTTTTCCTGTGTGTTCCGTGTGTTGCACCATCGAATTCCACGCTCGTGAGGGACCGGGTAGTACTAGTGCCGAGTTTAAGACTCGACATTTGGCGCGCCAGGAAGGGGTCCCAGCGAGTTCTCGGTGAGTTCGATGGCTTCTACTTTCGACTTCGACTTCGTTACAAGCTTCAAGATCTACTTCGGGTTTCTCGACTTCATTCTACGACGATGAGCGGTGTCACAGGATGGCGCGGTGACGATCGCCGCCGCGACGACGACGACGATGACTGGTGTCGCGGAGCGATGACCGGTGCGGGACGACGAGCGTCGCCGCGACGACGACCGGTGTCGCAGGACGACGATCGCCATCACGACGACGATGACGACCGGTGTCGCGGAGCGATGACCGGTGCAGGACGACAATCGTCGCCGCGACGACGACGACGAGCGGTGTCGCAGGACGACGGTCGCCGCCGTGACGACGACGACGAGCGGTGTCACCGGACGACGAGCGCTGCCTCTGCATAACGACAACCGGTGCCGTGGAGCAATGACCAGTGCAGGATGACGACTGCTGCCGCAACAACGACGGCGACCGGTGCAGTGATCGCCGTCTTGTGACGACAAAGATCGATGCCGCCGAGCGATTCCCGACGCCACGACGATAATTTCAACAGCTTTCATCGGTCGTCAGCTTCAACTTTAAGCGCCGCTACTACTCGGACGCGATCTTGAGCATTAGCGCGGCTGCTTATCTTCAGCTTCGACCGGTTGTGCTGTCTTCAACAGCTTTCATCGGTCGTCAACTTCAACTTCGAGCGCCGCTGCTGCTCGGACGCGGTCTTGAGCATTAGCGCGGCTGCTTATCTTCAGTTTCGACCGGTTGCGCCGTCTTCAACAGCTTTCATCGGTCGTCAACTTCAACTTCGAGCGCCGCTGCTGCTCGGGCGCGGTCTTGAGCATTAGCGCGGCTGCTTATCTTCAGTTTCGACCGGTTGCGCCGTCTTCAACAGCTTTCATCGGTCGTCTACTT
Organism: Chloris gayana; assembly: GCA_031894775.1. Lineage (NCBI taxonomy): Eukaryota > Viridiplantae > Streptophyta > Magnoliopsida > Poales > Poaceae > Chloris > Chloris gayana. The sequence continues at coordinate 994,069 of JAUNZO010000885.1, read as the reverse complement.
CAACTTCGAGTGCCGCTGCTGCTCGGACGCGGTCTTGAGCATTAGCGCGGCTGTTAATCTTCAATTTCGACCGGTCGCGCCGTCTTCAACTGCTTTCATCGGTCGTCTACTTCAACTTCGAGCGCCGCTGCTGCTCGGACGCGGTCTTGAGCATTAGCGCGGCTGCTTATCTTCAGTTTTGACCGGCTGCGCCGTCTTCAACAGCTTTCATCAGTCGTCTACTTCAACTTGCAGCGCCGCTGCTGGTCGAACGCGATCTTGAGCATTAGCGCAGCTGCTAATCTTCAACTTCGACCATCGCACCGTCTTCAACATCTTTTATCGATCTTTAATTTCAATTTGGAGCGCCGCTGCTGCTCGGACGCGGTCTTGAGCATTAGCGCGGCTGCTAATCTTCAGTTTCGACCGATCGCGCCGTTTTCAACAGCTTTCATCGGTCATCAAATTCATCTTAAAGCACTGCTGCTGCTCGAGACGCGGTTTTGAGCATTAGCGCGGCTACCAATCTTCAATTTTGACCGATTGCGTTGCCTTCAACCATCTTCATCGGTTTTCAATTTCGATTTAGAGTGCCGCTGCTGTTCGAAAGCGGTCTTGAGCATTAGCGCGGCTGCTGATATTCAGTTTTGACTGATTATGTCGCCTTCAACCATCTACATCAGACGTCCTTTTCGATTTTAAGCGTTGCTGCTGCACAGAGATGTTGTCTTGAGCTGAGCGCGACTGCCAAACTACTCATCGACTGTCTACATCATCTTTGGCCCGGGCTCGGAGCTACGCCCAATAAACCAGCTAAGTCGTTTTTACACTTAACTTTTTATGTTTAAACTTATATAATGCGATCCTCATGATAGCTTTTTGATAATATGAAATATGTCAATCTTTGCCTATCTGCATGGTTTTATTTATCTTGGAATCTTAATTTTGAATTAATTTACCAAGTTATGGGCTGCTATTTGAGAGCGACCACTTAATAATTTGGGATCCTGAGTTCTAAGACCGGTCATTTTTTCTATACGGCACGATTTTGTTAAGTAGACCGCCGCTATGTGCTATACCCAATGCTGATTAGAGCCAGTGGTCATGTCATAGTTGGTTTGTGTTGAATTAACCATCGTTGCTTGGTTATAGACTTGATTGGTTGAAACAGGATGGTAAAATTTAAGTTTTCTGAAATTGGAGTGACCGGTTATTAAAGTTGAAATTATATTAGGCATATAATGATTAATCTGGACCGCTGCAGTTTGCGCGAAAGGAAAAAATCTTATATGTTGAAGTAAGGAAAACATATAAATACCGGTCAAGAATATGGAAATAATTTGAGATCTGCAGTAAATAAAACATTGGAGTATTTATTTACATATGAGCATATTTATACTTCTTTCATTATTTTTACAGATACAATAGACTAAGAATTAGGTTTCGACACCACTTGATGTACCGGTGCTACCGATCTGGGGTGCGGCGACAGAGGAGAAGTCCACGTGATTTGGATAGTCACGAGGGCTCTTTTGCCAATTGTGATGACCGGTCCGAGTGTTCGACGCTCGATCCGTTAAGCATTTTAGCCCAGAATATATTATTTCTGGAGTGATTTATATAACAAACCAGTCGGGTTGAAGACTGCTGCCTGACTGATTGGTTAACCTTAGGCCCTGGGTGTTAATCATTCGGCTGATAATAGGTGTGAAAAATTCGAGTTTATTGTATGAATTTTGGCGACTGATTTGATCAGTCAGGAATTTGGATTTGAGCGATATTCGATAAGCGGAATTTCAGTTATGACCGATGCGAATCACCAGGAGTATGAGATTTGACACCGGTCCTGGACCGGTCGAAAAGTATGTTCTTGGCGGAAGATGTTAAGAGTTACGAGAGGAATGGTCTACGTGATCTGAATAATCACGGGGGCTATTTTGCAAATATTTGAGCGGTCCGAGGCATGGAGTGTCCGATCGCGATAACATTGGAATATCAAATTGGATTGTTTGAGGAAATTGAATAATGAGATTGGTTAGATGAAAGACAATTAGGTCTTGCCTAACTAAGTATTGTGAAATTGGATGCCTTAGGCCCTGGGTGTTAATCATTCGGCTGATTATAGGCCTTGGAGACTCGAGTCGATGTAAGTTAATTGGGAAACTGGTCCGATCAACCAGAATTTTGGTTCTTAGTGAAATTTCACTAAACGGATTATGAGTTCAAGCTGATTTAGACGGTCCGTTATGTCAAGCTGGTGTGAATCTCTATGAGATATGAAGTTCTGACCGGTATGACCGGTCTGAAAAATATGTTCTTAGCAGAAATTGCTGAGAGGAATGTGAGTTGATGGAAAATAATAAAGCATAGTCTCTCAAGAAAGACTCTTGCATTATTTGCGATCCTCAAATGATACAAGAGTCGGGGCTATACCTAATTAGGTGCACCCGACCGGTGCACCGTGTTCAAGAGCGGTCTACAGAGATCGCGAGAAGTGGAAAATAATGAAAATTGAAAGGAGCGGTTTGTAGAGATTGCATATAGGAGGAAATAATGAAGAATCAACTAGTGGACTATTGCATTATTTGAAAGGAGTTCAAATGATCCAAGAGTCGGGGGCTATACCCAATTGGGTGCCCCTATACCCAATTGGATGCCCCTAACCGGCGTACTAGAAGGAAAATACTTTTGTTTTTGCACACCTAATTAGGTGGTATGGAGGATAAAATACCATTTTTTGGCTTTTTGAAGCGTCTTGAAGAAAGAAGAAGTATTGCAGACGATTGGAGTTCTTTTTAATTTAACATTGGAATCAGACCAACATGCGGAAGACTGGTCAATCTTATTCAATGTCAAATCAAAAATTACTCGGGGGCTGCTGTCATAGACTTACCTTACGGGTATACATTGATCGGAAGAATGATTTATCAAGGACATAGTGGCTATTGAAGACATAAGACCGGTGAGACTGGCCCACGAGTGGTGTCCGACCGGTATATGATTCCGGAAGGTTCCATAAGACCGGTATGGAAGCAAAGGCGGACAACAGGACTGGATTCATGCTTAAGGAAAGTACAAGACCGGCCGAGTAGGACTCTGAATTGATAAGGAAGTTTAGAGATAGAGTTTCTAAGTATGTAGATATTGTATCCGATTAGGATTCTACATGTAACCTTGCCTCCCCGGACATATAAGGCAGGGGTAGGGACCCCTAGAAACACAAGTTCTTACAAGTTCTTACAAGTTTCTAGAAGTTAGGACAAGTTCCTACACTCTCGGAGATCTTGCAATTAGCAAATCGCTAAAGGCAATACATAACGTATAGGACGTAGGGTATTACTCTCAATTCGAGGGCCTGAACCTGTCTAAAATCGTGTTTTCCTGTGTGTTCTGTGTGTTGCACCATCGAATTCCACGCTCGTGAGGGACCGGGTAGTACTAGTGCCGAGTTTAAGACTCGACACCTTTCTGGGTAAAGTGTTATACATTTCGGTTAAGTTTAAATTGCCATATACTTATAATCCTTTTTATCCTTATTAGCTTAAGTATCATGACTCTGGACGAGAGAAAGAGTGCAGTCCTTTCATTGGTCAGTGGAACATGAACAACAAGGTATTCTTTCTCAGCTCTCTAAATATTTTGTTAGTATGAATTTAGTTGCATGTGTACATGCTTTGTTTTCGTCGATCATTGGTTAGGCGTATGCTCTAACTAGTTCATACATGTCATTATCGTTAGTTCCTACATGTTTTTCTCATCAATCATTTTTGGTTTCTTTCTATATATTTTCAGAGATTAATCAACGGTGGCTACATTAAGTACTGGGCTTGTGTGACTTTTGCGTCTCGTTTGAATTTGAATGTCATTAGATTGTTTTGCAACAACTTGATTGGTGTGCGACACAACATGGGCATGGTAAAGACATAGCTTTCAGTTATATATACCCGCCTTTCACTGTGATATATCAGTCACATTTATTTTCATTTTGTATGATAGCAAGTAAATGGGAGGCCGTGCTTGGGCATTGGGCAAGCACACTCAGATAACTTAGAAGCTGCACTTACAAATGCACATCGACAGTCTTCACAAGTAATTGCTCAACAAGGTGGAACTGGGCAGCAGCTTGAATTACTAATAGTAGTGTTGCCTGATGCAAATCAAAGTCTTTTTTATGGTAAGAGCGCAAATGTGTTAAAGTTTTTTTTGTTAATTATTGGTTGTTATTTAAACTTGACATTGTTTTATTTCTTGGCTGTTGTGTCATTTCTTTATATGACTGTCATTTTCTTATATGTCCAGGAAGAGTGAAACGTCTCTGTGAAACCCAGCTTGGCATCATAACCCAGTGTTGTCTACCTAAGAAACTTCAAAAAGGCGACCAGAAGTATCTCCAAAACCTGGCCCTTAAAATGAATGTTAAGGTCAGGTTATTTTAAATAGTTTTTCAAATTGTTTTGTGTAGTTTTACTATATATATAAGTTGATCCTCAAAATGTCATTTTGGTCTCAGTTGAGCCTACTCAGCCTATCGTAGAAAATTTGAACCCTGTGGGTTTGGTCCATCTACCTATTGCTTCATTTTGAGAGATCTCATGGTGCTCCAATTTTGACATAGGTTGGTGGCCGTAATGCTGTTCTCAAAGATGCATTACATAGGAGGATACATCTGTTAACAGATTTACTTACCATGATCTTTGGAGCTGATGTTACCCACCCATCTCCAGGGGAAGATTCATCTCCGTCTATTGCAGCGGTTGGTATTTTCAACTTAACTTTACTTTGTTTGATCTCTACCTTGATTTGTTAGGAATTTATTAATATGTTATTATATATATATCTGATCACTAAATAGTTCGTTTTCTGAAGAATATAGTTTCCTATTTCGATCTAAAGTTGTGTAGGTGAACTCTTGCACTTCTTGTTTGTACTTAGTCATCTTAAAATTGTGATAGGTTGTTGCAACAATGGATTGGCCAGAGGTGTCAACGTACAGATGTTTGGTGTCTTCACAAGGTCACAGACAAGAGATCATCAATGATCTTTTCACAGAAGTGAAGGATCCTGAAAAGGGACTTCTTCGTGGTGGAATCATTAGGCATGTTGGACATCTCAGTTCTCTTGTTTGATTTTTTTTCCTCGTGCAGCAATTTTGTTTTCATTTTTAAAAAGGGAAATTGTTGTTGCAGAGAACACCTTGTGTCATTCTATAAAGCAAATGCGAAACGGAAACCTGCAAGGATTATTTTCTATCGGTTTGTAAATACAGCTCTGTTTGTAAACTAATATTTCGTGTGATTTTTGCTACCTTCACTGAAAAATATTTTCGTTGCATGCAGGGATGGTGTCAGTGAAGGACAGTTTAGTCAGGTCTTGCTTTATGAAATGGATGCAGTTCGCAAGGTTCTCTTTTTTACTTGGTTTTCACTTTGGTGTATTTCCCAGGAATCTCGAACGGTTTTCTGCCTGTGCTTGTAGTTTTACATGTCTTTGTACTGTTTGCTCAGGCTTGCGCTAGCTTAGAAGAGGGCTACCTGCCTCCTGTTACATTCGTTGTAGTGCAAAAGAGACATCACACGCGTCTCTTTCCAGAAGATCACCGTGCTCGGGATCAAATGGATCGAAGCGGAAATATGTTACCAGGTAAAATAAGTCTTGGTCTATATCATGCATGCCTGCTTCGTTGTCCTCAGGACATATCTTGGTAAATTCACTGATAATTGCTCTTGTTCTCAGGAACTGTTGTTGACACAAAGATATGTCATCCCAGTGAATTTGACTTCTACCTCTGCAGTCACTCTGGCATTCAGGTGAACAGATGCTTATTCATGTGGTGTTTTGATGGATTGTCTTCTCCTTATTCAGGGTTCTATAATTTTTGCCTTCCTCACAGGGAACGAGTCGTCCGACCCATTATCATGTTCTTTTTGATGAAAATCATTTCACTGCTGATGCGTTGCAGACATTGACCTATAATTTGTGCTACACGTAAGAATTTTATTCTGTCACAATCTTAACATGTCATTTGAGCCAATTCATCTCAATCTTAAGTTGCCTGGGATACAGTAACCCGACCAAAGTGCAAAGGTGGCCTCGGCATCAAGAACGCGCAAGTACAAAACAAGAGCCTCCTGGGCACATTCTGGACAAAGCTCCTCGAGCAGCCGAGCACCTCCTCGCAGCGTTGGTTCCACCGCTTCTACAGGAGACCGGCCGGCCGAGACCTTGGAATATCCCATCACCTCGACACCCCCGTTTGGAGCGCACTCCTAACAACCCTGCCCGATTTTCGTGCTACAACGGAAGTGATCCTAGGAGACGGCATCGGCACAGGTTTCTGGCATGACAAATGGCTTGGTCCCGCCTCCTTAGCCGAACTGTTCCCCGCGCTCTATTCACACAGCACTAGGCCGCATTCCTCGGTCCGGCACGCCCTCACCGCTGCCACATGGGAATCCAACCTCGGCCCGCGCCTCTCCTCTACAGCAGCGCTACAACGTTCCGCCCTCAGTGCTGCCCTTCTCGATGTCCACCTGCAGCCTTCGGTGTCGGACAGAAGATTCCTTCGAGGGACACGATCTCCTTTTACCGCGGCGGGGGCCTACAGCCTGCACATGGGGATCCACCCCGACGACGACGGTGCCTCTGACATCTGGCGAAGCCCGCTGCCGCCGAAGGGTAAACACTTCCTGTGGCTCATCCACCACTGCAGGCTGCCGTCAAAGGACCTGTTACACCGCCGCCACCTGACAGACTCCGCATCCTGCCCTTTCTGCTCCATGCCAGAAACGCAAGACCACCTGCCAGTGGCGGAGCTAGAGAAGAAGTCATAGGGGTGCGAAATTACCTCACTTACCAGTTTTTGGGTGCTTAATAGCAAAATTAGGGGTACACCGCCGCCACCTGACAGACTCCGCATCCTGCCCTTTTTGCTCCATGCCAGAAACGCAAGACCACCTGCCAGTGACGGAGCTAGAGAAGAAGTCATAGGGGTGCGAAATTACCTCACTTACCAGTTTTTGGGTGCTTAATAGCAAAATTAGGAGGTGCTAACATGGTGAAAATAAGCTAAGTACAAGGGAAATTTTTAATTTCGTGGGTGCATTAGCACCCAGAACTTTGAATATAGCTCCGCCCCTGCCACCTGCTGCTTCACTGAACTCACGCCAGGGCCATCTGGAACCATGTCGGAGCGGAGGACGTGCCGGTGGCCTCCACTGTTTCGGACCTCTGGGCAGCCCCCACCTCTGGAACTCAATTCCCGTCAGTCTACAAGCCGATTCGTCGCCTTTACCGCTCTCCTTTGGAATATCTAGAAGGATAGGAATAGCCTAGTTTTCAACGACGCTACTCTTCCCCCCACTTGTAATTCTCGCTGCGGCAAATGATGTAAACCTATGGACCTACAGGGCCAGGAACCCCCTCTGTAAGACGGTGCATGGGCTGCTCGCTTCCATGCAAGCACACCCCACACCCCAGTCCCGCAGTCCGTAATATCCGATGTAACTTCCTCTTTGCATCAATAAAATTCGGGTCGGCCTTGGCAGGCCTACCGTAGTTTAAATAAAAAAAAATCTTCAGGTTTGTCTTTCAGGTATGCACGCTGCACGCGATCAGTCTCAATAGGTAGGCACTGGTGCAAGAGTGTATGATTTAAGTTTTATTTATGCAGTTTGATGTCTGACCAATGTAACTGATGCTGCTTCTCTCTGTGTTTTGGAAACAGTTCCGCCAGCATATTATGCGCACTTGGCAGCTTTTCGAGCTCGCCACTACTTCGATGACGGCCTGTCTGATCAAGGATCTTCTTATACGAGTGGTTCTCGGCTGCATGACCGCTCTGTCCCAGTGACTCGGCTGCCCAACGTGAAGGAGAACGTTAAGCAGTTCATGTTCTACTGCTGAAGGTTAGATGGGTCCCTTGCCAGAGCTGGCATCAGCTCGTCTGGGATATTGGAATCAGGTTTTATGTCCAGAGTAACTATTGACCAGCCATCTAACGAACTGGGAATGTGTGCCTTTGTTTTACTTTTGTGATCATAGTCCGTACGATACGAATTTGAAAATGCTCCCGATCCTGTTGCTGTCATGCGTGAAATGTTTTTTTTTCACTAACAAAAGTACTGTGGCGTACTTTTTTATTGAATCGGTACTGTGGCATCCGAGTAGTCCAGCTGCAGTAAGTATTGATTATTCTATAGCTGAAATGAATTGATTGTCTGCTGTGCAAATTAGCTAGTAACATCTTCTGTTGTCTTGTTTGATGCAACTATCCGGCGGCGCGTCCGAAGGAGACCACAAATTCCACAAATCACAGCAAATTCTACAAATAACAGCTGCCGTCACGTAAACTTCTCTCACGACTGACGTAAGATCGGAAAGATCAGCTAGACGTCCGGCTGGTCCCTCAGTTTGTTCGTGTTGAGAATAATACATGATCAACATATTCACACTTCAATCCTACACCACCAGTCTTCTCCAATCAACCACAAGAAGTCTATTGATTAGTGGGACACGTCTACAGACGCATCCGTTCGTAAAGACTGGCTGTAATATGTACCTGTCAACCATCAATAAAGAGATAATATACATCTTTACATCTGTGTCCTCACAAAATTCTTTACACGTTATCACACACCATACTCTAGACAAACAAAGCGACACAGAGAGCGAAGAGACTTCGCCGGAGGCTCACCGGAACCCTAAACCGGTGAGTAAAATGCCTAAGTTTGCACTCACCATTGCGTTTTGTCGCCGCTCTTCTTTGCTGCACTCTGCAAGGTCGCCGGACTCCCCGTGGTTGCCGGATCTTTCGGAACCGCTACGGGACACTGTTCCATGGTCGGTTCCGCCGGAGCTTCTACCACCCTGGCCGTCGTTTTGGTCGTCGTCGACGCAGCGACTCCAATGGTCGTCGCGGGCGGCAGAACCATGGTGGCCGCCGCAACCGTCAAGGCCGCCGGATCCCCAACTGCCACCAAGGCTGTCAAGGCCATAGGGCCGGCCCTGACTATTTGGTGGCCCAAACGGAGGCCCTCATAGTCCTTGACCGCAAAAATAATAGTGTAATATATCAACCAAACAATAATATTTTTAACAGTAATTGAGTGATTGTCCAAATTGCATACATCTAATTGATTCAATTAAGATGGAAGAGGATTTCAAACCTTGAGAGCTGGAGCACTAGAAGAGATCGCTGAGGCCGATGCAGTCCGGGATCCAGCGATGAGAATTTGCAATTGTCAAGCCGGCGAAGAGACAATCACAATCAGCGGCTACTGTCTAGCCTATCTAGCAGAGTCGCGGGTGCTAATTCTATGCGAAAAGTGGGAGGCGCACAGCTATCGAAGAGATTGATTGATTTGGTTCCACGTATAACCTCGAAGGCTACAGGTATAAGCTAACTGCTAGATGGGCTTGGATAGACTGTTGGGACATGGAGAAAAGTGGGCTTCGACGGTTTTCTATGTGTTTGCTATATTTGTATTTGGGCTAGCTGCCAGGATAGACATGGCCCGAATTAACATAGTGCATATATCAAGGTGGGGACCTTGGCTTTTTGGGGCCCAGGGCAGTCGCCCCGCCCGCACTGGCCCAAGGCCGGTCCTGCAAGGCCATGGTGGCTGCAGCCAGATCTATGGCAGCGGTTACGGTCGAGATCAGAGAGCACCCTCACGGCTCACCGGAGTGAGCCGCCCTTCTTCCTCCACCTCACGGTTCCGGCTGGAGACGATATGGAGAGGAGGAGGATCCATAGGAACTCACAGCCGCCTCGACGTCGTCTTCATCCCCAGCTCGACACAATGCTCGCGTGCGCATGAGTGTCGGTGCCGAGGGGAGGCCAAGCGGAAAAATCCCCCCCCTCGCTCGGACCTCCACGCCGCCACCCTCTATGGATGCGACATACGAGTTGCCGCCTGGTTCGTCGGCCTTCATTGTCATCACCGACGTAGAGTCGTAGGAGCCATCGAGCACACTACCGGCGCTGGACGCGCCGTCTCCTCACACACCAAACGGTGGTCGCCTCCTTCAATGCCTCCTTCAACCCCATGCCCACCTTACGGGCACGCCACCACGTCGCCCCGGCAGGGACGCCGGCGCATGAACGGCGACAGCGAGGCGCGCCCTCCGGCGGGGTGGCGCACGAGCTCCCTTCCGACGAGGAAGGGACCGCCGGTCACCGAACCGACTCGATGCCGCCAAGGCCTTGGTCCAAGTGGCATTGATGCTTGCCTCGTGGAGACACCGCCGGATCCGGCAAGATGGAGATGGTCGTGTGCTAGATGGTGGTTCGTGTCGGGCTCGTGGCGACGCACGTTGGTTGGCGGGTTGCCGGCAGCGGCCGGACGACGGGTGCTAGCGACAGACCTCATGTGTCTCGTTGGAAAGGACGGTTAGGGTTTCTACCCTAACCAACCACCTCTTACAGCAGCTTGATGCCGGAAGCCATCGCTAGGCCAGGTTGAACCGGGTCGCGTGCCACACGAGCCACGTGCCACAAGGGCAGGCCGCGCACACCGGATGGGCTAGCAGGCGGAGAAGCGAGTGTATCTTGGCCGTTTTTCACAGGAGTCCCTGCAATTTCGTGAATTACGGCCAACTTATTTATTCGTTCTTTAAGAGTTGTAAATATTTAGTTTAGCCCCTATTCTTTACTGAATTAGTATGTAGCGCTGTAGGAAGTTATAATTTATTTTCGGTGCTTACACAAAAATATATTTATGTCCAATGGTTTCACATATGTGATTCCCTATGACATGAAAATGTGTTTCGCTTAATCTTGCAATCGAGATTAATTTTTCTTGCAAGATCATTTAATTCGATCTCAGTAAGCATATTATGTGCTTAATTCAAGTAGAATACAAAATTAAAACACAACAACTTTCATAGCATATGACTTGCAATCGAGATTAATTTTTCTTGCAAGATCACATTTAATTCCATCGAATTAAATATTACATACTACCATTATTTACAACATTGTTTTTCCTTTTGCAATTGAGATCGATTTTTCTTGCAATTTGACTCCTTTCTTCTTCCACCTCTCTTTCTCTTATAATATGTTCAATTCACCTTCATTAGGTATTTTGTACCTAATTCAAGTAGAATCGAACTACATGCGAGATCTTTACGATTTTGCATATGTTACACCAAAGCCATGATGGTTTTTAACTAAATCTCCGGTTGTTCCTATGTAGGGACCATGGCTCGCGAGTTTGATGAACTTGCGCTCGACGACCACAAATTATCCTACGTGGCCAATGGACGTCAAGATAATCTTGGCCTACCGAGGGTTATTGGCGGCATTGACTCCTCCTATAGAGAGAGAGGTAATGCTTCCAGAGCAATATCAATACAATGCCTTGTACATCATAAGGCACCACATCTTCTCCTACTCGACTAGCTTCCCCTACTACTAGCTTATCTTTGGAGTGCTGCCTCGCGGGCTTAAACCGCTCGGGTCTTACCATCCCTCGAGTCCGATCTCGCGACGGCGCTTAGGCCAACCCACCTACCTGCCAGGCCAGGGTTCCTTGCTTGCCTACCTACCTGACTTACTTGCTTGCCATGCCCTGTTCCTCGGTTCCAGGAAAATATCCATACTGATCTTAAGGTTGAGTATGTGATGGAGGAAGAGCCAAGTGCATTATGGCTTTCACTTAAAAACACGTAAAAGGCAGTCATCCTAACCGAGGCCAATCATGATCTGGTCCAACCTATGACTCCAGGACTTTAAATCCATTGGAGCCTACAATCATGTTGTTCACAAGATCTGTGCCAAGTTGTGGTTTTGTGGGAAAGAACCATCAAAGGAAGAGAAAATAGAGAAGACTCTCCTTACTATGATTCCACTCTAATCGGGTCTTGCAACACCAATATCGTGCTAGCAATTACCCGACCTACACTCAACTTATACATGATTTACTTCACGCAGAGAAGCATGATGAGCTTTCTATGAAAGCACATAACCAACGTCCTATTGGAGCCACTCCTCTCCCCGAAGTTCATCGCAATGACAAAGGTGGTCAAAAGGTTCGATGGTTCTAGCAATCATCAAAATAACTTTAAGGGTAAATCTAAGCGCAAGCGCCACAGGAAAAGAAATAAGCAAAATGCACATGCTCAGGAAAAATGCATTTCTAAGCCTCAAGGCGACAAATGTCGCAAGTGTGGATGCTACAAGCATTCCACTAAAAAATGTCGTACTCCCCGTCACTTGATAGCACTACCAAAAATCCCTTGGAAAAGACAAGACTAGTGGATCTGGATATGAATCCCACTTCATTTCCAAGTCCAACAACAACGAGACTACTTGCTTGCACCAAGTTCCAGTGGAACCAACAAGCGAAGCGCCTCCCTTGACGGCCGAAGACTACATGGATACGGAGAACACACTCGTTGAATTTTCTTCGATCGACATGTTTGGAGACCTTGTCTAGGATCCATGCTCTCCATCTAGGTCCTAGTAGCTATTTGGATTGTAACAATAAGTTTTGACTCTATGTATTGTAAGACTATTAATGTTGTTAGGTGTAAAGATTTGTAAAAGGATTGTCGATTGTAAGTTTGTATCATCACTTTGGTACAAAATATAAAGTATGTGTTTTTACTATATATTTGCTGAGAGTTTTGTTTAATTCTTGCTTTATATAGATTGTACGGGTCAATCGGATGGAGGAGGAATTATGCCTTGTGGATAGTTGCACCACAAACTCTATACTTAGGGAAACAAAATATTTCCAAACTCTTACAAAGAGGCAAGAAATGTTTTGACAATCGCTGGATGCGATGCGGCAATAGTTGGCTCTGGTCGAGCCACTATCACCCTTCCCATGGGTACACAGATTACAATCAAGGATGCATTATTGTATTCCGATTCCACTCGTACCTTTATAAGTTTTAGATATATCCGTAAGAACTGGTTACATGTTGAAACCCATGAAGATAACAATGAGGAATTTCTCCTCATATCAAAATCTAACATATATGGCAAAGACATTCCGGAAAGAATACCTTCTCTACCGTCTGGATTGTACTACACAAACATTAAACCCGTACCACATGTTGCATACAAGGTAATTTTCCAGAATGTGAACACATTCCAAACTTGGCATGAACGCCTTAGCCATCCCGGTGCAGGGATGATGCGGAAAATTATCGTCAATTGCATCGGCCATGATTTAAAACATGCCAAATTCCCGCAATCTTCTGATTTTATATGCACCGCATGTGCAACGGGAAAGTTGATCTTAAGGCCTTCTCATCTTAAGATCCAAGCGGAGGCACTCAAGTTCCTTGAACACATTCAAGGTGACATATGTGGCACTAAAACTCCATCCTCTGGACCATTCAGATACTTCATGGTATTAATAGACACATCTACACGATGGTCTCACGTGTGCCTCTTGTCTACACGTAACCATGCTTTTGCTAAACTTATTGGTCAAATCATTAAGTTAAAAGCAAGTTTCCCTGAACATCGGATTCAGTCAATCTGAATGGACAATGCTGCTGAATTTTCCTCGTGTGCCTTCAATGATTATTCTATGGCCCAAGGAATTGAAGTCCAGCATTCGGTCCCATACGTCCATACTCGGAATGGTTTGGTAGAATCTCTCATCAAGAGAATCAAGCTTATAGCATGACCAATGCTACAAAATTGCCATTTACCAACTTCATGTTGGGGTCATGGGGTCTTGCACGCTGCTGACTTTATCCAGTTATGTCTGATCGCATATCATAGCAACTCTCCATTGCAACTTGTACGTGGGAATTCCCCGAGTATTTCCCATCTATGAAAGTTCGGTTGCGTTGTGTATGTACCGATCTCACCACCGCAACGTACCACTATGGGCCCTCACGTGAAATTAGGGGTCTATGTGGGATATCTATCTCCATCGATCATTAAATACCCGGAGTCTCTTACGGGAGACTTATTTATAGCCCAAGACGTAGATCGCATATTCAATGTAGATCATTTTCCGGCATTAGGGGGAGATTTTATGTATCCAAAAGAATGTCAGGAAATCAATTGGGATGACCATACCATCCAATCCTCTCGACCCACGTACAAAGAAAACTAAAGTTCAAGTCCAGAAGATTATTGATTTGCAGCATATTGCAAACAATCCGTCGGATGCATTTATTGATTACAAAAGTGTCACAAAATCTTTGAATCCTGCACGGAATGCGCCGGAAAGAGTGGAGGTACCAAATATAACCATTCAACTCCCTTGTGAGAACAAGAGGGGGAGAAGTATGGCCACTCAATAGGATAATGCTTCTAATAAGCTTCAAAGGAAAGCGAGGAAGAAATCCTCCACATCGAGTAAATGCAAGTCAACCACCGATTGATGGACACCGCCGAATATACAACATTCACAACCCAGCCCCATAGTGCGCACTATTAATGAGGTTGGGACATCGGAACACCTTGACACTCGTATTGGGAAATCATGAGACGTCACGGAAATTCAAGAAATTTCCACCAATTATACTAGTTCTTGAGAATTACATAACCGTAGAACTACGGTCGTCGACGCCTATTTCTTAGCGAGAGGTTGCGAGAAAATCTTCTGAATGATCCATATCCCGATACCATGGCAGAGTGTCGTCGACGCTCGGACTGGAATCAGTGGGAGAAAGCAATCCAAGCTGAGTTAGCCTCACTCAAGAAAAGAAAGGTATTCTCATCGATAATACCTACACCTCCCCAAGTCTTCCCTATAGGATTCAAATGGGTTTTCGTCCGGAAACGAAATGAAAATAATGAGGTTGTGAGATATAAGTCAAGGTTGGTCACACAAGGGTTCACATAGAGACCCGGCATTGATTTCAATGAGCCATATTCTCCAGTTATGAGTGGAATAATGTTATGACACCTAATATCTCTAGCGGTACAAAATCAGCTTTCCATGTAGTTGATGGATGTGGTGACTGCATATCTATATGGGTCACTTGATCCAAATATCTACATGAAGGTTCCTGATGGAATCTTCGTACAAATCCGAACGCAAACCGCAACATGTATTGTGTGCAACTGAAAAAGTCATTGTATGGATGGAAACAGCCGGGAAGAATGTGGTAAAACCGATCGGAAGGAGTTCCTTTTGAAGAAAGGATATTCCAACAATGATGATTGTCCATGTGTATTGATAAAAAAGTCATCTACAAGATTTTGCATTATCTCTATGTATGTAGAGGATCTTAGCATCGGTGGCAACACGAGAGATATTGATGAAGCGTGCAATCATCTAAAGATGGAATTTAAGATGAAATATTTGGGTAAAACCAAATTTTGTTTGGGTTTGCAACTCGAACATCATCCCGCAGGTATTCTTGTGCACCAGTCTGCCTATATCCGGAAGATATTGGAGAAATTCAATATGGATCAAACATACCCTGCTACAACTCCTATGGTGGTTCAAGCTCTAGAAAAAGACAAAGATCCATTCAGACCACGGGGGAAAGGGAAGAGTTACTGGGATCGGAGGTTCCGTATCTTAGTGCCTTCGGAGTGCTTATGTATCTTGCAAATTGCACCGGGCCCGATATCGCATTTGTCGTGAATCTACTAGCTAGACATAGCGCTGCTCCTACCCAACGTCATTGGGTTGGAGTCAAGAATATCTTATGCTATCTCCGTGGCACACTAGATCTAGGACTTTTCTTAAGGACAAATCCAGATTCGGACTTGATTGGATATACGAGATGTTGGCTATCCGTCCGATCCACATAATGGTCGGTCTCAAACTGGCTATGTGTTTTTACACGGTGGAACCGCTATTTCATGGAAGTCTACAAGCAAACTCTGATAGCAACGTCCACTAATCATTCTGAAATAATTGCACTATATGAGGCCTCTCGCAAATGCGCAAGGCTCCGTAGAATGATTGACCACATACAACACTCATGTGGTGTTGGTCCCATCGAGATCACCAAACATTATCTATGAAGATAATGTTGTTTGTGTTGCACAGATGCAAACAGAGTTATATAAAGAGCAACATGACTAAACATTATGCTCCAAAATTGTTTTATCTCCATGAGCATTAGAAGAATGGTGAGCTAAATATCTTGCAAACCAAATCATGTGATAATCTCGCAGATTTGTTTACTTAAAACTAAGTCCTCGTCATACTCCACATTCAAAAAATGTGTTCACGGGATTGGTATGCGACCACTAAATGATTTGCAAGGTTCAAGGGAGATTCCTCTTGAACATAAACTAGTTATCAAACATCATATTGTACTCTTTTCCTAGTATGAGTTTTTCTCGCAAGGTTTCTTATATCAGGTTTTAATGAGGCAATATCAACACAAGGTATTATGTCTATCTCCGATTTTCCCCACGGGGTTTTTCAAAGGGGGTCTTAAAAACATAACGTATGATGTAATCCATTTCTCCTATTTTCCCACTGTGTTTAAGGAGGTTTTTCACACTATATTGCTATGTATCTCCTCATATTTTTCCCACGTGGTTTTTGGAGGAGGTTTGATGAAGTAATTTGCTGATCAATTGATCAAGGGGAGTGTTGAGAATAATATATGATCAACATGTTCACACTTAAATCCTATGCCACAAGTCTCCTCCAATCGGAGGAGGTGTCTATTCATTAGTGGGACACGTCTACGAGACGCGTCCGTTCTTGGAGTAGTGGGCCGTGTCCCTTGGACGCGCCTGTACGATCGATATCCCCCTATAAATATGTACCTGTCAACATCAATAAAGAGATATTGTTCATCTTTACATCTGTGTCCCCACATAATTCTTTACGATTCGCATGGCAAAATTGGCGAAAAACCTATAGAAGAGACTATAAGTTTTTTGTTTTTGTGATTAAGAAGCTAGAGGGCTTGAATCTAGTCGGTGAGGAAGAAGATGAACTTGATTTCTCCGTGAAATTGACGGAATGATCCAGGATGAGAAATGGCTAGCCCTTTTTATGTTTTAGGTCTCATACTACAAAACCGATTGGGGTCGATCATGCAGCGCTAATGAGTGCAATGCGGATCGCATGGGTGGTGGCAAAAGATGTGACATTCATTAGCGCTATCCTTATCGCATATGGGCGGTGGCGAAAGACGTGACATTCAAGGTGATTGGTCCAAACTTGTTCCTATTGCAATTCCATTGCCTAGCCGATTGGCATAGGGTCATGGAGGTGGGACCTTGGTTATTTAGAGGGTCGACAATAGTGTTGGAGGCATATATGGTTTTTCTAATTGTCGAATACTTACTCTATGGGTATACATTACTCGGTAGAATGATTCATGAAGGACATGGTCACATACCGAAGACGTATGACCGGTCGGGAGGGCACACAGAGTAAAGTCGGACCGATACGAAATACTAGATGGTTTCATATATCGGTATGAAAACAGAGGCGGACAACAAGACCGACTTAATCCCTAAGGAAGCTTAGAGATAGAGTTTCTAAGTATGTAAACGTTGTAACCGACTAGGATTCCGAACCCGCCTCCTCGCGATATATAAGGTGGGATAGGGTCCCCTAGAAAGACAAGTTCCTAGAAGTTCTACAAGCTAGACAATCTAACGCAATAGCAATTTCCTAAGGCAATACAAAACATGTAGGACGTAGGGTAAAACTCTTTTGTGTTCTTGTATTGCACCATCGAGTTCCCGGCTCGTGCGGGGCTACGTAGTATTGCTGAGATAAAGAATCAACATTTGGTGCGCCACGAAGGGGACTCGGCGAGTTTTTGGCGAATTCGATGGCATCTTCATTCGACTTCACTTTCATTCATGGCTTCGCAATCCGCTTTGGGTCTTTGGACTTTGACGCTGATTTCGCCAGGAAGCTTCATCCGATGAGTCGCGATCACGATCCGGCGTTGCGGTGAAGCGCGATCACCGAACGCAATCTCAATCTCGCTCGGATTCCGACGAGTATGACGCTGCCGATCTTACGGCGCGATCAACCGGACTCGGTCGAGTTTCCCTTCGGACTTGTCAATCAGGTCCGCCGATGTCGACGATGAGCGGTGTTGCAGGGTGACGACGACCGCCGCGATGATGACAAGCTGTCGTGACCATGACGACAACCGGTGTTGCGGAGCGACGACCGTGTCGCAGAGTGACGACCGCTACCGCGACATCGACGACGAGTGGTGTTGTAGGACGACGATCGGTGTCGCAGGCGATGACTGCCGTCACGATGACGACGATCGGCGGTGCCGCAGGGTGATGACCGCCTTCAGGATGACGACCACCGGTGCGGCGGAGCGACGACCGCTGCCGCGACATCGACGACGAGTGGCGTTGATGGACAACGATTATCGCTGCAACGAAGACCACCGCCGTGACAATGATGATTGCCGCCGCTACGACGACAATGAACGATTAGTCACATTCAAGACCGATACTCCATAGCGATGGCCGGTGTAGTGTGATGATCTGCTGCCGTGTCGACGACCGGTTAGTAACATTCAAGACCGATGTTGCGGAGCGATGACCGGTGTAATATGATGATTGTCGTCACAACAACGACGACGGTCGAACAACGATCGGTGTTAGCGTTGACGAGACAAGTGCTACTGCCACTCGGACATATTGTTTTGAGTTGAGCGCGGTGACTGAGTTTGCTATCAATCGGTTATGTCACTTTGACTACCAAACTCCTCATTGGTCTTCAAATTTAACTTGGAGCGTCATTGTTGCTCGGACGCTGTCTTGAGCATTAGTGCGGCTTCTCATCTTCAATTTCAACCGATTCTACCGGCTACATCACCTTCGGCCCAGGCTCGGGGGCAACTTCCAATACATGAGCTTAAGTTTATTTAACACATATGTTTTTTCAGATTTATGTATCACTATGTTCATGATGGCTTTTGATGATCTGAAATACATTAGTATTTGTCTATCTTACATGGCTTTGTGTGCCTCAAGCATCTTAATTTTGAATTAATTTACTAAGCTAGGAGGCTGCTATTTGATAGTAGTCGGTTAAAGATTTGCAATCCTAAATTCTAGGACCAGTCCAATATTTGAACGGCATGACCTCATTAATAGATCGCCCCTGTGAACTACACCCAGTGCCATTGCGAGCCAGCGGTTATGTCATGGTTTGGTTGTTTTTAGGTTAATCGTCGTTATCTAACTATAAGCCGGACCAGTCATAGCGGGATAATTTTCTTAGTTAAGTGACCGGTTATTAAAGTTGAATTACACTAGGCACATAATGATTAACCTGGACCACTGCAGTTTGCACGAAAGGAGAAAATCTTATATGTTAAAGTAAGGAAAACATATAAATACCGGTCAAGAATAAGGAAACAAAGTAAACGTGTAGTAAATAATATATTAGAATATTTATTTATATATGAGCACATTTATATACTTCTTAGATTGTTTTTACAGGTACAATGGACTAAGAACAAGGCCTGACACCTTGATGAATCGTGCCGGTCTTTGGTGTGGCGACAAGTTTTAGAGGGAGAGCTCACGTGATTCGAATAATCACGGGGATCTTTTGCAAATGTGAGAAACGGTCCGAGTGTTAGACACTTACCCATTTCAGTAATTTTAGCCCGGACTTCTTGTGTCTCGGAGTGATTTATACAACAAACCAATCTGGTTGAGGACGGCGGTCTCACAAATTGGTTAGTATTAATTTGCCTAAGCCCCGGATGTTAAGCATTCGGCTAATAATAGGCTTAAAAACTCAAGTTTAATATGTGAAATTTAGCGACTGATTTGATCGATCAGAAATTTGGATTTTAGCGATATTTTGTTAAGTAGAATATCGGTTATGACATATTTCAGCGAGTCTGGTAATAGTTCCTGGTGCGAATCACCACGAGTATGAGATTTGAGACCGGTCGAAAAGTATGTTCTTGGTTGAAAATGCTCGGAGGTTTGCGATTGGTGGCCAAATCTGGTCAGGAAATCTTCGAAATAAGCATAGACACTTTTAGAAAACTCTTACATTCTTTGAGATACTCAAATGACACAAGAGTCGGGGGTTACAGCTAATTAGGTGCATCCGACCGGTGCAACCACGTTCAAGAGCGGTCTGTAGGGATCGCGGGACATAATGCATCACGTTCAACAGATGGTCCGTAGAGATCGCGAGAAAACATAGAATAATAAAGTTTCTACCAGTGGACTCTTGCATTATTTGAAGCCACTCAAATGATACAAGAGTCGGGGCCTATACCCAATTGGGTGCACCTAACCGGTGCACTAGCAGGAAAATATTTTAATTTTCGGTTACCTAATGTGGTGGTATGGAGGATAAAAGACCAATTTTTTTGACTTTTTAAACCAAATTGCAAGACGAAGTATTCCAGAAGATGGAGTTCTTTTTAATTACGCATTGGAATCGGACCAACATGCGAGAAGACTAGTCGGTCGTATCTAAGGCAAAATAAAAAATAACTCAAGGAGGGCTCGTGAATACTTACCTATGGGTATACATTACTCAGTAGAATGATTCATGAAGGACATGGTGACACATTGAAGACGTATGACCGGTCGGAAGGGCACACGAGTGGAGTTCGACCGATACAAGATATTAGAAGGTTCCATATACTGGTATGGAAACAGGGGTGGACAACAAGACCGACTTAATCCCCAAGGAAAAAGACCGACTTAATCTCCAAAGAAAAGTACAAGACCGACCGAGTAGGACTCCGAATTGATAAGGATGCTTAGAGATAGTTCTAAGTATGTAAACATTGTAACCGACTAGAATTCTACATATAAGCCTCGCCTCCCCGATGACGGGGAAACAGTCGAGGTGACGAGCACCCTCGTCAAAAGAGACAAGTTTGAATTTTAATTTAATTTAATGCATAAAAAATAATTTAGGTATTGCAGGTTCACACTTCCATAATTCTTACGTATACATAAAAATTATGTTAAGTACATCTCTATGGAGAAAACCCCTAATTAAGAATTACACCATAAAAGAGAAAATTATATTATGGTTACAGACACATGGCTTCCTATTACAAACTATGAAAGAAAATAAAAGCCTTCGATCTTGTCGTCGTAGTCGAACTTGCCGAAGTGCATAATATATCTTTTTTTTAGAATATGACATGTGCATTTATGTAGATGCACACATATATTTTGCCCTTTATGAATGTCAAAAGACATGCAAATATAAGATGCATATTTTCGAGAATTTGAATGTTTGACTGATATATTAACATTTGGTCACCAAGCAAATGTTTGATAATGGCCATGCATAGCATTAAGTTTGTACAACGCATGTATATGAGACCACTGCACAATATCTCCACATCATTGCATATAAGATATATATGCACACACACCGAGATGAGCTGATGCAAGCTCGTAGTTTCTTTCATTAGCAACTTGGTTCAACCAGTGTTGATTTACTATCATCCATGTATGATGGATAACCAGCATGTATGCTTTTTATATTTAGATTATAATGTTGCCCCAACTATCCTTGGAGACAGTATATTGGAGATTACTACCATATGACAGTAGTATGTAACCATATTATTTTATTTGTTTAGAACATGTACATTTCGAATAGACTAAATGCATATATTTATACTTGATCCTCTAGTCACTTTTCATTGTTGTAAGCCTGTGATGTCGGGCACATATATAAACCAGACCTAGTCTAGTAAAACATGGTATAACAATATTCAATTATTTATTTATTTATTTTAACTAGGATGATGCTAATACGATTTGCATGAGGAATTTTGGATAATGCAAACACGATGAGGTGCCACATGCACAGAATCTTTTATTAACACAAGTGCTAATCATAGTTATGCATATATGTTGGAGTATGGTACATCGATTTACCAAGTTGCGGCATTTTTTTTACATGGTTAAAGTGATATCAGCTAGCCTATGTGCTAAGAATGATGAAAAGATGATGTATGCATGCTAATTGGCTGGAACAAATACTTTAATGTTTAGTATCAATTACGGATGTTCTTTTATGACAACTATTGATGATACAGAGAGTCATATGATGGTTTGTTTGTAGATTTTATAGGATCAAACTTTGTCATGATAACGCAGTTTTGCAAATAAATGCAACATCAAATAAAGATCAATCTATTTCTTTATCTAAGAGACGGCAGTTTGTATGAGGCAATACACAACGAGCATTTTATTTGTTTATTTATGTCGCTATTGCTACTAACATGTCACGATTATGGGCGTGATAAAAGAAGTCAAGCAATTAGTTGGACACTTTAATCTAACACACATGAAAGATATAAGAATCAAATGCATGAATTTAATGATGGATTATACGCACCATAATTTGTATTAACGTAGTGACCAAATCATGATCCAAGACAAAGTCATGGCCTGACTTGTATCAACCAACGAGACCGAATCAAAGGGCATAGCATCGTCATATTTGAGCATGAACTTGCGAATTATAATGGGAATTTGAAGAAAACTTGTATCTAATATGGAGAATCAAGTCATAATTCTTATGCTCACCATGATTCCATATCAACGCGGGACCAAATCATGACTCAAGACAAGGTTTGTCATGATCTGATTTGTATCTACCGGCAAGACCGGATCAAGAGGCGCAATTCATATGACGAGAAGGAGGATAAATTGATGACCTTTATCAAGCATGGCAAGTTACCACGGTGGAGGCATGTTGATTTTCTCACCTTCATAAATCCTTTCACGACAAGAGTTTGCGGATGACGCTTGCCGACGGGAGGGATGGCAATGGGTACCCGATACCGAAACCCGATGGGTAAAAACCCTATTAGGGTATGGGTATGGGACATATATTATACCCGTGGATATATAAATGGGTAAAATTTTGTACCCGATGGGTACATGGGTAGGGTATGGGAACCAAAAAACCAAACCCGTGTACCATGAACCCGAAATTTATGTATGATTTATGGTTGATAACATGAATTCATCATTTTTGTTGTATCTCTAATGCTCTATTAACACTATAAAATGGATTAGACTATAATACGACCTCATGTTATGTATGTATACAATTTCTTATTAAGTTGATAAAATTTATTGATCTATTAAGAATATGTATGAAATATCGCGGGTATGAAAACCCGTGGGTACCCGATTACCCGATCGCTCGATGAAGATTGTTGCTTGACGAATAACGAGCTCTAGATGTCGATGGTGCTCGCTGCTACTTTGGTCATCGCTTGCTGATGTGGAGTTGCCGGTCACTACAAGAAAAAAGGAGTGTTGTCACGGGTGATATTTAGTGGCAGTAGGGCCATCTTAGTTGCAATACATCATAATAGCCACAAAACTTAGTTCGTAGGAGACCGTGACAAGTAGTAGCGTGGCAATAGGCTTTAGAAACCATTTTTTTGTTTCGTTGCAACACCTATAGATTATTGTCACGAAATAAAATGTTGTAATCAATAGTTTATGCAACAACATACTCTGTTTCAATAAAAGCTTGTTGCAACGACATATAGTGGGACCAAAAAGAAGAAAAAAATGTGCATATACATTCTCAAGACCTTTATACTTGGGGGATTGTACTCTACCACTACACTAGTGTCACTATATATGACTATGATAGAAATATTATTTTTTTATCATGTCTCATGGCATGAAAATATTTGTGAGAAATTGTTGCAAAAGCTAAAAATCGTAGCAATAGATAATGTGTGTTGCAACAACATCTTGATTGTGGCAATAACTTTTATTTTTGTTGCAGTTGAAACTATCTATTGCCACAACAAATCAATTGTTGCAATAATGTTGGTGTATTGCCACGAAAATATTGGGATTCATAGAACGATTATGTTTTCATTGTAATAGATGCCCTCGTCTCGCAACAATTATCATTTTGTTGCTATTGACACACATGTCTTGTAATGAAATTTATGATTTTTGCAACAAAAGCTATTTCGTGGCAATATTGTACATGTATCGCAACCATAGATGCAAATTGTTACAATAGGACCTATCTATCGCAACCCAAATTTTTTGTTGTAACGTGACTCCTGGCAGCCTAATTTTCTTGTAGTGGGTGGTGACTTTACTCCGACGACTCGATGGTGCTTGCCGTGGATGACTCACCGATGTGTCGTTGTTCTCTATAGAGCTTTTGGCACCAGGGCACGACGATGGGTTCGCGTTCAAGCAGCTCTGACGGCAGGATGATTTGTGTGCTTCTTCTCCGGCAATCTAGCAGCGGTTGTGCATATGCGTGATGGGAAGCAAGAGTTTGAGGGATGCGAGCGCCGAGCCGGAGTTCAACTCATGTGTCGTAGACTTACCTTACGGGTATACATTGATCGGAAGAATAATTTATCAAGAACATGGTGACGTATTGAAGACATATGATCGGTCGGGAGGATCCACAGGGTGGTGTCCGACCGGTATGGAATAACAGAAGGTTCCATACACCGTCCGAAACGGAGACGGACAACAAGACCGACTTAATCTCCAAGGGAAATATAAGACCGATCGAGTAGGACTTTGAATTGATAAGGAAGTTTAGAGATAGAGTTTTTAAGTATGCATATCTTGTAACCGCCTAGGATTACGCATGTAACCGTGACGACGATCGGTGATGTGGAGCGACGATTGGCGTAGGACCAGCGTCACGACAATGATGACGACGAGCGGGGTCGCAGGACAATGACCGCCGCCATCGTGTGACGACGACTAGTGTCGCGGAGCAACGACCGTTGCGAGGCGAGGACTGTCGCCGCGACGATGATGACGACAAGTGGTGTTGCAGGGCAAGGACCGCCGTCGCGACAACGACAACGACGAGCGGTGTTGCAAGACGACGACCGCCGCCACGACAACGACGGCGACCGGTGCGATGATCGCCGTCATGTGACGACGAAGATCGATGCCACCGAGCGATGACCGATGCCACAACGATAATTTCAACAGCTTTTATCGGTCGTGAACTTCAACTTGAGCGTCGCTGTCTGCTCGGACGCGGTCTTGAACATTAGCGTGGCTGCTAATCTTCGATTTCGACGGATTGCGTCGTCTTCAATAGCTTTCATCGATCGTCGACTTCAACTTGGAGCACCGCTGCTGCTCGGACGCGGTCTTGAGCATTAGCGCGATCGCTAATCTTCGATTCGACCGATCGCGCCATCTTCAATAGTTTTCATGGGTCGTCAACTTCAACTTAGAGTGCTGCTATCGCTCGGACGCGGTCTTGAGCATTAGCACGATCGCTAATCTTCAGCTTCGATCGATTACGCCGTCTTCAACAACTTTCATCGGTCGTCAACTTCAACTTGGAGCGTCGTTGTTGCTCGGACGCGGTCTTGAGCATTAACGCCGCTGCTAATCTTCCGCTTTCGACCGATCGCGCCGTCTTCAACAGCTTTCATCGGTCGTCAACTTCAACTTGGAGCGTCACTGCTGCTCGAAGCGGTCTTCAGCATTAGCGCGGTCTGCTAATCTTCCGTTTCGACCGATCGCGTCGTCTTCAACAACTTTCATCGGTCGTCAACTTTAACTTGGAGCGTCGCTGCTGCACGGAAGCGATCTTGAGCATTAGCGCGGCTGCTAATCTTCAATTTCGACCGACCGCGTCGTCTTCAACAACTTTCATCGGTCGTCAACTTCAACTTGGAGCGCCGCTGCTGCTTGGACGCGGTCTTGAGCATTAGCGCGGCTCCTAATCTTCTGTTTTGACCGATTGCGTCGCGTTTAACCATCTTCATCGGTCATCAATTTCGATTTAGAGCGTCGCTGCTGCTCGAAGCGGTCTTTAAGCATCAGCGTGGTTCTAATCTTCAATTTTGACCTATTGCGTCACCTTCAACCATCTATATCGGTCGTCAATTTCGATTTTAAGCGTTGTCGCTGCACGGAGATGTTGTCTTGAGCTGAGTGTGACTCGCCAAACTACTCATCGATCGGCTACATCATCTTCGGTCCGGCTCGACTACACCCAATAAATCAGCTAAGTTGCTTTTAAACTTAAGTTTTTGTGTTTAAACTTATGTAATGCTATGCTCATGATAGCATTTTGATAATATGAAATATGTCAATCTTTGCCTATTTGCATGGTTTTATTTATCTTGGATTCTTAATTATGAATTAATATATCAAGTCACGGAGCTGCTATTTGAGAGTCGTGAGTTAAAAATTTGTGACCCTAAGTTTTAAGACCGGTCATTTTTTCTATACTACACGATTTTTGTTAATGTAGACCGTCGCTGTGAGCTATATCTAGTGCTGATTAGAGCCAGCAGTCATGTCATAGTTGGTTTGTGTTGAATTAACCATCGTTGCTTGGTTATAGACTTGATTGATTGAATCAGAATGGTAAAATTTAAGTTTTCTGAAATTGGAGTGACCAATTATTAAAGTTGAATTACATTAAGCATATAATGATTAATATGGACCACTGCAGTTTACGCGAAAGGAGAAAATCTTATATGTTGATGTAAGGAACATATAAATACCGGTCAAGATTAGGAAATAATTTAAGACTTACAGTAAACAAAACATTAGAGTATTTATTTATATATGAGCACATTTATATACTTCTTAATTATTTTTACAGATACAATAGACTTGGCACCGCTTGATGTACCGATGGTACCTAAAACTAACTTGGAATCCAAATGACAACTAGGTCCCCCTAGTGGGTCTTGGTGATAAATGACAAAGAATTAAAAACTCTAATGTGTTATTGAGTGTATGTGCAGGATATCAATGAAACTACACCCACAATGTGAGAAAGTACATCCCTCATTCAAAAGTCGATCAAAGTACTCAAAAACGAAAGCCTCAAGTGTAGATTTATAGCTTTTTGAGTATAGGCGTGACAAACTATTAAGAGGGGTGAAACGATCTTACGTGCAAGGAAAAATGTGCTCTAGCTACCTCAAACTAACTTGGAATCCAAATGTCAAAAATTCAAAGATCAAAAAGCCAACGAATTCCAATTTCCACTGCTAGACGAATTCCTTCCGTCCTAGCACTCCGACCAGTTCATTTCTCGACTAACGGAAGTTCCGTCATGGTCGACGGAAGTTCCGTCAATTCCAGAGAGTTTGGGACGGAAGTCCCAACTCTGTCGGAAATTCCGTCCTAGCGTTTTTCGCCTTTGACTCACCGGGGTGACGAAAGTTCCATCCCCGACGGAAGTTCCGTCAAGTCTATTATTGACCTAGCAACGACTCTTTTTGATCCGTCACTATATAGCTTTGACCAAACCGTGAGCAAAGTTGCTAGTGCTTTATGAACTCACAAATCTTGCTCGGACTCTCTCTCTCACTTCTCTCCATTCTCTTTGAGATACAAGGCCATTTGAGAGAGTCACCATCTTGATTCCAAGCTTGATAGCATCATCCCAACCTAGAGCACATCTTCCCTTAGCAACTAATCTCATTTTCACTTGTCACTCTTAGAGATTCATTCTCCTAGATTGGCTAGGTGTTATCCTAGAGCTCCCGAGCTTGTGGTGAGCCTTAGAAAGTTTGTGAATGTTGTGATTCGCCTCAGCAAGAAAAATAATCGAAGGAAGAAGAAGAAAAACAAGTTTGACCTTTGTGGCCACTTGGGAGGATTAGGGTTGAAAGAAACCCGGCTCTTTGTGAGCTTCTCAACGGAGACATAGGAACCTCTTTGTGAGGGGTCCAAACTTCGATGAAAAATCCCCGTGTCTCTCTTGCTCGTTTTGTTGTGTGCTTGTTTGTTTTCATTTGGGTGTTTATCACCCGATCTAATTGTGTGTTGTGTCTCTATTG
This sequence comes from Chloris gayana, assembly GCA_031894775.1. NCBI lineage: Eukaryota > Viridiplantae > Streptophyta > Magnoliopsida > Poales > Poaceae > Chloris > Chloris gayana. The sequence goes on along the minus strand of JAUNZO010000885.1, from coordinate 966,379 downwards.
AATTCGTGCAGGTACAACACTCTCAAGACTGGTCGGTCTTATTTAAGGTCAAATAAAAAATTACTCCGTTTTTCAAGTTGCTTAAGAAGCAAGATAAGTTTGAGTGGACGAGATGAGGCGAAGGTCGTGCTTGATCAACTCAAGGAATACCTTAGCAATCCTCCGGTATTGGTACCTCCAGAGCCGAGATGAGACCATTCAGTTGTATATTTCAGCAACAACTCATGTGGTGAGTACGATTTTGGCGGTCGATCGGAAGGAAGAAGGACATCTACAGTTGGTGCAAGCATCCGGTATATTTTGTAAGTGAAGTTCTTACTCGAATCACGGATGCGATATCTTCATTTACAGAAATTAATCTATGCAGATCGATAACTTCTCAAAAGTTGAAACATTATTTCCAAGCGCACCCCATTGAAGTTAAGACTGGGTTTGCTATTGAAGATATTGTGCGGAACCGAGAGGCGATGGGTCAGAGTTGCTAAGTGGGCTATAGAGCTTGGCCAATACGAAATTACGTTTTCTTCGCGGACCGCTATTAAGGGACGCTCCAGTTTAAGATTGGTTGAGGAGGAAGGTATCCGTCGCGGACTCCATCATTGAGAGATGTTTCCGTGACTTTGCTGCTACCAAGATCCCGAACGCCAAAAGGAAGTTGATCGCGAGGAACGGATGAAGAAGATGAAGGATTGGCGAAGTTTTCTTTTTGCCTATTTTTGAGAAGATCGAAGAAGGAAATCCAAGATTGGATTGAGCGAAAGACAGAAACGAAGAACAGAGGCGAATGGCGGGCGCGAATGAGCTTTCGGGAATAGGTTTGACCTAGGTCGACTCTTCGTTTCCTTTTATAGGCACTGGGATGGGCCCGGGGCTGAAAAGTTATCGGGCTATTTTGCAAGGCACGATGAATTTAGCATTAAATAACTTATGTCATGAATACGCAATTATGACCTAACGGCCATAAGGATATTAAAGATCTGATATTTGTGTTTATTATGACCTAACGGCCATAAGGATAAGCCATCGTGCTTTTTGTGAATAAAAAGCGATCTGAAATATGATAATTTCAGATTAAAATTAAAGTAATGCTAAATTTTGTAATTTAGCAAGTATGAAAGAGTTAGACTTTGTCTAACTCAAGGATAATGGATGCCTTAGGCTGTGGGTGTTAATCATCCGACTGATCATAGGCCTTAGAGACTCGAGTCGATGTGAGAATATGGGGAATAAACTGGTCTGATCAACCAGAATCTTTAAGTTAAATTTGATATGACCGGTTAAACCGGTCTGAAAAATGAGTTCTTGGCAGAAATTGCTAAGAGGGATATGATTTCATGGAAGATAGTAAAGCATAGTCTCTCCAGAAAGACTCTTGAATTATTTGCGATCCTCAAATGATACAAGAGTCGGGGGCTATACCTAATTAGGTGCACCTGACTGGTGCATCATATCCAAAAGCGATCTATAACGATTGCGGGAGGTGGAAATTAATGGAAAAAACAAATGGAGTGGTTTGTAATGGTTGCATATCAAAGGAAAATAATGAAGAATCAACTAGTAGACTCTTGCATTATTTGAAAGGAGTTCAAATGATCCAAGAGTCGGGGCTATACCCAATTGGGTGCACCGAGAGAAGAATTTGCAATGGTTACCTAATTAGGTGATATGAAGGATAAACATACTAATTTTTTGGCTTTTTAAAGCGCTTCGGAGAAAGAAGAACCATTGCAGCAGATTAGAGTTCTTTTTAATTTTACCATGGAATCAAGACCAACATGTAGAAGACTGGTCGGTCTTATTCAAGGTCAAATCAAAAATTACTCGGGGCTACTATCGTATACTTGCCTTGTGGGTATATAGATGATAAAGAAATGGATGCGCAAAGACAAGGTAACAAATCAATGAAGATAAAAATGATGGAGATAGTCGATAGATCGGTTCTCGACCGGTCCGGAATAACGGAGAATTCTATATACCGGTATGGAGACTAGGACTCTGCATGTAACCCTAGCTCCCCGGATATATAAGGCGGAGCAGGGACCCCGAAAACTCTCCGAGATCTTGCAATTAGCAAATCGCTAAAGGCAATACATAACATACAGGACGTAGGGTATTACTCTCAATTTGAGGGGCTCGAACTCGTCTAAAATCTTGTGTTTCGTGTGTTGCACCATCGAATTCCACACTCGTAAGGGACCGGGTAGTACTAGTGCCGAGTTTAAGACTCGACAATCTACATTGCCTATTTACCCCTCCCCCTCTAGGCAACTTTCACTACCGATCTTGTGTGTGGCGACAAGTGGATCATCGATTGTCTTCTCGGAATCCGAGCGGGTTTATTACTTAAGGCACAAGATAAGTTTCTATAGCCTTTTTTGGTTACGAGAGGAGAAGTCCACGTGATTTGAATAATCACGGGGCTCTTTTGCCAATTGTGATGACCGGTCCGAGTGTTCGACGCTCGATTCGTTAAGCATTTTTAGCCCAAAATATATGATTTCTAAGCCCTCGGGGACCAAGAAGTAGTCGCCATTATTGTCGGGGGTAGTAGAAAGGTCGGTGCGGTGCGATTGAGAAGTCGTTGACGTGGGTGCCGAGGATGGCGCGTAGGTGAAGCGGTGCGGAGCCGCCCTCCGTGGCAACGAAGTGGAAGAAGAGCGATTCCGGGTAGGACGCGTGCTTGAGCACCGAGTAGATGGCCGTCATGAAGCCCAGAGGTAGTGCGCGTCGAGCATCATGGAGATGTGGACCAAGCTCGGGTCGCACACCCCGTGTCAACCACGCGCGCCGAACACGCGTCTCTGTTGCGGTATTCCGGTGTGAACCTCGACAATCCTGCCGTCGCCACCGACCCCGATGAGACGAGGAGGAAGAAGGCTGCATCCTGTGGGCATGAGAGAGAGAGAGAGAAGAAAAGGGGGAAAATGGTGACATGGCTCTAACATGTGGGATCCACTATGTCACATCGATAAAATCACCGTCTAAAACTGCCAAGGGAGTGGAAATACACCGAGTTCAATAGTTCGAATGTCTAGATATCCAGTTTTATTGTTGAGGATGTGACCTAACAATATCCGTATAGTTGAGAGAGCAAAATAGCATTTTACTCTTTCCTAAAACATTATCGAATAATCTTCGCAGGCAGCCCCTTCTGCCTAGGCCCAACGAGCAGAGTCCAGACTTTGGGCCTTTTCCTTGTAAATCATGTGACCACACAATCCCCTGACGTGAGGCCCACGGCCCACCGGAAGGAAACCGAGCCGAAGCAAACCCTAGAGGAGTTGGCCGCTTCCCTACTTCCTCTCGCAATCGCAACCTCCTCGTCCCGACCGCCTCGTCTCCCGTTCCGGAATTCTACCCTTTCCTCTGCCGATCTCTCAAGCATACTCCACGCATCGATTGATTGACAGCCGGCAATGGCGGGGAAGGAGGAGGGCCGGATCTTCGTGGGCGGCCTATCGTGGCAGACCGACGAACGCAAGCTCGAGGAAGCATTCAGCCGCTTCGGCAAGGTCGTCGATGCCCAGGTAACGCACTCGAGCCTCTGCGAGGACTCACGGCACTGGTAGCTTTATTTTTTTCTTATATACATGGCGCTGCTGGATCTGCAGTTTTGTGCTGTACGAGGTTAGATTATAGAGGTATGTGATGGTTGGGAGGTGGGAAGGGTAATGTGGTGTGCAGGCTGGACATGTGGATCTGAATCGCATTCCGCTGTTGCGAAGGGGAATGCACCTTTGCTTAGGATGTAGGATCGATATGCTGGTTGATGTGTTGCCTTGTTTTATAATAGGCGCAAACTGGGAAAACAGACTTAGTTGATTTGATTTTTGAAATAGTTGAGTATGAAATAGGAAGGTTAGAAAAATGGGAAATAGCATGATAAAAAATTTTGTCCTGCAATACGCTTTGTTCTTTTTTAATGCCACATTCTTACTTACAATTCTCTCTTCTTTTGCATTTGGGATCTGTAAATGAGTTCTCTCGCCCATTCTTTGTCTGTTGAGGCTGAATGAGTTGGCAGATTCCCAGAGCTGGATTACAGTGATACTTGTTACTTTCTGAACTGAAATGCTGTTCATGTTCGTTAAAATTAGATTCTTGAATTGATACTTCACCTGTGAAATCGGTTGAATAAGAGAGAGCAGCGATTGGTAACTGTTGCTATTGTTCTGGTAGTTACTTTGTTCGGCATTGTTGTCTGGAGGATATTGCTGCAAAGTTTTTGGTCTAGATTGACAAGCAATACATGCAATGGTCTGTAGCTTTTGGTCTTCAGTTCTTGTGATTTCGAATTCCTGCCATCCCAGCACAAAAGTTCTGCACTCCGTGTGGGCTATGTTCATAACACAGGATGATCAGTCAATTGGCTACTTTGAAAATATCGGAGCAAGTTTTTTCTGTGCTGTGTCAAACAGGGATTGGCTGATAAGGTCCAACAGCAATCTTCGTGTTGCACTGTTCACAGCTATGCTTATTGGTGGAGTTCATTTCCATCTTGTTTGATTTGGTTTTCTTTTCTTCGTATGGCATGCCTGCAAATTCGTTCACATCTTGCTTCTGTTGTCAGCACTTATTGAACTATTGACAGTTTATTCATTCCCTTAATGCTTTCAATAAAACCTTGGGAAACATTTCTGTGATGATGTATGCCACTATACCTGCAAAGCCAGTTATTTGTAAAAGTGTTAGTTTGAATCACACAACTGTAGCAAGTTTTGTTCCTTTTTTTCTGTGGGTGCACTGAGGGAGGGAGGGTCATCTGTTTTCTAAGTGTCGTAGCTGCTCAAAGCTATTTTGTTGATGAAATCCAGATTTGTGTATTGATGATATTTGAAAGGCAACCGGCAGAAGCGTAACATTTGATGTCAGCCGAGCAGTTTGACCCTTGATTTGTGTTTTTGTGTGATAACATTATTGCTTTGAGCCATATTCATGTGTTGCATTGAAGTGGACAGGCAGTTCTAGAGCTGATTGATCAGAAATCTCGCAGCAGTTCAGTTCACACTTTCACTGTAATTTTAATGGAAATGGAGGCCGTTTTGCTTTTATAGGTTTAGTTGATGTGATATGTATTGTAGAGAATATGGCAGCGGACATATCTGCTAGATTGTCCTGGGAATGCAAGATGAAATTATCAGGAGAAGTTAGTGAATGTGGATAGCAACTGAATTTTTGCCTGGCTGGAAATAGTTCACTTTTGGAGAATACAGTGCCTATTTATTGCTGGTAGATTTAATACTTGTCTGATAATTTGCCCTACTGAGAATATTCTGTGACCATGGTACCAGCTATGTCAGTATTATGGTTTGTTCTTGAATTACACCACTGAGATACAAGAATAACCGAATCTCAATGCCCCTCCCAAGGTAATGCCTTTTTGTTGCCTTTCAACCATAACTGGTTGTGCTATTCTGTTGAGCATACTGGCTGCCATGAGATTTAATGTTAATGGCTTCCATATATACTGAACTGTAAGGACCAAGCAGCATCCCTAGTGGTAACTATTTTGACATACTCCTATGCATCTGCTTTGATGAAATTAGATATAATGCAGTTTCTAATAAAATAATAGCTTGGAGCTAAATGCTATATCGGTTTTTATACATAATGTGATCATTTTTGTACATCCGTAAATTCCGTGCCCCTTCTGTTACCCCGAAATTCAAGCATCTGCATTACTTTCTGGAATATTGCAATATTGCTTTCTTGCTGGGCAGAACTTCTTGTTTATGTGTAATATTACTGCTCGTGTTTTCTGAACCATATAAGCTGAAGTTTATTTTCTTATCACTTGGCTTACTGCCCCTTTTTGTTTGTTTTCTGGACCAAGGCTGAAGTTTATTTTCTTATCACTTGGCTTACTGCCTTTTTTGTCTTGTATGTATTTCCAATATTCATTCATGACTTTTTCTCTTGTAGATAATGTTGGAGAAGTACACAAATCGTCACAGGGGATTTGGCTTTGTGACATTTGAGGATCGACGAGCTGTTGAGGGTGCTATCAAAGAGATGCACAACCAAGAGTTAGATGGTCGGACCATTTCAGTGAACAAGGCTGAGCCTAAGATGAATACAGATGACACAAGGTATGACAGTGGTGGTGCACGAGGAGGAGATTACCGTGGTGGTGGCGGTGGTGGTGGTGGTGGTAGAGGTGATGGTCCACCACCTGGCAGTGGCAATTGCTTTGAGTGTGGTCGCCCTGGTCATTGGGCCCGTGACTGTCCAAATGCTGGCGGTGGACGTTCTGGTAGATTCTCTTCCAAGTTTAGTGGAAGCGGCGGCGGTGGTGGCAGGGGCGACCGTTTTTCTGGACCTGATAGATTTGGTGATCGTTACATGGATGATCGTTACGATGGTGGCCGTTACGGGTACCGTGACCCAGTTGACAGCAGGGACAGGTACGCTGGTGGTCGTGATCGTTATGCCAATGATCGCTACCCTTCTGGTGGTGATCATTTTGGTGCGGACAGGTATGGAGGTCCAGATCGTTATGCTGCACCAAGTGCTTATGGTAGGGAGCGAGAAAGAAGCTATGAGAGGGATGCAGTTCGTGGTGGTGGCAACTATGAAAGGAGTGGCCCGAGGAGTGGTGCTAGCTATGACAGAGATGGACCAAGGGGTGCCATGGGTGGTGGGTATGACAGGGATGGTCCACGTGGTGGTATCACTGATCGTTATGGTGGTGGAGGGCCTGCACGCTATGATGGAGGAAGCTACAGGGAGAGACCTGGACCTTATGATCGTCCCAGCAGGGGAGGGCGTTTTGATGATCGCTACTGATCGATGTCTCTTTATTTCGCAGCTTCACATGGATGAATGCTTAATGAGTTATGGATGATGCTTAATGTATTTCTGTTGGTACTGTTATGTTATTCTGTTTTTCAACAAGTACCAGTGCTGCTTGATACTATCCAGCAGATTGTTTGAATGCTGAGTTGAGTTGTCTAGTTCTGAGCTGCTAACTCACTGTTGAATGGTTTCAGTCATCTAACCTGAAGCTGTAGCAAGTTAGAGGTTTCAGTGATTGGTAGCAATTGTTTGATCTGAATCTCTGCTATTGAGGATTATACTCTCAATGGTTCTTTGTTATTGCTGGTCATGTCTGGTATGCAACGGTAATACTTCAGGATTTGCTTGTCGTTGCTGATCAGAGCGTCTGGTATGCTTTTAGCAGTTGTGCTTGTTATTGTTGACCCAGAAATATCTGGCACATAAGGATCATAATTTAAAACTGATTGGCTGAAACATGTTGGATATAGTGGAAAACCAGCCTGATATTTTCGTTGAAATTTTCAATCGATCCTGAAAATATGCTCCAGAGGTGTAGTAGTTGTGTGTTGGATATAGTGGAAAACCAGCCTGATATTTTCGTTGAAATTTTCAATTGATCCTGAAAATATGCTCCAGAGGTGTAGTAGTTGTGTGTAGATTTTGCTTTAAAGGAGGACTTGAGCAAAAGTAGAATGGCGTTGTGTGATGTTTGTGAATAGCTAATAAATGTGGTATCTTTTCCTCTTTCTTTCGTTTTCACTTCATGGTTTGCCTGTGATGACCAGTACAATTACATTGCATAGTTTCGTTTTTAAGAAATTTTATTTACAGTTCCCATTGCCTCAATTAGGTCACACAGCATTTTCAATTTCATTTTATCACGGGACAAGCACTGCGGAGACTGCAGATAATAGACAAGAATCAGTAACATATGGGACGCAAAGAAAATGTTTAAGTGAAACTCAGCTGTCAGTCCAATCATAACCAGCGCCGCCTATGACAGTCTCCGCATCCCTACCATCCAGCATGACTTACCAAAAGTTTCAATCACTGTCTTCTTTGACTTGTAAGAACAATCCCCCCATGTTGGTTTAATAATACTTCAATCAACCTCGTCTTTATGTTTATCCTGTAATCCATGAAAGCCCGGTGATACTAAAGTACTCGCCATCACCATCAGCATTAATAAATCCATACTATTTTTAGTAGAGCATTCTTAGAGCACCTAAACAGAACAATACTGAGACTGAAACTAAGACATTATTTTTGTGCTGTAAATTTTATTATCGCTAAATAAATTTAAAATGTATAATAACGTAATAATAACAATTTCACTTTGATTCAAATTTCTCAACTCTTAAATTTTAACCATCTATATTCATATTTCCTCAAATATGTATTCATAAAATTCTTTCCGTGAATGGTAATTGTAACCTATCTAGCATCCTAGACCTCGATGAGCACAGATTATTAGTGTTCTCAAAGATTTCTGGGGTTTTTGAATCTAGCCTTGGAGCCATATATACCAAGATTTGTGCACTAGAGCTCTATAGCAGATTGTGAAAATCCGAACTTGAAAAGATTAATCTTTTACACTTATTTATTTCACAATTGTAGTTACTAACTCATTACACGTACAAGAACATGGAGCATTTTGCCTTACACGATGCTAATAAATATCATTTCAATTTAGCTGCCTTTTGTTTCCTATTTCTTTTAACATAAATGCCATACATTCTCCACTAGTAAGGCAATAAACAAATGAGTTAATTCCATAAAACCATAACTATTTCTCCTCTAAGTATGTTAGGGAATAAACATATGAGTAAAATATCATACAACCATACAATTGTGTAGGTTTAGTTTACAAAATATTAATTATTTTAACACTCGATAAAAATTAGGTTAAACTTTTTTATGATTTAATTTCTTATTTCCAAGAATCATCATAGTTATAATTCTATAAAATAGGCATAAAAATTACATTTTTGGGATTGCCCCATAGTGGTCAATATGATTAGCTCGTGAAATTTACTCTAAACAAATTAGTTAATAATATGAAGAAAGTTATTAAATTAATAACAAAAGGTTGGTTTCCTCATCTAAATTAATACTTCTATTGTAAAATGGATGAAGATGAAGTCATTTAGAGTATACAATAATTTTATACTACTTCCTTACTAAATTGTTGTCGCCATTGATTTTTTTGTTATGTTTGACCATTTATCTTATTCAAAATTTTTTAAGAAATATCATATATTTTGTTGGAATATGTTTTATCATTAAAGAAACTTGAAATATAGCATATAACTTTTTGTATTTGAAGAAATTTTTTGAATAAGACGAATGGTCAAACGTGAAAAAAGTCAATGGCGACAACAATTTAGTAAGGGAGTAGTAGTATACTCTAAGTGTAAAAATACAATAAAAAGTTAATGAGATAAGAGGAGATGCTATCATGTTAATATAGTGCAAAAATTTTATTGGACAATGAGGATGCGTGATTGAGAGCAAGCCCATTTAACATGTATGACAATCTGTCCTTTGGAAAGGTAACCGATTTAGCTCACCACATTTCGTTTCCCTAAAAAAAAAGCTCACTAGCATTTCGTGGGCATATTTTCAAATAATTCACAACCATATATTCTAATTTTTAGATCAAATATTTGTGCTTTCTAGCTCTCCCATCCCATAGCTGGTTTTCTTTTTGTGTGTTTTTTCACCTACATAGAAGAAAATAGAAACGAAATTAAAACAATTTGTAGCTATGGTTTTCTCCTCTCCAAGAAAGGCGGATCATTTATTCCACCAAGTGCCGGTCGGACGAAAAAAAATCAAATAACTCAGAAATACCAAATAAACGCCTCCCATAAATACAAATTTAATACCCAAAAGAAATAAATCCAAAAAAAATCCCCCATTTCTCCTCCTCAGACCTCAGCCTTCCTCTTCCTCCTCCCTCGTTGATCCCCTTCTCTCTCCGTCTCCCATAGACCCATACCAACAGCGAGCCTCACCATGGCGCATCCTCCCCTCCCGTCGTCGCCGCGCCTGACCGGCTGACCCCACCTGACCCTCTCTTTCTCTGTCACCTGGCCCCCACCACCTCCTGCCCTCTCTCGCCACCAAATCCCCAAATCCCCCGAGGGAAGAGGAAGAAATTTTTGGCTGATCGATCGGCCGATCCGCCGCCGCCGGCTTCCTAATCTGCCATGTTCAACAAGATCATCAAGCGGGGCAACCGCAAGGGCGCGCGGGGGACGGGGCGGAGCCCGCCCCGCGTCCCGCGGCGCCCTCATCGTCCTCCGGAGGCGGGGGCGGAGGAGGCGCGGGCGGTGCTGCGGTAGGGGCTGCGCCTGTCACCGTAAACCACGCCTCCAGGGCCTCCGCCCCGTCTCCGTCCTCGCCGACGTCGCCGCACGTGGCTCCGGCCGCCTTTCAGGCCAACCAGGCGGCGGTGGCGGCGTCACAATCCTCGGCACCGCTCCTCGAGCCGCTGCCGCTCCTCCGCGACGTCGCCGCCGCGGACCGCCCGGCCCTCCTCCTCCGCAAGCTCCGCCTCGTCGCCGCGCTCTTCGACTTCTCTGACTCGCTCAAGCACCCGCGGGAGAAAGAGGCCAAGCGCCAGGCACTCCTGGAGCTCGTCGATTACGTGCAGGCCCCCGCGCAGGGCGCGGGCGCCACCGGGCCGGCGCGCCTCCCGGACCAAGTCCAGGAGGCCCTCGTGGCGGCCATCTCGACTAACATCTTCCGCCCCCTGCCCCCGGCCCTGCATGAGTGCGCATCTGCCATTGACCCTGGCGCGGCCCCTGACGAGGAGGAGGAGCCCTACCTCGACCCTGCCTGGCCACACCTCCAGCTCGTCTATGAGCTTCTGCTCCGATACGTGGTGTCACCTGACACCGACACTAAGGTGGCCAAGCGGTACGTGGATCATGCCTTTGTGCTCCGCTTGCTCGACCTCTTCGACTCCGAGGATCCCCGCGAGCGCGAGTACCTCAAGACCGTGCTCCATCGCATCTATGGCAAGTTTATGGTACACCGCCCTTTCATCCGCAAGGCCATCAATAACGTGTTCTATCGGTTCATCTTTGAGACACAGCGCCACAATGGCATAGGTGAGCTCCTTGAGATCCTTGGAAGCATCATTAATGGCTTTGCCTTGCCTATGAAGGAGGAGCACAAGCTGTTCCTTTCCCGTGCGCTCATCCCGCTGCACAAGCCCAAGTCTGTTGCGATCTACCACCAGCAGCTGTCATATTGCATTGTACAGTTCGTTGAGAAGGACTACAAACTGGCAGACACTGTTATTAGAGGGCTACTCAAATACTGGCCGGTCACAAATTGCCAGAAGGAGGTGCTGTTTCTCGGAGAGCTCGAAGAAGTACTCGAGGCAACACAGGCTGCTGAGTTTCAGCGGTGCATGGTGCCGTTGTTTAAGCAGATTGGTCGCTGCCTTAACAGTTCTCATTTTCAGGTACTGTGTTCATTCCTTTACTGGTCTCTGATTTATTTTCTGTCTGGTTCATTTCATCAGTTTATTGTCATACATTTACAACTTGGTTGTTTGAGTTATATTTCCATACATTTGGAGATACGCATGTTTAAGTTAAAGCTCCCATTCGTTTCAAGCATGCCAAATCTCTTCCCGAGCCAAGGAAGCAAATTTCTTATGAAAAGGCACATAGTTTATAGTTTATAAGAATGAAAGTTCTGTCTTGATATGTGTTTGCAACTTAGCATAAACAGCTATGTTGCGTGTTCACAAATGAGTTTACAATCAGAAAGTGTATCACCATTGAAGTTTTTGCCTTAGTTTTTGTGATATGACCTTTATTGATCCTCCCTTTATAGCTTACGATTAGTGTAGTATTTTATAGCTGCACACCTTCTATAGGCTTTTGTGCTTCCTGGCTCCAAGGTCATTTTGGGCTCCACTTGCTGCACCAGGATGTGAGAAATGGCCTTGCTGGGAAAAGAAACATTTTTATGATTTTCAACGGTAACTTCCCCATCGAGGTCTTGCTGTCGTTGGTCAGACAAAGAAGTCTGCTACAGTAGGACACACTGGGTAACACACTTAGTAGCTTCTACGACAAAAACTTAACTATTCCTTACATGACCAGTTTTGTGACAACATATTTATTGAAATATAAATATGTGTGGGATATCCTCCAAGGGCTATATCACACTTGTTCTGATTCCATGGGTAGGGTTAGTCTTTTTGTAATTTTGAGTCCTGGTAAATTACTAAACATCATCATGCTATGCCTCTATCCTGCTTACCTCACAATCAGAACCATGGAATCATGAAATTGTAGAAGTCAATCACTTAGGTTTGTTGAATTTCCAACCTTGCAGTGTTGAAAGAATTTTCTCTGAGGTTAGATAAGACTTATTACCAACCCTTCTATTTGATAACTCAGTCTGCAGCTTTTTAGCAGTCTTCTTTTTCCTTTTGCATATCTACATAGCAGTAGTAGATGCATCTTATCCACAGCTTTTAGCCATAGAAACATGAAATGCTGAATTTGAAATTGGAGCTTTCTTTCGAGTTTTCATCTGCTGCAATTATTTGGGGCATGAAAATGTGTTTGGAAGTTTGGGTTACTTGAAAAAACTGTGCAAGTACCTTCAAATACTGAATCACGCGATTACTTGCCTGCCACAGCAAATTGCGGAGGTATCATCTACTAGTCCTCCTGGAGGGACGTATTCGTGTCTGTATGGTAGTTATGTCCCTTGCCAGGAGATGAAATTATTTTTACCTGTTGTATTTGCTCAGTGCCCCAGAGCATCGCATCGGTATTGACATATTATTGTTACTGGTTATTCATGTGGAATTACTGAGCATTCCTTTACCACTGGAACTTTAGCAATAGGAAGTCGCCTATCCATTAACCCTCATCTTGTTTTTAGTTGAAACGTATACAAAAACGAACAGAAGGAAGAACCATTTCTTGCTGTATAATATCGCTGGTAGAATAATAATTTATGCGCTTTTTTTCTATTCCCTGGCAAGAACACCTTAAAATTTTATTTCGGATTTTAACAATTTTTGTTTTCTTCCTCTTGTCAAACTGTGCTGGATGTGTTTAGCTAACTGGGGTTATGGCCCATATAGCATAGAGGTCTATGCAGTGCACTAACTTTGTTTTGTATAAACTTTTGCCTATATCCTACAAAAATGATGTTCATGTTTGTGGATAACTCCCTTATAGCTGTAATGTTTATGTTTCATAAGTTATGTTTACCCCAGTGTGCACCAGGCTACAACTTTTGATTTGTCCCCTTTTGGATATTTTGGCCATTTTGTCTGCTGCTAGTTTTATGTTCAAACAACTTAAGATGGCAGTATTTTCTGTGCGTTATATGGTAGACGTGATACTTTCTGCATTCGATCTACCTCAGTCTTTTAGCTGATGATTCTTCAGGAATATGCATCATGTTAACTATTCGATCTACCTCAGTTTTTTAGCTGATGATTCTTCAGGAATATGCATCATGTTAGTCTAACTATTGGATGACTAGATAAAAAGATGTCGACTTCAGCTTTCAAGCTATAATTATTTTGCAAGTGATTGGCATTCTATTTCATTTCTTGAGAAAAAAAACAATGGGTGCACCTTATCTATGGCATTCTGTTTCTTTTCTTGAGGCATGATGTGCTTTAGTTGAAGACAATTTATGAAGCCCATGAAGGGACTCTGCCATCAGCCGACACAGTTATTTTGTTGGTTGCTGATGAAATATTAGTGCAACTGCTGTTGTTTGCTTTGCATTTGGATGAGATATTTTGGTCAATTTTGGTTAAATAATCTGTGTCAATCACACTTAATTATAGTTCATCCCTTCCCAATTGCATTATATATCTTCTTCTCTTTTTCTTTCAATTAAATCCATGTCTTCTTAAACATAAAATGCACAACTACCCTCGCACAGTGGGTTGCATATGCCTTTTCTTGTTCTAATATTTCGGGCTATGCTGCATATATCATAACTTGTTCTCTGATTAGGTTCATTCTGATTTTGACATGTCCCTTGTAAGCCATTCTACCTCACAGCTTCTCTTACAAAAGGGGTGACACATTTACAATAATGCACATGCAGTGACACATCCATATGCTCATGCCTTTATGATATTTTGACCAACAGATATTTCAGTGGCTTATTTTGCAAAATGTTGATATTAGATAGATCAAACAAACTACTTTCAGTAGCACTTTATCCTGGGGTATTGAACTAGGGATGTGATGTGTTATCCAAAAAAAAAACAAAAAAAACTAAGGCATGTGATTTGGCTGGCTCAGATGCTGCTACACAGCTTACTTTACAGCTGCCATTTGTTTAAGCTACATTGTTTACAATCCTCTCTATATCTGGTTTTATTAAGTATTTTGTTACTTGAAACTACTAGTTCTTGCTCTCATGATACAGGACCACTTCATATATCTGATACCTTTGCTTTATTATTGATTTTCCATGTCAGGTTGCTGAGAGGGCTTTGTTCTTGTGGAACAATGATCACATTGTAAACTTGATAGCCCAAAATCGTGGTGTTATATTTCCAATTATATTTGAAGCCCTTGAGAGGAATATACAGAGCCACTGGAATCAAGCCGTTCATGGTCTCACGGCAAATGTGCGCAAGATGTTTTTGGACATGGACAGTGAGTTATTTGAAGAGTGCCAGCAGCAATACATGGAAAAACAAGCAAAAGCCAAAGAGATGCAGGAGCAACGAGAATCTGCATGGAGACAATTGGAAGCTGTGGTTGCTGCCAAGGCTGCTGGAGATGACATGGTTTTGGTCAACTAGGTAATATGATCTTCTCACTTTATTTAATTGATAATGCCTGTGTTCGTAAGTTGTTTTCTCCTTGTAAGTTAAAAACTGCATTACTCTTGTTGTTTTAGTATTTCTATGGTACGTGTTGCCATTTTTTGTACTGCTGACTTATTGTTTTGACTTGGTCATAGCAGTTCACAAAAGATGGAATATATTTGTACGAATATTCAATTGATTATGGACATTTACTTTTAGTAATTTCAAGAAAACCTATATATGTCAGCACAAATAAGTGAAAAAACATCGTTTGAAATGATGTTTATGTTGCTCAGATGACTGATGTTCACTATCCCATGATCATTCATGTGCACAAATCGACAAGGTTATGGATGCCAGAATGCCAATGGCAGTGCGCTCATATCATATCAAAGCAGTGACTTGGGATTGCAAGGTCAGTTTTCCTTGGATTGGAAAAAAGGGTTGATGGGTTCCAACGCATTGATGGTAGCAAGGGCTAATCTTCCAGAATCGATATTCCTAGTGTGGCCCCTGCAGCCCTGCTGTGGTAGCGAGCCCTTTGTTCAGCCCCTCCCATTCTGTTGTTTAACTTATGAATAATCAGACACTTGTATTAGCCTTTCATTGTTTGCCCGTGTTCTCTGCCCACAATTGGGAAAATTCAAGTAGAAAACGACTGAGCTAGATGTAAGTTTTTTTCTGTACCCACTTCCCTCCTTCGATTTTGTTAAGTTCATCTTCTTGTATGAAAGTAACAGCAGGACTGAAGATAAAGCTCGTTTAATTTAGTGTGGTATGATAGCAATAAAATGGCCCGTGTATTGTTCTGCTGTAGATCCTTTTGGTTGCTAGCTACATCTGCATGGCGAGTGCTGGATAGCATTACTTATTGGTTAAACTTCTGGTTATACATGAGTGCTGTTCCAAATATAAGCTTGACAAGGGTCCCTCGGAGGCTGGGTAACAGCTATCATCGCGTTCTTTTGCCATTATTGCTCAATAACCATAGACGATAATGTTTCTGATCTGAAAGAAGAAATGGTCTGGTGGTGTTGCGTGAGGTCATGCTCATGCCAGAGGACGAGCGAGCGTGCATGAAAAAAAAATGGTAGCTACAGTTTCTTGATTGGTTCATGTTATAGGAAAAAGAACCAAACAATTACCCGTGATCTTAGGTGACAGGTTCCTGCTTCGTATACCAAATGATTGCAATTTGCAAGTTGAAGTTACAGCCATAGAAGCCGGTGTAGCATGTAGACTGTAGTAACATCATGAACGTTTGTTACTCACGTGAAATGTTGAGACTTTGGTGGCAGGGAAACGTCGCTATACCAGTCCGATATCACACTCACGTGAAGTTGGTAGGCGTGCTCATTATCTTTTTTTTTCCTTGTAAAACACCCGGCGAGATTTATGTGTTCGAAAACGAACCCGGCAAGGTTTCGATGTTGGGAGGCTGCAAGTGCATATAGTTGGAGACGTCTCCTTAAATTATAGGTAGTGACCTACAGTATTGTCTCGAGAGATGATTGACGAAGCAATCATACATAACATTACACACATGAACAACCACGATTGGCAAAGTTATATAATTAAGTGCATATTACAACTTGAGTTCGAATAAAAAGATACATTGGTTCAAATTTAGGTTACATGCCATATATTCTTGGTTCATAAACATAAAAGATAGCAGAAGCGAATTAAACTCGATGACATATAGATAAGCCTAAGTAAACCATATCGACCTAGGATATGGCCCCCTCTTCATGATTAGCCCTAGGAACCCATTCGATGGTTCATTCTTTGGGCTTCTCACCTTCCAACATAATCTTGTTGCAACAATCACAATAATTTACTTGTGGGAAACCTGAAAAATATGATATTGCAAAGCTTGAGTATCTAACATAGTGATGCTTTCGGGAATCTCAAGATAAATCCGGCTCAGCCTTTCGAACGTGTTAATAAGGTAGAATGTGCGTCTATTTATAGGGATGAGTATCCATATTTGCTAATCACATGATGAGAAATGTGGCTTGCGTCCAACAAATCATATTTGTTCTTTTTTTCTTTTTTTTTTTGATGATTTGATGCTAAAGGAGGACAAGAATGTTTTCATCTCTTTAGATGGACGTATCTATGCATATGTGCAAATGGCATGTTAGGCCAAAATGGACATTTCAATCCAATGCACATATTTAGGAGGAGCTAGCTTTATATCCAAGTCATTCAAAACTTTTGTTTACTCTCTTATGAAAATCTTACATGGGTTATCATCAATCACCAAAAAGAGAGAGACTGAAAATGCATCTAGGCCTCCTAGTGGGTTTTGATGGTTAATAACAAAACATTTAAGAAGTTGATTACGCATTTGAGTTTATATTGATAGATTTTATGAGAGCAAAAGGACAAAAAGAAAAAGGAGATCCCTCACATTTTGAAAAGGCGGAAACCTACACTTTTTTGGGATCAACATAGAGTTTATCTTTTGTCTATTGAGTTTAGGTATGCCGTTCTATAAGGAGGATTCTAATTACTATGCTCAAGATGTCGAAATGCTCAAAAGAATTAATTTCAAAAAGCCAAAGATATCCAAAGCCAAAAGTCTGTCACTAGTGGATAGTCTGGCTCTCTAGTGGACAGTCTGCCCCATCTCCCAATAGAATGTCCCTAGCGGATAGTCCAGTTGTCTAGCGGACGGTCCGCCTCATCCCCCAACAGAATGTCCCTTGCGTACATGTCAGTTGTCTAGCGGATGGTCCGTCTTATCTCCCAGCAGAACCGATTTCTAAATCAGTACCTAGTGGACTATCCGTTGCTAACTAGACCATTTGACCAATACTTATTTCTACACTTCCTAGGTTCTGTGGATGGTTCGACTGCTAATCGGACTGTGTTGTTACTCTTGGAGCTTTGTTCTTCTAGACGCTAGGTGTTGCCCGGGAGCTACCAAGCTTGTGGTTGAGATTCGAGAAGTTTGTATTGTCCCTTCTTTGTGGAGATTGCTAGTGGAAAACCGAATTGACCTTGGTGACACTTGGAGAGGTTTATGGTTGAAGAGATCCGCTCCTTGGTGGATCTCTCAACGGAGACGTATGTTCCTTTGTGCTTCCGAACTTTGGTGGAAAAATACTTGTCTTCGTGTGCTTTTATTTACTTGTTCTCGTTTTCATACATATTCTAGGATTTTTGCTAGTTCTTGGCTTAATCTTGTCCGATCTACTTGCTAGCTTGTTTTCGCTTGTATCTATCACCTAGAAGTGCTTAGGATTGTTGTTTCTAGTCTTTCTATTCAAGTGGAATTGCTAGAAACTTGTTTAGATTCAAATTTTGTATAGTATTATTTCTGCCATCGGACTGTCCACATTTGACTGGGTTACGAGTTATTGAATTTCGCACGAATTATTTATGTTTGTCTATTCAATCTCTCCCTCCCCTTCTAGGCAACTTTGAAGTATAACACAAGAAACATTTGGTTGGAAGAGAGAGGATGAGAGAGACATGGATTTATTGTGCGTAAACAAATTCTAACATATGGTTGGTGCTCATGTTTGTAATCCTCCAAATAGTGAAGGAAAGGGATGAATCCTATAGAAGTTTCTCCATCAACAATATGACAAAGGCCTTGATAGAAATAATTCCTATAAGAACCAAATTCTCCAAAATCCCTCAATAATTCCTCCATTCCTAAGGGTTAGAATGGAAAACTGAAAAATCTCACTATATGGATGTTTCAAAAATCTCATACTTAATGTTGTTACAGAAATTAGAAATATAGGTTAGTGCAGACTCATCTAAGGTGGGAGAGTGAGAATCCTGAGAAACCCCTTAACCCGGACTTTATTCCTTTTTAATGTATTTTGTCATCAAGATTATTGAGTAGCATAAATATTACTTTTATTTGCCCTTAATTTACATTTTAGAACTATATCTGATGTGCAAAAAGGATCGAGATTATCGAGTAGCAAATGACGTTATATGACCAGGTGGCTAGGATGGATTAGTAATGATAACGATTGTATTTTAGGATTAAAGCCAAAGAAGACACGTAAAGGAAATATACATGTTGCTTGCTATAGATATATCCTAAATGATAAATAGGAGCATAATCATAAATAATAGCTTAGCTGTTTTATTCGAGAAATCCCCTTCGGGGCACATAATTGTAGAAACTTAAGAATATGATAAACCATGATTAGATTTGACTATCAATTGCAATCTTACAGAAAAGAAAATGCAGGAAATTTTTCTATAGAATCTTGGTGACAGCGCAAAACACATGAATTATTGGAGACAATGATAGACCCATGTTAGAAATTCTCTAAAATTTACATGAACGAAGCTATCCTATAGAAATTTTGAGGTTCCAATTCTATGTTCCAAAGGACTACGTAGAAGTTTTTTACAAGATTCCAATCGTAGAACATTTCTTTATTTTATTTTTGATTTAAAAGGAGCCTAACTCTAGATCTACACCATAACTTTAATAAGTAGATTCAATGACTAACATACATCATAATTTCTTTCTCGTGAATAAATAATATCATATCATGGTTCCTTTACGCCACGTAGGACACATATGTTTAACTTTCACAGCTAAGACTAAAAATTGAATGGATTTGACATTGAGAAGTTGAAAATAGCATTGAAAATCACATTGCCTGTGTAGTTAGAACTTTGTTATCTATGCTTTGCGCTCTCTCTCTCTCTCTTTAATCAGCTTTGCATTGTACTACATGGACTTATGTTATGAAACACATTGACAGTGGTCAACCATGAACCAACATCAAAACCACTGGAAACTAGTAAACCGAAGGCAAAATCGCAAAACCGACCGCTCCATTCTTGTCTCCTTCGGCCTCTAGTCTTCGCCGCCTCACCACCACCACCAACACTTGTACAACCGCAGCGCCGCCGCCCGCACTCGCACGCATCCCCTTCCGCGGCGCGTCATGACCAGCTCTTCCTCCCCTTCCCGGAAGGTATCGATCCCTAGACCGCCTTCCTTGCGCCCACCCGATCCGGGCTCGCCGCCCGTGTCCGTTCGTTTTGGCTGATCTTTCATTCCCCTGTTACTTTTCTTTCAATTTGTTTGTGCTTGTGCAGGCGCTGAGCAAGATCGCGTGCAACCGATTGCAGAAAGAGCTCGCGGAGTGGCAGGTCAACCCACCTGCTGGGTTCAAGCACAGGGTCACCGACAACCTCCAGAGGTGCTCTCCTGGCCTCTCCTTCTCTCTCCGCTTTCTGTGTGGGGGAGCTGCTAGTTAGGCTTTGTGATTCATCCGACATGCGTTTGGGGCAAGCTGTTTTGGAATTGTTCTCGCGCCATTTTTCCCCATCAGATTTTTATTTTTTTCTTAGTGATTCTTTCGTATGATTTGTATTATGTGATATTGAAATCTAAACCGCCATGAAATCAATGATGAATGAAACAACAAAAGGTGGGTCATCGAGGTGGCAGGGGCGCCAGGCACGCTTTATGCGGGCGAGCCATACCAGCTTCAGGTTGACTTCCCCGAGCATTATCCCATGGAATCACCTCAGGTAACATTTTTTTTCTCTCTCATTTATTTTAAATTTTAGGTTATTACTTGTATATTACTGTAGATTCTAAGGCTTTTGTTTGTTGACTGCAGGTTATATTTCTGCATCCGGCACCGATGCACCCGCACATTTACAGCAACGGACACATATGTCTAGGTACTATGTTTGCCACTTGCCTAAACTTTTTTTCAAATTCTCTTTTGAATGTGCATCATCTTAGCCCCTTTTTTTCTCGTGTCAACCTCCTTAGAGCATGTGTCTTATTTATGTGATTTTTCAAAGAACTAGATTAGATTAAGCCAGACATGGTTTTAATCCTTTTTTGTGCTTGGTTACTCGATTGCTATAAAAATATTGAGTTGTTTGGCAGATTTGTCCTTTGATTAGTAGAGTATTGTGCAATGAGGTTCTGGAACTAAAGTCAGCCTATTATGTTGCCATATAACCATTGATGAGGACATCCTCCATTATTACCCGCTGGCAAAGACACAACAAATATGGGTCAAGTGGCCTAGTTTTAGTTGAGCGGTTACCATGTGAGCCTCTGAATAGTCTCACCTTGCTTAGCTTGGGAGGAGGAAGCCACCTTAACAGGGAGAGCCACCCTTGCCCTATTAGACTAGTCTTTTATGGAGATTTTGCCTTTCCCCGAGTAGGTGTACATAAGAATTGTTGGGGTTCGGACAACCTTAATTTGTTAGGCATTGACCAACCCCACCTTGTTAAGAATGGGAGAATGATAAGGACATCCTCCGTTATTACCCGCTTGCAAAGACACAACAAAGATAGGTCAAGTGGCCCAATTGTAGTCGGGCGGCAATCAATGTGAGCCTCTGAATAATCCCACCTTGCTTAGCTTTGGAGAAGGAAGCCACCTTAAAAGAGAGAGCCACCATTCCCCTATCAGACTAGTCTTTTAGGGAGATTGAGCCTTTTCCCGAGTGGGTGTACATAAGAATTGTTGGGGTCCGGGCAACCTTAATTTGTTAGGCCTCGATCAACCCCACCTGGGCCGAATGTATCAGCCATATTCAAGGATCTTGTTACTCTATTTGATAGCCCAAGGGTTTGTTAACTTATGACCCACACATGTGTATGCATATTTTTTATATGTTCCAAGACTTTCATATATCATGTTAAATGAAACACAGGGTAGGCGTGTTTGTCTCAGATTGTCCTAACCTTGTACTCCCGTACCCTTAAGCAGATTCTAGTTATCATGGTTTTGTATCTACTGTTTGATCAAGGAGCAATGATTGTCCAAAGATGTAAGCTGTCAGCTTTTCTATGAAGTTGGATTATCTAGATTCTTCTTAGCATTAAATGAACAGAAATTTCACATTAAGATAATGCTTGGACGATAATGCTTGGACAAAGCAAGACAAGCCAAAATCAACAGAACTGATAGAATATCACTTTGAAGAACAAAACTGATTATATAAAATAGCTTAATAATGTAATTCTGTTTCTTTCCATAATCAAAACTATATTCTGGGTTTATCCTTTGAGAAAGTTCGCTCTAAGCCACTGGAAAAACTTCCGTTTCCTTATGAGCCACTGAAAAACTTCGCATCCCTTTTGTGCCACTGGATGAGATTTTGCTACCCCTATGAGCCACTAACTGTGAACCTACATACATAGGTCTGTAGTTGGAAATGACACTTGTGCCCTCAGCCTTCTTCCTCCGCTTTGACACTCTCCAGAGTGGCTCCAAAATCCAACACAAGTGCATAGTCACTTCGCCAATCGAGGAGCTGCACAAAGAATAGGCATCCATGCACAGCGTGCCCAATGGACTACGTGCGCCAGGCGCGAGGCCTGTTCAAGTTCAAGTTGTGGCCGCCAGCATGGGTCGCTTCCTTGCATGATGGAATAGGGGCAACACATGGTCCGGACGCCACCTCGCTGCCACACGCTCGGGCCATCCTCGCCTATCGAGCTGCTGCCTTCACCTGCGCATGTCGGGTCGCCTCGCTGCCGCACTCACTGGTTGTCCTCATCCCTCCAACATGCCTCGCCACCACACGACATGGCCGCCTCGCCGCTGCACTCCGTGGTCGTCCTCGCACAAGCGCGCCCAGCCCGCCTCTCCACCACGCGACATGGCGGCCTCGTCGCTGTGCGACACACTCGTCCACGCCTGTGCGCCTGGGTCGTCACCCTCACACGCACTCCATGTCCGTGTTGGTCGCCACACCACGTGCCGTGGCTGCCCTTGCCAGCCGCATGCCCAACCCCCTCGCGTCATGGTCAACCTCACCTACGTGCCATGTCCGTTTTGGTCGCCATGCCACCCTCGCCCTGTGGCTGCCCTCACCCACGTGCACCTGGGCCTGCTCACTGCCGTGCGCCCTGGCAGTATTGCCAGTTGAGCTGCGAATCAATTGAGCTAACAAGGGCAGTCATGTTTGAAACAAGGGTAAAATAGTCATTTCTATAAAAAATCTGACAAACAATTGGACTGCAGGGGCAGCAAAAACTCATCTAGTGGCACAGATGGGAAGTGAAAATTTTTGATGGCTCATAAGGGAATGGAAGCTTTTCTTATCCTTTCCACCATATATTTCACTGCCGAATTTAATATTCCGTGCTATGAAATCCTGATACGCAGCGGTAGCGGCCGTCTCCATATCGGATACGGTGGGATAAGGTACGTTGATACCCCAATACTCCCTGTGTATCCACTGTGTTGTTCTGAAATTTGCCGTATCCCTGTATCACTGTTCCGTATCGACGTACCGGTGTTGGCGTATCGGAGATTCTCAGATTCTGGGTCATATAGAAGGCTCAATAGTGGGTCATATACTCGGGAGTTTATCCTTTTCCACCATATATTGCAACATGTCAAGTAATCAATTTCTCCACAATTGGGGTATGGGAACCCTGATCCCATATAGTGGGAGTTTAGTATCAACTGTCAAAGGTTTCCCATGCCTCTATTAGCGAATTTTGCATATTGCAATTTTCCAAAAATTGTGCAATATATATAAAAATAAGTCCGCATGTAAATTGTAAAGTTGTCATTGTCGAATTCGTCCTAGATGCGAGAAATAAAATGGACAAGAATTACTATGGCACTGTTCACCATCTGCAAACAGTGTCAGTTGTGGTTTTGTAATCTGGGTATCAAAGGCAGTTTTGAAAATGACTTTTTGCAGGTTTATTTAACTCACTATGTGCTATATATGAGTTTCCTTGATTTGTTTTTTCTTTTGAAGTTGCAACTTGTCAAATTATCACATTTTTGACAACGGAAGTGTGGAAGTTCCCAATAGCTCAATTTTTATAAGCCATTTATAGGCAAAAGTAATGGTTCTTTTGCAAAAGTAATGGTTCTTGCAAAAAGAAATCAATGTGCTAACTAACCGTTGTTTTGCTCTGAAACAAGCTCTTTGGTCAACTTTCGCAAACTGCTCTACTTTCGCTGATGGCATCTTTACCATATTAAGAGTAGTTTTGATCTATTCTAAAACTTGGTAATGTATATTTTTGTGGGTTACAATCTCAGAAGTTTTTATCAGCTTGCGGTTCCTTGGCTTGTCTACAGATATACTTTATGATTCATGGTCCCCAGCGATGACTGTCAGTTCCGTCTGTATCAGCATCTTGTCTATGTTGTCAAGCTCTCCAGCAAAGGTTATGCAGTTCCTTTTCCTTTCCATATGCTAACAAAGGTACTTGCTTATCTGACCATGATACATATTAATTTCAGCAACGCCCTGCAGACAATGATCAGTATGTGCGGAACTGTCGCAATGGCAGGTCCCCGAAGGAGACTAGGTGGTGGTTCCATGACGACAAAGTTTGATGAGTCTAGATTGGATTATCCTGGCAGCATACCTGTCAGACTATGCAGAATGGGGTCTTACTCTTACATGGAAAATGAAATGACATAGCTTATTTAGATGGGCCCATTTAATCGGAAATTTATATACTGATGTGGTTTGTGATGAACCTTAGATACAATATATAGGATAATGTTTTATATCGTGTTAATTTGCTGAAGTGGCATGATATTACATTAAATGCAGATTTAGCTTTAGGGAAACTGGTAAATATCCACTTGTAAATGACTAAGTGAGGGAGGTTTTCATTTATTCACCTACAAAATATTTAGTTCAGTGTAGCAAGTTTAAAGTTCTTCGAGATTCCCACTTGAATGACTCACATATGGCATCCACAAGTCCCAGTAACTCTTTTTCTTCTTAATACAAAAATGCGCAGCCCTCTTGTGTCTTCTGGAAAAAAAAGTCTCAGTAACTCATTCTCAATATAAAAAGCGTACAGTATCAGGCGATGGAGTTCCTCCGGATCTACAGGCGGTCTTCGGCGGCGGCAGTGTCCGGCGACGGCGACCTCTGGCGAAGATGGTGAGCAAAGGAGTCAGGGATCTGGTTGTAATTTTCTTTTCTTCCAGGAGCTTCTTTGCAAGTTGGGTGGGACAGCTGTCCCTGTATCCTTGGCGTATGCTTTTGTATTTGTACCAGTACCTGTACTGTTTCCTTAACCAGTAATACAGCAGCGTATTATCAAAAAAAAAAGATGAAGAGTGAGCGTACGTCATCCTTCTTTCCCGTCCTCTCTCGCTGCGACGCTGCCGTGCTGTGTGCGCCATGGCACACGAATTCAAGCCCTGTTACGGTCCTTCAGCTCGGTTGCGATCGAAACCATGAGTGAATCGGCGGCTGGCCCTGGCGGTTGACTGCACGGAAGCCTCGTCGGACCTCCCACACCGACGCTGCCACCGCGATTCTTGAAGCAGGATGTGCTCGGGCGGCCAGGTTGTCACTCATTCTTCCGAAGGAGCTACGCGCGCACGCCAGTCGTCATCCACGCGGAAGCTCCACGATGGGCCCCGAGCTCCTACGACAGGCGGCCTTCACATTGGCTTCGGGGATCGGATCTCGCACTGCGGCGACCCTTCCTCGGCGGTGACCTATTAGCGTAGCGGCCTTGCCTCAGCGGCTGCCTTGCGAGTGACCAGAGACAGGCCATGGCGAAGCTCAAGTGGTTTTTTTAACAAAAATAGCAGGTGCTCCTTTTCATTATAGTAAGAGAAAATATCTCATTTTAAAGGAAAAACGAGGTCAAACCGAAACAGAAAAAGACCTACTTACCTATCACTGTACATCAACTATGCTTCCAAGACGGTTAGCCAACAATCCATACAGACCAACAACAAACAAGCCATATGTGACAGCATCCACTTCAAGCAACCCCACCACGAAGCCCATCAATCGTTGCCAATCACAACACCACAACGATGTTGTAGCTCCGACTCAACATAATGAGCCCAACCTTGGCTCAAAGGCCTCTGCACCGTCCCGACTCAACATAGATGAGTCCAACATTGGTTCAAAGGCCTCTGCACCGTCTTCAATGCCACCGTTGTAAAAGAACCTGGTGAGCAATGTGATGAGGATCCTCCTTCGGCAAGGCCTCCAAGGAGGCAAACTACGTTGAAAGACGTCGTTGTTGCCCGCTCTAGCGTCCTAGGGCTTGAGTTTTCACTTGATGACCCGAAGAATCCTCATTGACACGGCTAGTTAATGTAGACCCCAGCAACGTCTCCAGCAAGGGTAACAGAACCGTAGGTGTTATCGTAGGTGTTGGTAGGAGAGAAGAGCTTTCACCCGTGCTGTGCGCTACCAAGTAATGTCAATTACAGTTGTGCCACCAGATCCCACAAGGCTCTGATTTCACCGTGCAACCCACCATGATGGACTTTCTGCTTCAATTCATTCGCCATGGTGACACATTCAATGTTGTGTTTCAACTTCCTTTAATGATAAATAATTATTATAAATATTTAATAATTTTTTTATTTTTAAAAATGATATGAATGATCAAACATAACGAAAAAACTAACAACATCACAATTTAAGAACAGAGGAGTATTAGATATACGATGAACTTGTAATGTTTTCATCTATCACGAAATTTGGTGAACTTATCTACAAGATTTGGCAAACGGGCACAAAAGTCAAAACACACTTTACGAGGACGTTAACTGCAAAGTTTCACAAGAAGTGCTATATTCAAAACTGTTGCCCTTTTCTCTTCCGAAGTACTAAGTAACTTTTGGAATTCTTTGAATGTAACCAATGCCAACACACAACACACATTCATCCAAGGAAGATGCGCAGATATTTTTGACGTACAAAGGAGAACGCCTCTGGTCATTAAAGATGTATTTTTAGGAGAAAAAAAGAGGCCTACAGATGCATTTTAAGTTAAAGAAAAAGAGAGAGTAATTACGGATATATTATGTACGGACCTAGTTACATAAATCCTATCACTATATATCTGCGTGGCTGAGTGCTACCTACAAACACGACGCAGTCTTCCACTGCGTCCAACTATATACAAGTGGAAGCTCCCCCGTGACTACTAAAGCTATGCCATCCGAGCTACATCACAGTAAACAATTGTACAATGTGACAACAGCATCAGCTGGTATCAGCTATAAGTGTTGAAAAATCACAATCTGCCTGCTTTGTTTTACTAATCATGTAAGTCCTCGTAAGATGACTCAGAGGAATCACTTTGGTATGGCGTTGTCTCTCGGGGACTGGATGGGAGAGAATCTTGCAATGCCAAACCTAAGGGTAAAAAGAAAAATCATCAGTTATATGAAGAGAGGAAGTGTGCTTGTGCTCAAAGTATACTGAACTAAAGTATAAGATATAAACAATACCTGGGTTCTTTTGCCCTCTTGGACGGAATTTCTTGGTATGCCTTCGCAGGAGTTTCTTTGCCTTTGTAATTGTAAGCTGTCTAGCAAAAGGGTAATCACCATCACTTTCACTCCATTCATCATGGTACTCATTATTATTTCCATCAACTCGCATTCTCCGCATCACAAAGGCCTTCGCTTTACGACGTTGCGAGTTGAAAAGCCCTCTAATTGAGGTGACAAATCCATCTCCCGCGCTATCACCTGGCCTTTTTAACCATGAAGCGGCAAATTGATCAGGTCTTCCATGATGACCAACATCACTGTCGCTCAAGTTGAGATCATTTTCAGGAACAGCACCATCATGTGTTTCCCTCTGGTTGCTAAACTTCTTGCCCTGCTCAATAAGAAGAAAAAAAAAAAGAAAGGGTCATTCGTTACTGTAACAGAGAAAATACAAATCTACAGAACATGTTTCATGTCCAATGAGTTAAACTTGCTTTTGAATATGTGGGGTAATCATTTATAGCAAAATCATTTTAGACTTGCCTGCATTCCAGTTACAGACTTTAAAACTCCCCAGATGATATGTTTCTTGACTCTCGAGAACAGTCGCCTCCATGTACCAGTAAACTGGACACGGTGGAAAGTATCCATAAGCAACCTTAGGTCATTAATAGCCAGTCTTGACCCCTCGTATGTAACCAGAAGTTCAACCTGTAACACGAGAAACGGTTGAAGGAAATAAAGTAATTCTTACAGCAATTCTGATGCCATGCCACAATGCAGAAATGTACTGACCTGGCTAATCTTGATGTTATGAAACTCCATCAATTTTCTAGCTCTTGTCTTTTTTTCATCATTCGATTTCCCAACTTTCTTTTCTTCATGAGATAAACGGCCAGACTTGGCAGGCTTGGAATCTTTCATTTTACTCTTCCACATCTCAGTTCCCACAACACTGTTCTCTGCTATAGAATTGTTCCCGTCTCCTTTTGAAGAAACAATTGCAGAATTCACCAGTGATACCATATCATTATTTGAGACACTTTCTGCTGCACCCTCCTCCCATGTCCTTTCAAACGAAGATGTCCGCCGCAATTCTTGATGTGAACCACAAACCATATTGGCCTTTAGACTCTGCAATTTGGAGACCTGCATGTAGATTAAGTGTTGAGACAATGTGTATATTTAAAGTGAGGAGACTCACCACCATTAAACCATCCAAGTGGTAAAAAAACATTAGGTAAACTTCAGCCACCACATAGAGCTCAGTTAGAATATTAACCTTTAATCATATCTTAAATACCTAAACAAGCTTTAACTTTTAGTGGAAACGTTGGAGTGAGAAATCATGTATGTATTTTTCATTAAAGAACACCCCTTCAGTGACGGACATCTCTACACATTAGAGCATTGTATGTGGCACTATTTGGCACAGCTCCAACTCCAGCTCCAGAAAATCCACAGATTTCTTGGAAATGATCATACCTAGCGCCGCCAGAAATTCATGGATTTGGAGCTGTGAATTAATTAAGGGGTTTTCATCAAGTCATTTTGTTTTTATATTGGATTTCAAATGAAAAAGGATGTCCTAGTGTGGCAGAATGATCAGTGTGATTTAGAGGCTGACACAAAGAGAGTCTAGTTATTTTATTTTATTTTTTTGAGGGGGAGAGAGTCAGTTATTACTAAGCATAGTAATGGACGTTTGAAACAGTATCAGATCATAGGCACACAGCACTAGTTTCTTTAGAAATAGTAAAACCTTGACCATTAAGGGGCAATTATTCCCTGTTTTCTTCAAGAATGTTTAATGAAACCACATGTTGTACCTAGAATACTTGGTTTAGTTTCTGCACAAATCCAGAATATTCCAAACAACGTTTATTTTTCCTGTTCCACAAAAATCCTGCTGTCTCCAAACTAGTTTAACTGTGACGAAATCTCAAATGCCATCAAACAACTTAGTGGAGATGGTTACGCGACAGTTATTTTGACACAAGAACTTGCAATATCATTTTAGAAATTGTATAAACATAGACTTACAACATTTTATTATTCATATTATTGTAGTTGACTCACCTGTGAGTTGTCAGCATGTAAACCTTGCCAGCTTGAGACATTTGTTGACACATGCACAGTTGTTCCTGATTTCCCTGATATGTCCTGTTCCCTGACAGAATAGCTGCTGGAAGTAACAGCATCGACACCAGATGAGAGTCTTCTTGTTCTTCTAGGTCCAGTTGACGTTGAAACTCTCCAAACTTCCTTTTGTCACAACAGAAAAGAAGCATATATTAGAAACAAGGATTACGAAGACCAAACTAACGATTAAAATAGAATGGCATTTCCACATTACCTGTCGTCGTTGTGAATCATCTTCTTCAGGAAAGAAATAGTCCCACATCATTCTATACATTGCTTCAGACAGATAAATTTTCAAAGGGTAGATCTCCACCTGAAAAAAGGAAATATAGTTAATAAAAGCACACAGCTAGTAAAACAGCAACGAAAGTATTAGCGTTGCAACTGTGAGAAAGAAGAAAAAGAAACATCATCTTCATGACGGTTTAGATCCGCCTACAAAAACGATAGGTAGATCTATATGCAAAACTTTCTTTTAAAAAAACTGTCAAAAAAGCAACCTCAAGTGATTTTAGACTGGCCTATGAACTTGAACTTGCTG
The DNA here is from genome assembly GCA_031894775.1 of Chloris gayana. Classification (NCBI taxonomy): domain Eukaryota; kingdom Viridiplantae; phylum Streptophyta; class Magnoliopsida; order Poales; family Poaceae; genus Chloris; species Chloris gayana. The sequence continues at coordinate 936,889 of JAUNZO010000885.1, read as the reverse complement.
CTAAGATATCTAACTTTTCTTGTGATATGATCCATGCTAGAAGACAGGGCCAGCTTGAATTACATATAACTCCCAAGCAAGGGGGAAAATAAACAATGAGCCACATATTTTCTACTAGTATCTAACAAACTTTACTGGACATTAACCACAGCCAAAATGAGATAATTAATGACATGCATCAAATCGTAAATTAACCATTTACATAAGCTAAACCAACCTGAAAGAGCTCAAGCGGAGAATTTCCATCCTTAGGGGCACCTTGCTTGCCATCCACACGGAGCATGACACCTCTGTAAAATAATTAATAAAGAAACAGTCAGTAGTCACTCAATTGAATTCGTTTTCTGTAGAGCATTGAGAACCTAAATTTCCATGAAAAAGAATAGCATTGCTGACACAATGTAATGTAAGATGGGAAAGGACTGAAATTATGGTGTCCACAATGGTCAACAATACACAAGTATGTAACAATATGAAATAAGTCAACCAAGGAGATAACATGAAAAAAATCTTACTTTTCCGGAGGTGTGTTCCAGGCAGATAACAAAGTATCACATTTGGCGTTGGGCATGCAATTTCTCACAACAAAGTATTTAGTTGTAAAGCGAGCAATGCCTATGTCTTTGTAATCCCGATCAACATCGCATACCTGCATAATTTTTCAAGAATTCGGATTCAACCACCAAAAAACGTTACTCAAATCTCAAATAGCACAATCAAAGAATAATCATGATGACAGCCAAAAGAAATCACAAAGTCACAATCAAATAGCACAACAAAAGCAAACAAAAAGGCATCAGAAAAATGGAAAAATAAGTTACTGCATCAAAGTTTGAACACACCATTTCATTGATCTCAGCTTCTGCAAAAGTGTTTCCATCTGCAAGCATGCTCCATAAAACCTTGCTAATTTTCATAGAAATTCGCATGGCATAAGAAGGGGTTTTGTTCTTTTCTTTCTCCATAAGGCGTAACTGTGCAGCTTTTTGAAGTGCTTTCCTTAATGCTAATGATGCAGATCTTCGAGACTTCTGTAGATTTATAAGATCTCTCTTCAGTCCTTCCACCTGAATAAAGTCAGAAATTGATCAAATATTTTACACGAATCATTCTACAATAAAATAAAAGAATCATATTTCTGTAAAATAATGTAGTTAAAATAATAATAAAGTTTACCAGTAAAATAATAATAAAACCATCTACTGAACATTGTAAAACAACAGCAATGAAAACCATTTTATTTTGATACATGTGGAATAAGTCCAAAATTTTACCAATAAAGTTTTCCCACTGTTGATCATCCACAAACAATCACGCTTTTCTGACGAATGACATTGCTCACTTTGAATGTCACCATTTCCAGTGAGAGATCTTATATCATCAAGCAGCAACTTCCTTTCCCTTTCCCTCTGTTCAAGGTTAATTTTTGCAAGTTCAACTTCTTCAACTCCATCTGGGACAACTTCATCAGCCTCTTCTTCAACATCTTCATCATCTGATGGATACTGAAGACTGTTTTTCCTAGGCCTGTTCCAAGAAATTAAATCAAATGAATTCAATTTAACATGTTTGATAAAAAGAAGTGTGTTAGAGCATCAATAAAGGCTAATGTAAAGGTATATGTCATTAAGGCAAGAGAATGTAAGAGCTTTGTTCAAAAATCTAACATATACATGTCACTTGTACGGACAACACTATTGTTTATGTTCCCTCAAATAAATGGAAATGATTGAAGCTTTTGGTATCATCTCACGTCCAATTCCCATTGCTTTACAATTATTACTCACAACTCTGCATTTGTAATATAGGCATGGGGATAAGCTGGATTTTTGGAACAAATAACATTTCTTTCTTTTCTATTGGCCTGTTCAAGACAAAAGAAGATATTGTGAAAGTGGAATTTAGATTCACTTGGTAACGCACATGTTTCAGTGAGAAGATCCTTTTTTTTACAGAACGAAGCTACCCCTACTTCCATTTCAAAGAAACGGAGCTCAAGTTTACAGATGTTCAGAAGGAGAAAAGCAAAAGACTCAGAATAAAAGGGCACACCCCTACAGGGCCCCACCCCAAATAACTACCTGCTCTCCAGACAGTCACGTGGGGGATTGAGAAGATTCCATGTGGCAGAACAGATCATAATTTAAGCATACACAGATTTAAATTCTTCAATCCAGAAGAGACGACAAATTCTTCATTAATCAGTCATGAATATCCCAAATTCTTCGTTAATCAACAGATTTAAATCCCCCAAATGATCGTCGTGAAGAACACAGATAAGGATATCTTCATTAATCAGTCATGAATATCCCATTTAATTTTTAAGTTGAATAGTGTGATGACCATCACTGTGTGGCCCATTAGTTCCTTACCCCCATGACCAGATGTGGGACCAAATAGTCAGTCTTCCTCCTGGAATCACTTGCACACTATTTTTTGAAGGAAAACAGTAGGAGAGACTCCACTGCATATCACTTGTAAACTGGCCATCCCAACCATTCCACTTAAACAACCCACTCCTGTCCCTTCCCTACAAAGATCTAATTTATGCGTGCAGTACGCTGGTCCCATGCAGCCCATCCTTCTCAAGATGCAGCATTCTGAGCCAAATTGTCACACACCAGACCGTTTGCACACAGCAAACCCCAACCACTCCCCACTCAAATTACCCAATCCTCGCATCAAATCTGTACTTATGTACAATTGTACTTAAATTAACTCTAGAAACTAATATCCATGTTCTGGCTCTGGCAGATACTAGTAATGAGTGGAAAGGGGCATAAATTATTGGGCCAAACACAAGAACCAAACTGAAGTATAACAAACATGAGAGAATAAAAAAAAAGCCCAATATGAGCAGTTCTGATCCAGTGAGCAGTTTATAAATACTTGTCTTTATGAGCAGTTACATGCTCAATATGAACCAAACTTTTCTACTTGGTTACTAGCAGTCCTGCATGCTAAAAATAAAATTTCAAATGTCTGTCAGAAGCATGCTCATTCCAATGCCATACTTACTGACATGTTAACTAGTATACCGAATCTGGTAAATATTAATGATTAGGCTGAAAAAGAACACAAATCATTGGCCCGAAAGCAAGAACCAAACTGGAGTACTTCCTCCGTTTCTTTATGTAAGCATTCCTAGGTTTCAAATGCAAAATTAGTCAACGTGAGAAAAGTCATATATACCCCTCATTTTACATTACCTCATCAATTTCTCACCCACCCACCAACCCACCAGATTTTGTCTTATCTATAGGAATGCTTACATTGTGAGAAAAAATTTGAATGCTTCAAATCCTTACATTTTGAGACAGAGGGAGTAGCAACACGAGTTAATAAAAAAGAATTCATGGACTTAAGAGAAATCTCACTCACTTTGGAAGTCTTGCAAACAGAAGATTGCTAAGCACATCCCACATAACTTGAAATTGGCGTGAAGTCATAGTTGCAGTTATGTTTGGAGAATTAAACCGCAGCTCCTTTAGCGGCTTGACCTGGGTCATAGAAAATGAAATTATAAACCATCACAAGAAAATCACTTCATGCATTAGTTTTAACGTGCATCCAGAATAAATTCTAGGTATCAGGCTTTACCTTCAAGTCTGCAGTTCCACCTTTGTGTCTAGTGTAACGGAAGTACATTTGGCAAGGCATAAATACTCTCTCCAACAATGCACCTGTGCGCTTCAGTTTCTCAGAGCTACCAAGAATGCGAGGAAGCCACTGCAGGCCAGCACCAGGGTCCACATCAGTGGGTGCAACATGAGCTTGAACATCTTCAAGAATCACCGAAAGGTCAAATTTTTTCCAAGTCATTTCAGGTTGTAACTCAGGAATGTGTAGATTGCTTGCTCCCAGTGCTTGTTCTAGCATCTCTTTCCCAAAATGAACAACTGAATGAAACGAACGAGCCAACACACGCCCGCTAGCTGCAGCAAGTAGAAACCTCCCCTGGTACATACATCATTTAGGTTTAGTTCCATGCATGGCACATTTTTTAATCAACTTCAAAACATTCATTTTTCAACATGTCTAGTTTTACGAGTGGGTTTCTTCAAGTTGGCAACCACAATCACTGTATCTGACTAATGAAATATAGGAAAAGGAAGCAATATAATAGGATAGAAGGATATGCTTTATTATTAGACTAAAATGGCGAAAAGATTTAAATAAATACATGATAATATTCTTAATCACAACATAGATGAAAAAACAATTTCCAAAAATAAACATAGATGAAAGAATTGAACTCACAATTGAGAAGGAAAGAAAAGCACATTGTTTTTGAAATAACTTACATTGGCTTCTTCAGAATGTAGGTTAAATTGGGGTTTAATAACATTAACCATGAATTGAAGCTCTCCTTCATCATCGAAATCGTCAAAGATGCCATGCCTCACTGCATGGACAGGACATGTCAGATCAAGTAACAAAGATCACAATAATTTGAAACAACTTCATAGCTTTTTAGAATCAATGTACTGATAATAATAATAATGATGACCAAAGCTTGCTAGATTTTGTGTAGCATGAGGTATAAGCATACCAGCCATATCAGAGGGGCGATTGACTTTGCTTTGCAACGATGAAGATGAACCTGAAGGTTCAACAGGTTGAGCTGATGGAGTGCTAACATGGATGGACGAGGCAGCATCTTGCACTAATTTAGAGCCCTCAGCATTCCTTTCTTCAATCATCTTCCTTTGTGCATATTGTCGCGAAGGAGACGGCTTTGGAGATTGAAATGCTTTGGAAATTCCTCCAACCCAAGACCAAACTGCATTTCGGTTCTCAATAGTCCATAAAAGCTTAAGGCCATAAACAAAAACCCTTTGGCAATTATCCGCCAGCACCACATTAAAACCATCATCATCATCGCTAGGCTCAGACAGAGTATGGTCACTTTCACTACCATTCTCAAACTCAGACCTGACATATGTTATCTCAAGATTCCTACCAGTATCCTGCCATTCATTAAGTCTATCAGGATCTGCCTTAGGAGCTTGTCTTCTTATAGTGAAATAATCTGAAGATAGGAGAAAACCATCCTCATGTTTTTCTTGTAAATTGCCCAAGTTGAATTTGTCATGAACAAATTTACCCATCGGCTGTTGGGTGGTAGTCTTTGCTTTTGATATATTATCAACTGAAGACAAGTTACTATCTCGGATTAGATAAACCTCTGGCTTGTAAAGATCAAAACCACGATAAACAAGGTCCAGTGGTTCACGCTTACAATCAAATGTGTACTGCTGTTTACCTCGACTGTAGCACAACTCATACTTCAGATTTGACATTTTAAAGGTTAAGCCATTAGCAGGGTCATCCTCAGTTAAAGTTACATGTCTAATGCAACAGGGAGTAGCGTCAACCCGCAAAAAGAATTCAACCAGAACTTTGTCCAGCGAGAGGTTACCCGATCTGGCAGCCCGAGGAATTCCAAAACGACGCCATCTAGAGAAAGAACGCAGTTTGTGAGGTGGGTTGTAGTTTAAGCTCCACCATTTGAAAACCCAAGCAAGGTCATGGGCTCCCAGGTTCATGGTAGGGAATTCAGTATCAGCCATTTTGGAAGAGCTACCAGATATTGATCCACAGAGCATCGAGTTGTTTCCATAACAGGAAGATGATGAACCATTATCGCACTGTGCTTGCGACGGTCTAAGGGAGAACTTCCACCTAAGAGAGAGATAAGTCGAACGAAATGGATCATAAACCTTCTTCCGTGGCTCTCCCTCAACAGGGAGTGCATGCAAATAATGATTTAATGGATTCCCAGATTCACACTGCCAATCAATAATCACATTCAGGGAGAATGAGGGAGCATATATAAAGGGTCTGGGCACACCAGATGGAACTTTTAAGCTGCAATTCTTCATAATACTCTCTAAGCTACTGATGAACATCTTGAATTCTTTTGCAGAAATATCCACATGCCCATCAGTTTGCTGGATCTCCATGTATTCAGAAACAATTTGGAGTTTTTCAACATACTCATAAGGATTAGTTGTTGCCAGGATCTTCCATGAGGTCTTGTTGAAATACAAGACTATCTTTCCATGGATGTAGTATCTCATGTCATCCCACCATGGTAAGCTGCGTTCCTTTTTAGGTGGTTGGATAGGTGGACTAGCCCTGGTGCTAAGATTAGCTCTCCTCAGGGCTACTTGAAATGCATAACTTATATCAGCAAAAGATGGTTCATAACCAACTCCAAAAGATATCTCTCCTTTCTGGAAGTGAAGGGGTAAATTAGAGTACATCTTCATTGCTGGTGTGGTACCACTGGCAGAACGTAGCATTGTGACCTTTTGCCACCTTCCAATATATACATCCTGGGTTATTTGCGGTTGAAAACATGTTGCCTGAGAGATGTGATTAGAGGGAAAAATCAGGATGATATAAGCATAAAAAATCACATGTTATTCTCAACAATTCAACTTGCTAAGGGATATTTTGAAGAAAAAATCAATTCCAGTTTTCCATCTATAACCAGTACTGACAAACACAACCAGGTTTGCAAAATTAAATGTGCTTGCGAATTTGAGGTATCAAAAAGATAGTCATAAACAGGTATTCTGAATATTATTTGTGCAATATTAGGATATCTGGACATCGAAGCTGAAATCAGATGCACATAATACGATCTCCTCATCTGGAAGGCTGTCAAACTAACTATTACTGAGAAAGGCTATCAAAATTACATATATTATCACAAATTTCGTCGTGGATTATTTGCATGTTGAGTCTCATTGTATCACAACTTTCATTTTAAATTACTTGTATACTGAGCCTCATTGTAACAACCCTTTTACAGAGTGAGGACAAAAGCATAGGAGGGGTGCTATGTGCGTGCATATGTGGTAAGCAGATTTTGGATGCGGAGCGTTACACTCATCTGACAGGGAACAGCAAATATTTTAATTGTGAGGCATGGTCAATACAAATGGACCCTAAACTTAATCAGGACTGCTCATAATTAGATGGCCAGACTAGTTGAAGAAACCAGGCCAAATCCTATAGGGGTCTAAGTTGCCACCTTGCTACTGAGGGAGCTTTGTTTCTCGATCTGCTTCCTAGCAGCTGACCGATCAGAGAAACTACATATCCAGTCATTTCAATTAGGTACGCATGATGAGTCAAAGTGAGCAAATACTGAAAGACATAGGAAGATCAATTCAACTCATGTGTTAATAGCAGAGTTAAATAGCATACAGGTACCATGGTAAGCTAACTGAAATTCCATGTAGACTGGCAGAAACCTAACTTATTTTGAGCCTTCCAAAACATATAGCCATAGTCTCCATGTAATACAAATCTTTAAAACTCCCTGGTTCTATCAAAATGAAAAACAAATATGGTCTTACTGACCTGCTGTGCAAGCACAATGCGGCCTTGACATTTCCCATTGACAGAGGAAAAGAGTGGAGAAGTATAATCTCTCAATTGTATGACCAACGACCCTGCAAGAACAGAAATATCGCTCCCATAAAGTCGAGAGAATGGTATATTTTGCTCCTGGGAAACAGGGTCAATCCCCTTTATAAATTCAACCATTTCTATATCTCCGCCATCTATCCTTGTTAAAGTAATGTCAAGGTCAGAAGCAGACAGTGAAAGAAGTGAGGCTCTACACGAACTTGGTTTGAATCCAGCTTGGAAACCTGTTGCACATGCTCCCGACCCTTCTGCAGGTACCATTTTATGACAAGCTGTATAATATGATCGAAATGCTTGCTTATGGATTTCTTCTTGCAACCTCTTAAGTGCTGCAGTGTCATGAATGTCAATTTCAATACCATCATAGATAACTTTCCTCTCAGAGCTGCGATTGCTGGGATCTAAACTTCCTGATATAGCATCCTCAAGAAATTTCAACCTAACACCTAGCTCACAGACTTTGTTCCTCATCAAATGGTAATGCTCATCGAGCCAACCCTGGATGGGCTCCTCTTCTATATCTGCTGTCAGTTTATGCAAAACAAACTTTACTGATCCAAATTTGGATGCCCCTGATTTAACCTTTCTTGACTTTTCTTTCCCATCAGGAAACAATATACTTGCTTTGGCAGACGAGACAAGCTTTAGGCCTCGAATCATATCTTCAACAGCATCCTCTATGGCACGCAACTGTAACCTGTAAGGCATACAAATATGGACATCTAGACCTTGAACAACCCAGTCTCTTTTGGATGATGGCTCAAACTCACACAAACTTCCAGTGCCAAGAGGTATACAAGAAATCTGTATCCGGGTGCTACTTAGAACTCTAGCACCATTAAGACAAAGTGAAAAGCCCTCAGATAATACACCTATCTTAGCATTTTCAGTGAAGATAGATTGAACGTGCATGTTTGCTTCAACACCATCCGCAAGTTCAGCAGATACCCTTAACATCTCCACATCTATGGCAAAAATTGACCCTTTTCTGCCAGACTTCTTTGGTTTAACTGAACTAGCATTTACATTGTCATGTTCATTCATTCTGATATCATCAGATTCAGAACTGATCAATTTTTCAGAATTCTGCAACTTGCTATGATGTAGGAAATGCTTCAGACGGATGAAAGTCTCAAATAGTGCCAGATGAGCATCAGGTTCCCATCTCAGATTAATGTCTGTAGCTCTAAAGATGGAACAAACAGCAACTTCTGTAAGGCCACTGGATGGACGAACAAAATTAGCATTCTGCATATCTAGTAAAGTTACTCTGACATTAGAACTATGGTCCTCTGGGAATTCCTCATAAATTGCCTTCACCCGTTCTAATTCTGCTACCGTTTTTTTCTTCTCCTTGTCTGCACACACAGATAGATGAGATATTTGTAAAGTTGCAGTGAACTTCAAGTGGCGGTTAGCGCCTGATAAAACTGAAGTTATACTTGCCCTCCGTGGTGTGCCATCAGCAGAAACACTAACAATTACTTGACCACCTTGAGACCCATAGTTCACCCGCTTTGGGTCAGCAACTGGCATGTTTACTATGTTTCCTTCACCACAGTACGTGATAGAGAACTTCTGTAAGCATATTTTAAATATTTCCACACCTTTTCTTCTCTTTTTGCCTGTAAGCTCCAAATTTTTTTCTTTGGACCTTTCACCAGATGGCTGAAGGCTCTTAAATAGAGTCCTAAAGGACATCAAATTAAGTACAAGTGATTCCAAATGCTTGAAGCCAAATTTCACTACAGTATCACTAATATCAATGGAAAATACAAGCTTCCTAGTTTCAATCAAATCTTGGGCCTCATCCCTGTATCCCCAATCAAGGCTCACTCGAGCAATATCCATTAGGGAACCAGAGCAAGTATCAACATCATATATATTTCCATTCAAGAATTCCCTATATTCATCCTCCATGTGCACCGACAATTCACCAAATTCTGTGTGTATCTGAATCCCCTTGCTTGCAATATTATTTGCAAACAAATGTGATGATTGGGAACAAGCCTGTAAAAAGGAAAGGAAACTGATGCTTATGCGTAGTTGGTAAAGATTGGAAGCATTATAATATGAATAAAAACACAGGAAATGATTATATTACAAATGCAAATGCTTCACTTGCAGGAGCAAGTATTATAATTTTGTATGCTACTCCCTCAAGGCATGCTTATATGAGGTTCAGATAAAAAAATTGGTTTAGGCATGGAAATCAGGCTGATTTCCATGTCTGAAAATCCAGCTGTAACAATGAATAGAGGGAGTATATGCTTTTCCAAAACAAGTCAGAAAATTAAGAGTCATTGGACCATACTGATCACACACACTGGAAGGCCGTAATAGCCACATTAGCATTTATGATCAAAAGCTCGACAAACTTTTTCAATAGTTTTCCCATAGTGCATGTATTTAAAATGAACTGTGTGTCAACATCTACATATAGTATCCAAAGATAAATAAATTTTGCAAATATGATTAGGCAGCATCTGCAATACAATGCTTCAACAGAGAAATGTTGCTGTAACCAACAGAAGTCATCACATAATATAGTTATATAGTGAAACATGCTACTTCCACAGACACCCATTCACAAATGGGGCAGGCCTTATTCTCATGATGACTTAGAGAACTTACATGGTACAATACCGATCCATTAAGACTGTAAAGCATGACAGTCATTTCTGGGGCAGAAACTGTGCAAGTCCAAAAATTGGCTTGATCTCCTTTGTATGAGAAATTTCTTGACTGGTTTCTTTCTTGGAAAGTTTCATTCCTTTAGTTCTTAATGAACGAAGCCGCATCCATGGCATCAGTCTGCTTAACATGATATTGCATTGCGTACCACCAAGCTTGGCATCGATCTCGGCTCTGATAGGAAGAAATAACTGAAAAAACACAATTTTTCAAACCTCTAAAAGGCAATTATAAAACTAAAAACCAGCTTAAGCATAGGATGCATACGTCCATAGGGATATCCAACGACGCTACTGCGGCAACTTTAAGAACTTTCAATAGAGAGCTTGAACCTTCTCTAGCTAACTGAAAAGATGAAACAGAACATTATTAATTGAAGAATAGGTACCAAAAAAAAACGCATAGCTCAACTGTTAGGTGTAAGCCTGTAAGGAGATAGAAATTTACATGAATTTCACTAAGATCAATATGAACATCCAAGTGTGGTGTTGCTTCCTCCAAATCTTCCTGTGGTAAGGACTTTGTACAAGTAAATTGGATCCCCGTAACATTGCTATCAACACTAAGTCCTTCATGCATGTATCTGAACTTCACATCAAGCTTCGGCACACTGAAGCTAACCTTCCAAAGAACAAATTCACAATTTTAGCTATATTTTCACTTCTCTTCAAAGAATGGTACATAGATCCATACCCCCACCCCATAACAAAAAAAAACATTGTGGTTCTGCTAGTGTGATATTCAATAGGGAGGCCTGTGTTAACATGACATCCGAAACAAAAAATAAAATAAAATTTCTGAAATGGACTATTAGATGTTCTGGATAATAGGAATCCCTGACAGCAGTGTTACCTCCTAGGACATCACACGCTTTGTCACCAAGGCTGATTAAGATAAAGGGGCATTTTGCACAGTTTTGAGAGGTCAGGGTTGTTATATGTTCAGTCTCAGAGCTCAAGATTGATTTTTGCTATGAGGTGAGAACTGATAGAGCTCAGTGTACATACTAAGAGAACTGAGCGGCAGCTTGGTTGGCTACCACTGGCTATGTACCAAATGTTATGTACCATTGAAATAAAATTATGTACTCACATTGACTCAGGCAATTCTAGATATGTACCATTGAAATAAAATCAAGGAAGTTCTTCAGAGAATTTCCAAATTTCAGCTTATGGGTAAACAAACCTTGTCTGGAAATGTGAGCATCTGTTTCTTTAACACTGGTAAAACGGATTTGCTTTTAGATGTCTGTTTGATTGCTGAAGTATCCATGATAGCCTCTCCACTGTTCGCAGAGCCATTACTATTTTCTGTATCTGCAAGCTTCTTGTGGAACATCCTCTCATCAACATTGGCAATTACAGACCCACATTTCAATTCCAGGTTGACGATTTTGACACCTCTCTCCCTGGCAAAAAAAAGTGTTTGTAAAAAGCAAGAGAGAGTTAATATAATGGAACATCAAAAATATTTATCACAGCATGAAGCATTTTTTGGGCAATCAAAGCCGCAAGTTTGTGTCTCATATGTTTCAAAGAATTGCCCACTGCTTTCTAAAAGTTACGAAGAATCATATATACAATTAAACATAATATATGCAAGATCCAAAATCGTGTTGAGTCTTTTAGAAGTATGAGGTAGTTTGTATAGTTTACTCTGTTTTAGATTCTAGGAATATTTAAAATAGCATCACTGCAATATGTCAGTTGTCAAAAGGATGGAAAAGGGCTCACTTTTCATGACCGAAGTCACAAGTAACCAGCAAATCATCACAGACAAATGGGGCCAAGATTTTTTCTGAGTTACATACAGAAGCTTGATCAGACTGAAGAGCATCATGCAGATTACAACTGCCCATTGGTTCAGTTGGCAACCCAAAATCTCCGAAGTGTAAATTCAAAGGTAAAAGATGCAACTTAACACCAAGAATATGATTAGGACCAGCAATTTTGAACGTATCCACAGTTAGCTCTTTGATGTCAACAGCACCTTTTGGTACCTACATCATTAGTTCAAAACAGTTTAAAAATAAAGGTAGAAGACCCTCACACACATGCTCAATTTTGCATATACAATGCACCAGAAGAAATATGAATATTAAATAGATGCCATGGTGGATGCTAAAATAGTGATGTGTGTACATAAAACCTGGGTAAATTGGCATGAACCAACAACTACAGCATAGAGTTGGAACTTTTCGGTACATACAATCTTTCCATCTGTCTACATGGCTTACATTTATATGAAATTATTTGTAAAAACATTGTGATAGAGAGATTAATTGCATGTGTAGCCAAATTATTATCTCATACAATTTGCATTTTTTTAAGGGAACAATATATCTCCCAATCTATAGAACTTCTGCATAGATTCTTTTCCCCATTCCATGTTACTTCCAAAGGATCTCTATGTTTGTAATCTGATCTAGTAGTAATAAGTGTTTTTGTTCTCCTCCCTCTCATTGCCTTCCTGCGCCCAAACCACCACCAACCACCTACCAGCAGCCCTAGCAACGGTTGCCACCTCAACACATACAACCACAGCTCCATAATCAAGAGGCAATCCCATGCACACATAAATTTAGATGATACAAGACTATCACAACAATAGAAGCAGCAGCAACAAAGCCTTTTAGTTCCAAGCAAGCTGGAGTGGACTGCAGATGAAACACAAAAGGACTAGTAGAGATAACCAGAAGAGAGATCGATAAGTTGAAAGAAAGTGAAAAATACCTTGATTACCAGGTCAGTCACAGAAATTGATAAAAGTCTTGCCATGCTTGATGTTACCAGCCATTTCCCTTTCCCTGTAGAGCGATGCTTTGCTGACTTGCTTATTTTTTTGTTTTGGGAAGATGAGCTAGTTACAATTTCAAGGTCATTTATTAGCAGGTGCAATTTTGGGTCCTTTGAGATGACGCCAAAACTTAATTTGACCAGTGACTTGCGGAAACTTAGTTTTATTTCGCCGATTGAAACAGATTCAATAGAACCCTGAGGAGAATTTTGACAATGTCAACATAAGGGTAAGCAAAGAATAGTTGGAAAAAACTATCTAAAATCCCCATTGGTCAACATGATGCAGATGATTTTATAACATAAATATTATAATCCCATCATTTACCTCAAAAAAAGTAGAAAATATTGGCCGTATTACAAAAGGAAAAGGTTAAAAAAATTAAGTGTTCCATAATGAAGATATCAAAGTAATTAATCTTTGTCCATACAATATTAACTAGTCCATTCATTCATAAGCAACAGGCCAATATGCAAGCAAAACAATTCCATGTTAAAGTCTCATTTGAAACAACAGCAGCGTGATAAGTCTCATGTAGTATAATTACACCTCACTATAGTAGCAAAGAAAAAGTATGAGAACTGAAAAACGAATCACTGACAAACCTTGTGGAATTTTATTGTTACATCCCGCAAGCAATTGAATCCAGCAACTCGAAACCCAACAGAAGCTGAGAGCACACGACTCAAGAACCAAGCTAACAATCTTGCAGCAAATCTGTAAAGAGACAAACAAAGGTCAATGCTGCACAGAAAATTCATCACAGAAATTTCTTTAGCAAAACAATACGAAATGAAAGTGCAGCTTGGTTGCATGTCTATGTTTAATGTAATCATTGAGCATAGCAGGTAGCAAATCTTAATTTAAATGGCATAGTTCTCACTTTAAATCAATGTCTTCTGCAAGCTTAAGACTACATGTTATAGATTGAGTCCTTGAAAATTTAATCACTTAAACACTGGTGCTAGTAAATTTGACTTAATTGGTGTAGTTCAATGTTTTCTGCAAGCTTAAGACTATGCAATAGATTGAGATCCTTAAAAATTATTCAAAGTGAGTTACTCCCTCCATTCCACAATGTAAGCATTTGATTGAAAATTTAATCACTTAAACACTGGTGCTAGTAAATTTGACTTAATTGGCGTAGTCCAATGTTTCTGCAAGCTTAAGACTAAGCAATAGATTGAGATCCTTAAAAATTATTCAAAGTGAGTTACTCCCTCCATTCCACAATGTAAGCATTTGAAGCATTCAAATGTTTGTCCACAATATAAGCATTCCTATGGATAAGACAAAATTTGGTGGGTTGGTGGGTGGGTGAGGAATTGATGATGTAGTGTAAAATGAGGGGTATATATGACTTTTCTCACCTTGACTATTTTTATATCGGGATTCTAAGAATGCTTACATTGTGGAAGGAGGTAGTATATCATGTTTTTTGGCCAGTCAAATGCTTTTTTGTGATACAGAATTTTAAGGATATAAGATGATAACCCGTGCAAATAATTCATTGATTGGCTACTGAAAAACTCATAAGCCAGATATTTAGTGTTTCAAGTTTACTCGCAATGTAGTATAAAGCACTACACAGGAACACAAGCTGAAATGCTAAGAGATTCTTTACCATTCTGATTGAGTAAACTGCAACTAAATACATGATGAATCCTGAACATACTAATAATTTGCAATATAGAACAAGCAAAAACTTAAGGTATTCCAAGGCCGCAATATTAAACCATGATCTTAACCAAAAGAACACGGAAACAATGCTAAAATATAACATTACACAATCCAAGACACGGAAAGCAGGGCACTCTAAACATACGAGCGACTGGCAACAGGGCGATCCAGAACTTTGCAATTGAAATTTTCCAGGTAGAACAACTAAAACCCTCGTTCTGTCTTAGTCCTATGGATGATGATCATTTCACTGTACGTTTGAACCAACTAAAAACTAAAATTTTGAAACACAATAGGAGCGAAGCCAAGACGTGTTCCGGCCAAGCCTCTGTCACTACAATTAGTCAAATGAATATGGCATAAACTGCACACTTGATTAAGTTACCATAGGCACACTGAAAAAGGAAAAACCTCGGGGCCGTTGCTGCAAAACCCCAAGCTTCCAACACGGGCAGCTACGAACTAAGCTAGTCAAGCCACTGCAATTCCAAATGCAATTACGCAGATAGACATAACCAAACACGCACAATTCACAGCTGCGGAATCCCAGCACCGACAAGAGGCTGCAGGACGAAGTGCCCGGAACATCCCCATCCCCCAGCGTAGCCCGACCATCCGCGAGACATCGACCGCCCGCGTTCCCGCGAGATCCTACTGCGCCCAAGCGCGCGAGCCTGGAGTTCGAGGCAGAGGAGCTTACGTGAAAACGACCCATCCGACAACGGAGACGGCGAGGAACACCGAGAAGAACTTGGCCGGCGAGGAAGCCATGGCCCCGCTGGAGGATACGCCCCCGAGCGCCGCCGGATCCGCTTCAGGCCACCCGGATCCGGGCCGCCACCGGCGCGGGTGCCGCCATGGCCTCCGCCGACGTAGGGAGAGAAACCCTAGCTCCCGGACGAACGGCGCGGAAGGGGAGGGAGCGGGCAGGCGATCTCGCGTCGGGAGCCGCACCGGGGAAGATGCTAGCTGCTGCGCTGTTGCCTCGGGGGATGTGTCAGAACTCAGAACTCCCAGGAAGTCAGAGCAGAGCGAGGGGGGACTGAGATCGATTGGGGGGTTGAACAGGAGAGAGACGAAGGGGCTTTGGGCTTTTCGCCCTTCGTAGCTTTCGAAGACGAGCAACGGTCTGTGCTGCTGGAAATGAGTTTTTTTAGTTGGGAAATGAGTTCTTTTTTTTATTCTTTTGGGAAATGAGTTCTTGGCAAAGCAAAAGATGTAAATGTTACCAGAATGTCATTTCGAAAGAGTCCATTTTACTCCTCACAAATAATTCATTTTGTCTAAATTACACCATGAATAAAATCTCGGCCCACTTTACTCTCTCAAACAATTTAAGTTTGTTCAATCTACTTTCTTATTTAATTTTTTTCTCTTCGTTCGATTTGAATTTGATGCTCAAATTCTTCATAATGATAGATATAAAATAAAATCATTTTACCTTTTTCTTAATATTTTATATACAATTTTAGAACTATATAATTAAGATGATACTTGATGCAATTAAGCTATAAAAACGTGTTTAAACTATATATTATATCCTTCTAACGTAACGTTCAATACAAATTATCGTTGTGTCAAATTTGAACACTAAATTTAGATCGTACAAAGATAAATAAAAAAGAAATTACATTAGGGAGTAAATTGTACCAACTTACATTGTTTGAGTGAGTAAAGTGATACATGATTTTGTTTAGGGTGTAATTTAGATAAAGTGGATTGTTTGGTGAGTAAAATAGACATTTCACTTTCTAAAAACTATGACTAAGCATGGTTAAGTTGTTTTGATTTGAGGTTTAAGATAAATAAATGGGCCAAAATTATATGTATTTTTCTCTTTTCTAACTATAAGTACCGTACAAAAGAGAAGTTGAAAATACTAGCATATTACCACCCATAGTAAATATTATAATCCTTTGTTCTCCAAATGAAGTCATTAGGATATGTAAGCTTGTTTAAATCTGCACTAACTCCGATGTCCTAGTGACTTCATTTGGAGAACACTAATTCGGATGTCCTAGTGACTTCATTTGGAAAATAGAGGATGTTGGTCGTAACTACGGACTTTTGATGTTTGATATGATTACCTTTTATCTATTATTTTAAGGTGTATATTGATTATTTAAGCTACTTGGCACCTAACTTTAACTTCATTTTGGAGCACCTTGTCGTTTGTGTGCTTTATTACATAAATAGGTAAAAAGACGGTATAAAAGCTCAACTTAAAAAGGTCTTGTACCTCGATCTTAGAGTTCAAGACGGTGTCAATTAATAAAGGCTAGACTTACAAAGTTGTAAATCTCGTCGAGATTATTCCGAAACATATATGCATGATCCTATTTATACTTCGAAGCTAGAAGATATGAGTCCGCAAGATGTGCTATGCAGACAAGTCGCTTGTGCCAATTGGCACGAGGCTCACAAGATCCCAAAAAGACCTAGGAAGGCTAGTTTCGTCCTATAAAGAGAAGACCGTATTCTACACGTAAGGGGTTCGGATTTTTGAACTTTTGACGACATAGTTAAGGTTAGATAACGAGAGAACTTCGTATCGTCGCGCGTCGTGTCGATCGACATGACCAACTCCGGCGTCCGTTTCACCCCAAATTGTACGAGGAAGTAGGATGAGCCAATCTAAGGTGTTTCTCATGGCGAAACCTACTCACATCATGAGGTGATTTTCGGTTCTTCCCTCGGTTATAGGGATTTTGTCATTGCACTCGTGATGGTTAATTGGATACTTTTATTGCTCTATCTTGGTTTATTGTGTAGCTTAGTGGTTTGGATGATAGTTTGTAGTAGTGCTATTGCTAGATGATTGAATTATTAGCTGTCAACGTGACAGTGGTCGCAGCAAACAACCTTTATCTACCTTAGTAACGATCAAGTAGGATCTTCACTCAATTAATTTGATCTTTGCATGCAAGTGAAACTAGACCGTGGGAAGACTATCTTAATTATTGCTTAGTCGTAATATTTCTCTCTCTTTATTCATTATGTTATAATTAGTTCTTTAAACCACCTTTCTTTCAACAACCACATCTGTTAATAGTAAACTTTTAGCTAAATAAGCGCTCCACTTGTTCCACGGATTGATATACTTTGGAATACTTCGAGAGAAAAGCTACAACCGACATGTACGCTTGTAGTCTCGGAAGGTGTGTGTATCACATGCCAACACGTACCCACTTATATACCGCAAGAGGATGGTGTACGGTTGTAGCTCTTTTTCCTTTGACGTATTCCAAGGTTTAATCGAATCCACAGAGAACAAGCGAAACTATCATTACTAATTAATTATTAACATGTTACAATGGTTGTATCTATGTGTGAATGACAAAGATGTAAAATACTAATCGCTAACAAAGGTGTAACAAGATAATTAAGGATTCTCTCCTTATGATTGGTTCACTAGCATGCAGATTCAACTTATTGACTCGGATGACAAACTTAGTATTTTACAAGACATGGTGATTTCGTTCACCGCGTCTTGTCACATGCATGCATAGAGTCATTAGCTCCTCACTGGTTTCTTGTATTATGTGATGAGCAATAGTGTACCAATTAACACTAATAGATAGATGTCTCCATCTTTACTATAGATTGAGTGCACCACATAGATTGAATTCATCAAGAGAGTTTCATAAGTATGAGGGTTTACATAGCTAGATCCCCGCACTAGAGAAGAGAATATGAGACTACTCACCCATACTTCGCTGAACATGGTGAAGGGAGGAACGACGTAAGATGCTCGAGTGCTCGATCGACACGATCTCCCTTCTAGTAGATCCGGTGGATGTTCGTCGTTCTTTGCCGCCACTATCTCAAAATCCAAGTTTTGTAGAAGTTTTCGCGTTCAATCATTTTCCTCTCACTTGCATGTTTTCTCTTCTTTTATCTTCAATGATTTGGCGTGGGTATCCACCGACTCGATTCACATTAGGTTGAGCCATCTTTCTTCTCGGATTGGGTCCCTTAACTGGGCTTCACTCGGTTGTGTGCCTGGATGTGTCGATCGGCACGGGTCCAACTTTTTTATCTTTTCCGTCTTGCTTCATTCGCCTTTATCCACAATTGCTCTGTTGTCCATCTATTCCCTGCATTATGTACCAAAAACAGAATAACTACGAATATATGTAATTATGGAGTTAATTATTGTTAGTTTAAATGACAAAACCGAGACGTAAACATCCCTTTTAATAACTAAAATGGGCTTCTAGAAACCGCCAACAGAGGAGTAGCTTACGGTGTTTATTATAAGTACTTCACTACTATTGTCATCATTCAACATACTCCCTCGGTTCCTAAATTGATGTCATTATTGATTTTTTTTGTTACATTTGACCATTCGTCTTACAACGACGACAACAATTTAGAAACATGATAGTAATTAATAATCAACACACAAAAAGAGTATATTAAGGTGATTTTGCGCATCTAACAAACTCTTATGATAATTTATGATTTTATCTTAAATTATTTTTTGTTTTACTTTATTTATCACAAGGTAAAGTACGTCCGTAAGGGCTTAACATTATACTTCTCATCCCTTATTTTTTATGATTTTAAGATATAGATTCAATGGTCACCGACGTATAGCTTATGTTATGAGTAGATCTATGCGACATCATACGAATGTCGATCGAACGAATCTAATGAATCATGTTGTACCTATATATGGTAGCATGCTTTGGATTAGTATATTTAGTACGAAGATTCTAGATAGTTGCATGCTTAGGCTCAACGTCTTCGTACTCCTCAATGTCACGAATTACTCGCTATTTTACACCACACATGAGAATTATAAGGAGTGGAACAGTAGGTGCATAGGAAACACAGAGAGATGCATTTAAAAAGTAGAAAAGTGTATTATAATATGATGATGACAGTTACATTGAAAAAACAATACAAGTATAGGATGATAAATAATACGGAATGAATGAGTACATATAATAAATTTAGAAACTAATTCACATAACAAGTTCTTCTTCTTCTATTCACTTGGCCTTCACTGGTGTCACACTACTAAATTTTGAAATGTCCCATCAAGCCAACCTCAACTCCTTCCCGTAGGCCCCTTGTTCCTTCTCTTGTTATGTGAACTCTCGACGGTGTGGAGGAGCGAGGATCCACCTTTTTCTTAGTGATAAATCTGGTGAAGGAGATGACGATGTGTCGAGCAAGTTCACCTTGTTTGTATGTGAATGAAGGTTAGCAATATGTACTCCGCTTTTGCAGAGAGATGGGTATGAGGATGACGATGCTAATGATGAGATGGCCATGTTGATTTGGATCGAAGTTTTTAGCTGTGACATATCCGTTGAAAATGACGATCCTACATGGTATAATTTATGAATTCTTTAACATTCTTTATGTCTCATCAGTAGACTTGGAGCAATTTGGATTTTTTAATCGGAAGATGTAATATGCTCTAATATAATGGAATTTCTTTTTTTTGCAAAAGAAATCATATATGCATTTAGAGATGGAATGTTCTTAATAGATATTACGATTATCCCGAAGTCGTCAGGATCGTTGTGTGTTTCACCCTACTACCCGACTTTATCTGGATTCTTGAGAGGATGTTGGTAACGGTAAGTGATAACTTTTCATACATCGGCCCTGTTTGGAGACTCTAACTCGGTTAGAGGTTAGAGTTTGTTTCTATCCAACTCTAACCTTGAACTAACTCTAACTCTTTATGTGTTTGGATGATAGGGTTAGATTGACAAAAAATCACTTTTGACTCCTTTACAATCGGATTTTATGTGGCCGGCTCTTGTGTGGCCTCCTCACAAATGAGTGAAACAAATCAACAAATCAAGATCAAATTGAGGCCATATCAATAGTCAAGATTAATTGAAGCTTATCCAGTTCAATTACTTCCTAGAGTACCCATTTCATGACGCCATCGGGATTGGCCTTCCTCTCCCATAACTCGGACATTTGTGAATTCCGATATCGACCCAAGGCCAATCTCATTGTCCTTTGTCCGCAAGATTTGAAAGGAATAATTGGTGGTAGCCCGAGTGCCTACTGGTCATGACAGACCAAAACATTTCTATCCATGAAGTTTACCGTGACAACTAGGTCATGGCAGCATCCATAGATCTTCAACGGGTTAATGTCAACCGAGTTAAAGTTACCCGAGAATGTTTGCGAGGAAGATGTGTGCGGCGGGGATACGGTTGGGCCGGTCCAGCGTGGGAGTGAATTTGACGCTGGGTGAAAAAGCCAATGAGGAGAGGCTTCCCGTGGTAGTCGCGGTAGCGGCGGAGGAATTCGGAGACGACCCGACACCGGAGCTTGGAGATGAGGGAGGCGCGTGTCGTGCGTGCGCGCCGGGAGTCGAGCGGATAGGCAGCCATCGGTGATGGCGGCGTGTGGGGGTCTTCGGGCCACGGGCATCCGCGGACGGGAGGCGAGGCGGCGCATGACGGGCTTCGAAGCGGCCGGCGACATGCGGATGGGAGGCACGGCAACGCGCGTCGGACCGTAGGCGGCGGGCGGATGGGAGGCGAGGCGGCGTGCGTCGAGGCTGCGGGCGGATGGGAGGTAGGCAAGCGACGGATCGACAGCGGCGAGCTCCGGATAGTCGGGGCGGATGCCGGATGGGTGACTCCAGCTGCGGATCGGGTACGGGTTAGGTGGTGGGTCCTACTGAAACTAACCCTAATAAGCACCTTTTGGAGGGGTTAGTTTTTGAGCTGGGTTAGATGCAACCAACCCAATCTATCCCACCCTGTTTGGAGGATTCGGGGTTAGAGTTGGCCAAACTAACACAAACTAACTCTAACTCATAGATCCAAACAGAACAGTCGTAGAGATCAAGAAGGGTTAGGAGATGTGTAAGTCCAATGAGGAAGTGCAAATAATATCGGCTTTTGTCTTCCAAGGCCTACAAGAAGCAAAGAAGCTTCTTGTACGCTGACAGAGACGAGCGGAAAGTATATTCGTGCGTCAGAATGTCATCGGCTCCATCGTTGCACTTCTTTCGATGGTTTAATTGTTTATTTGCCATTGAGAACGCGCCGTTTTGTTCATGTGCGATTAAATTACCGAGACAAAGCTTGTTAGCGTGTACAGCTGTTTAGAGTCTTCGAAACGTACACCTACGTATACGCCTGGGCCACCGGGCATTTGTTTTCCCCTGACTTTTTTTTTCTTTTTGCTAACTCGTGATATGGTCCCCTTAAAAAAATGTGATAAGGAAGGACTGAATGTTGCTATTCAATGGTTGTAGAGCCAGTTATATTAAAAAAAATGTTCTGGAAACAGATTGTCTTATAGTGACTAATTCACTAAAGGTTGGAGTTGGGGAATCGATAAGTAAAGCTACGCTTGGTGCGAGAGGTGAAAGAGCTCATCCATTAGCTAAAAAAGCTTGTAGAAAAAGTATATGGATTCATAGCACTCCGAATTTTGTATCTGCAACTGTAGAATCGAAGCTGCTCGTAGCCTCGTAGGAGAGGTCATCGTCCTCTTGATGGCGATCCTCGCTCGTGGGCTAAGGGTGGTCAGACAGCGCTCACACATGACAGACCTCGGACTTTATCTATGAGACATGCAAACGATTTTGACGGGCACTGTCGGCATCCCGGATTGCACATCGCTGGTATATATTTTTACACGATGATGATAAAGGCCCTGTTTGTTTCCCGCCTCTAAAATTTAAGATCTGTCACATCAAAGAGAATCTTACTATTTAAGTAGATCTTTTATTAATTTAATAACAAAACCTATATCACGACCTCCCTAATTTACGAGACGAATGTAATGATCCTAATTAATCTATGTTTTGCTACAGATGATGCTACAAGTAAACATCTTCTAATAACACCATAATTACCCTCGTTGGATTCGTCTCAGTAAATTAGATAGGGGGTCTACAATTAGTTTCGAGATTAAACTTTATTTAAGATCTTCAAAATGATAAAATTCTCTTTGATTTAACCCTCTAAAAATTATATATCCTGAAACGAACAGGGCCAAAGACATGGTCCTGCACGTGCAGGATACAATAAAGGCATATCCAAGGACTGTATGCAATTTTAGCATTTTTCCAAGTGATTAATTCTTCTTTCTTCACATATATAGTCGAAACATTTTCCCCCTTCCGCATACTAGTATTGTACAGGAAGAGACGCTTCCCTGACGCAAGCGATCGAGGCACAAAGGTCGTGGTAGCCTACGACATATGCTAGCCTGTGTACCGTACATGCGAAAGAAGAAGAGAACACGGGTGGCTGATTTGCCAAATAAGCAACCGGCCAGAAGAGTCGAGTCACGCAC
This sequence comes from Chloris gayana, assembly GCA_031894775.1. Lineage (NCBI taxonomy): Eukaryota > Viridiplantae > Streptophyta > Magnoliopsida > Poales > Poaceae > Chloris > Chloris gayana. The sequence goes on along the minus strand of JAUNZO010000885.1, from coordinate 913,981 downwards.
CCAATTCAAGGGCCTCGAAAGCGACCGCTCTTGTTGCTATCCGATCAGAGACGCGTCACTGTTTCATCAGCAAGAGCCAACGAATCCCTCTTTTTTTACTACAGAGATTAGGACCTGTCCGATTGCTTATGTTCTAGATAATGACCTGTCCAATTTTGTTACTCATGGTTCATGCAGAAACTAGCGTGTACCGGTAGTTACAACTTACACGTGTATACCGTGCCCAATGGAAACTAGAGTGACGTGATTTAGATCAACTCGCTCGATTTTGCAGTATGATAGTGATTTAATTTGGTTCAAGATTGGCTCCAAGTAAACAGAAGATTCTTAGTGTGACCTTTAGGAGTGAAAAGGAAGCATTCCTTCTCTGACGGGTCACTCCAAGATTTGTCCTTTTCCTTATACACCTTTACTCGTGACGTCTTCACCAACCCCTCAGAGATATATACAATATCTTTCTCATTGAAAAAGCACCTGTACAAAGTCGTCGCGACGATAGATAGATTTCCAGAATTTGGGCTGATGAAGGGAACGAGAAGTGTCGTCGATGCAGCTGACAGATTCGATCCCTGTGTCCCTAATTACAGTGAATCGTCCCGTGCACCCTTAACAGGCCCGTAATCTATTGCAACCATGTCGACTAGCACAGTTGCTGAACGCCTTGATTAAAATGGGAAATGACCAGCGCACAATAATATAAATGCCTCGCTCTCACCATCTATCTGTCTACATAGACACTTCCGGCCCCTAGTGTCAAGAGGCTTAGATCACAACTGATTCGAAACATTCAGCAAGTACACAAGATTCTCTTCTTGATGCGGCAGTGAAGGCGCAATTTTAGTAGGGGAGGAAGCGAGACTTGCACCCCACCGCGCCTTCCCCAAGTGCCACTTGAAACAGAGACAATCCCAAAAGTGCACATACATGCACAAATTAGTGGGTTGCATGCATGCATGATTTTGCTAAAAGCTGCAAGAAAAAACGGGCTTGCAGGAGAAGACGAAAAGGAGAGGACCGGTGAGATGTGGTCTTTGTTGCAGGGGATCCCTTGTTGATGAAGCTCGAGAAGTGTTTTAGGTCCACCAACTGGTTCTCATAACGAGATGGAGACCATCCATCCATCGTCTCATCCGGATGGATGTTGATCCGGTTCCCATCCGTCCATATACCTGCAACAGACGTTGTCTCCAACCTAAATTTTCCTCTTCCCATACTCCAACTCGATTTCAAAGAAAAATAACTGCGGGTAAGAACTAAGAACACAGTGTTTGTTGTATTGTTTTTTTTTCTAATCTAAACCATCTTCCTGTTTTAGCATGTTGCTAAATACGCACAGCGTGCAGGGTGCCCGTGTAGGTGACGTTTTGGAGGTACTCGTATAGGTGAATTGTTGTTACTGGATAAGCTTAGCCAAAGTACCCCATTGTTTATAGAGACGTGGGGTAGTATAGCTTAGCGTGTGCATCACGTGCCTGCTAATGTGTTGGTGAAAATAAATTAATCAGTGGACCGATGCTAGCTAATATGCTTAGGACGAGCCCCTATCTGTCAAATTTACTTTTGTTGCCTGCTCAAGGAGGGAAAAAGCTGATGCAGTAACTTTATTGGTACATTGCTTCTATGCGAAAGATATAGCTTGAGAAGCCAGAAAATGTATAGGTGCTGCTTCCACTAAAGCTCTGAATTTTACAAGTATTTGTATTAACTTCAGAAAAGCCGACTCTCTGAATTTCGTTTGTTGAGCTTGGAAGAATCGAGTTTTAGCTAAGCCCTGGGTAAAAAGGAGCTTTGAACGCTATGTATTGGTATGATTCACTTAAAAAAAAAAAGAACACTCACGAGTCACGAGTCATGACCAGCTGTTCTTGTTTATGTGGAGCACTCATGTGGTGCCATTAGGCCTTGGATTAATGGCCTGCAAAGACAAACGAGCCCCTTCGTTAGAGATTAATGAATGCACCCAGCGTTCTGCCCTCTCACCTCAACAGTTGGTGGTGCGGAAAGACGCCGCTCTGGTACTTGGATGTGGACCCACCCAACGGCACTACCCTCCTGGACCACATGATCAGTCCAATTTTCTTTACTGAAAAAGCGCTACGAGTACTATGAAAATGCAACGTTGGGTTCCCCAAGCGTAAGTGTCAGTGACCTCACGGCTGCAGCCTTGCCTCTTTTTTCTCCATCTCTCGCTTTGCTTTGGTAAGGATAGCGTTTTTGGGTCTGAGGTCCCCCGCCACTGGAGTGTTGTCATCCAGAGTTCCATGTCACATGCGATAAATCCTCTGCCCATGTCTTTGTCTAGAAACAATTCGCCGATCCTGCGTATCTCCGCGCTAGATGGCGCCGAATCGTCCCCGCGCTGCCATTAATGTGCCGCCGCGTTTAGACGATGGGCTGGAGTGAAAAATTCAGGGAATGTAATCAAACTGGTCTTTCTCCCACCCACGCCGATTACTGCTGAATGCTTCAACTGAGAATAATTGATGTGGGATTGTTAATTGGTGTGTGTAGTAGGAGTGTAATTGCTGCAGAACACTTACGGAAATCTCGATTTTAGCATGACCGGAGTTATGGTTGTGGGGTTATCCGGCAAGCTCTATTACCTCCAGCCTTAGAAGGAGGGCTTGGGGATGGTAGGTCTGACCGCTTGTAATGGTCGGAGAGACGAGGATTGATGCCTCACGGGTGGTGGGAGCCAACGATTGGGGCATTGGGCCAAGGTTAGGGTGGGGGAGAGCGGCGCTAAGACCAGTTAACACAACGAGGGAAGTGGTTGTGTATCCAATGGCAAGAACGCCGTTTGCGACGACCAGAGGAGGAGGGGGAGGTGGGGGGAGTGAGGTTTGAATGGAGGTTGTGAACAATAGCTAGAGGATTGTGGATCGTATTCAAAATCGACGGTTATTATTGAATGACTCAATGTCCCTCAATTTCAGACAATTGAAAATTGGATACTCCCATACTTTTAAGATTTCATATAAGCGTTCAATGCATTATTGCATTTTTCGATAAAAAATGTGGCATGCAATTTTCATATTCTTTTTTTTTCTACAGCTAGTTTTCATATTCTGATAAGGTGCACATGCTCTATATTCAGTTTTGGTTCTCCAAAAGAATAAGGTAGACTTTGCATGCCATTATTGACTTTAGACTTCTCTTTCTCCGCGGGAAGAAAGTAAAATGCAACACAACGCTTTCTAATCCATTTGTATTTATTTCAAATAATGAGTTACTTTTAAATGAGTATAGAAATTCATTGACAAAAAGTTGTGAAACTACGACGTGTCCTCTTGTAATCATATCAGTTGATCAAGATAAGACATTGGGATCACTGGAGGAAGCTCATTGGATTTACATTTTTCCCTAAACACTAGTATTTTTACTTAATCATGAAAATCCCGGAATCCCCAAACTACCCGTGGCTCGTAACGGTCCGGCTCGACCAGATGGCATTGCCCGAGCCAAAATCCCACGGCGGCGCGGCACCTTCTCTTCCTCGTCGCCGTCGCCACCGCCGCCGCCATCTTCTTCCATCGCCGGCTCGCCTATCTCCCGTACTATCTCCTGCCAACCACCGCCCTTCCATGCGGCAATACAATGCTGGACCCGGAACCGGAACCCGGATGAACCCACTCCCCACTGATCAAGCTGCTCTCTCGCCTCTGCTCCGGTGAAGCAAACCCTGATACATCGTCGTGCTCCCGGTTTGATGAGGAACCCATTCCACCTTTCATGTTTTCTCTGCCTTCAAGACGGTTCGGATTCTGTTTCTACATGTGCATCGTGGAAATCCCATCGGAACTAGTTCGATTCCAGAAGCATTCGAGAAAATTCCTGAAAGCACTGAATTCGATTTATTCCTGTGCTTGTGATGAGTCTTAGGTTCTGTTCGCTTGCGTTTCAACTTAAATCTCATTCGTGATCAGCAGGCAGCGGCATGGTCCGATCGGGAGAAGATGAAAAGCGTGCAGGTCACCATGCTTTTGGTACAGGGGTAAAGATGTCAATGACCAAATGGGGTGGCATCCGGATAAAGGAGCGCAAACTGCATAGGTGGTGGTGCTCTGGCGAAGCATAGAAATCTTGAGTTACCACGAATTCAAGGTACGAATACAGTGGATGAATTTACATTTTCTTGCCTTCCATTCTGTGCAATGCTAAACAACGAGCAAGTCTGAACACGTCACATATTATTGAAACATGAAGAAGTTGGGTCTGACTTAGTTGGTGGCAAGCACAGGTGTACGCATTCTACCACTCAAATTTGAGTCCTCTTGGAGACTCAGACTTAAATTATCTACCGAAATGAATACAATTACTTAACTCCTTGCCGGCTAGATGATCTCATTTCTTCTATTTGTAATGTTGGAGGCTTTCAGATAGTTTTGAGCCTTACCTGATGATACTTTGCAGGTTATTAGTTTATCGTAGTTGATGGTGATGTACCCAAGAGCTAACAAAAAGATAAAGTTGGTACACCATAGACTTTAATTTTATTTGTACTCGCTCACCTATGACCAATAGAATACCAGCATAATTGGTGTTGAGACAATGTGTATGGCAAATAAGAGCGCCCCATATCAGTACGCGTTATCGTGAAGAAATAAGCAACTGGAAGTTGTGGTGGACACACCGCCAAGTCCCTCCCACCAGCTGAGCAGAGCTGCCAAGTTGAGCCGAGTAGGTTTAAACCCCCAAACCCCCACCTCACCCAATAATCCTCCTCAACAATAATAATCAACCAACACCAGCAACTATAATAAAGATGGCGAAGAGAAAGGACTTTCTCTAGTAGGCCCTCAGATTATTTTTATATTGGATGCTGTTGCTAGTGGGTGGTGTTAGCTTTTTTTATTCCGGAGCAGGAAGGAAGGAGGAAGAAGCAGGCAGAGGCAGAGGGCGGTAGAGAGAGAGAGAGAAAGGGGAGCTTTCTCTCTCCACTTTTTCTTTGTTGGTATTGTTATCTTGGGATCTGATTTTGTCCCCATACTGGGAAGGAGGTTGGGGTTGGTATTCTCTGTCTTCTCTCCTCTCCTCCCAAGGCAGAAGAACATCGGCTTGGGTCTGGTGACAGCAATCTCTGCCTTCTTGCCCTGGCCCCCATGAGAAGGAAAACAAACAGGTCTCCCACCATTTTCCTACTACTTTATCCCCTTTGCATCATTGGCTCTTGCCTGTTGGTTGCAGCAGCAACAGGAATTCTTTGGTGCATATTCCCTGGATGCATGATTTGGTTTGCTCGCTCTGGTTCTTGCTCCTTCCTCTGCTGCTGGAAGTCGTTTGATTCTGGTGGGTGCAACCAATCCTTTTCTTTCCCATGGTGCTGTTATGACCCCAATGATTGGTTGGTCTCCTCTGAATTCTGTGTGGCTTTTGTGCTAGAGCACAGGGTTTTCTTGGTTCGTGAGGGCTATGGTGTATCTGGTCTTGAATTGTGAGTTCTTTGTTTTTTTTTGTGCCTATCAGGGTTCTCTGGGAGATCTGTGGGCATAAGAGCTTCATCTGGAAAGGGGTCCTTCTTTACCTTCTGACCTTCTGAGTTGGAGTTCTTGGAATTTTGTTGGAGTTGGCTTTCTTGAGAAAGGGGAGGTACAGCACAGGCTTCTGCTAGCTGAATTGGCAGTCCTTCACCTTCTGACCTCGAACTTCTTGTTTATTTTGTGATAGTTACAGAAACTATCCGCTTTGTTCTCTCGCGGAGAGGATTCTAACTTAATTTCTTGAAATTTGTTTTCTTGTGGCTCGTGGTAAGCTTGGTTATTATAGTTTTAACTGTTCTACTTTTTTTTGTTGCTTTATTATCGACTAGTAGAGTTGGTCTTTTGGAGAGAATAGAATTGAGGTTGATTTTGTTGGAGCCTTTTCGAATTTGTTAGTGATTCTTGAGTTTTTCCTGTCCCCTTGAATGCCTGGGTTGAAAGGCCATGCCTATGCTCCTCAAACATTGTTTCTTTTTTGCTTTCAATTATTTTTCCTGAGATGGTTGGTGATTACCCTTATTCTTTGTGGAATGGACTGAATAGATTTTATCTCATCGGAATTGAAGTGCGTCTCTTATTTTTATTGTGAGACAACTAGGTTTTGCCTTGGACATTTCTCCTGGTGTCGCCTCTTTCATATCAGTTAATAAAAATAGCGAACATTACAGCTGGAAACAAGTCTTTGGTACCTTCTAGGTAATTTCGAGCTATAAATCTCATGCTATTTAATCTCTTCTTTCAGAGCGATTCTGAAGTATTATACATTCTATCTGGCGTGTTGAGCTACTGAAGGAGCTCCAACGGGCCTTGTGACGCTTTGGTCATCAGTGAATTGAAATTGATTGAGAAGGTACTGATGGTATACATGCATATTGTTCTTGAAAAATTGACACATAAGCATATCATGTTGTCAAGAAAGTAATTTTATCCTGGGGTTAGATAATCTGTGTTTCACAATTTGCTTGTGTGGTATAGAATCAGTTATCTGGTTTGCTGCCTTGAATGGCTGTATTATTTGTTACTAGAACTTAAAGAATTCATAACTAAAATCTCGTCATCTTATCAACTAAGGAGCTAAAAACAGGAACTTACCTAATTCATGGATGAAGGGCCACTTTTGCTGCCAAAACTAATTGCATGAATCTCATACCAACTGCCCTTGTGCATTTTAATTTCTTAGAAGTAGTACAGCTATTTTTGCTATAAAGGATAATAGTAGTTGTGATGTTATCACCTGTTTATGTTTCCTTCACCTTACATTTTTTAAATATATATTTGATTATGTGATTCATACAGAATAAATCAGGATAAGTGAGTTTGTTTCCATTCTGCCTACCTGCAGGGAAGCCAGCAATAAATTCGATATCGGGTAATTCTGCTGTAGTTGTTTCCCCATACATGTCTCTGCTTTTGCAATTCTTGACAAGGGAATAGTCAAAGCTGAGGTATGGCTACATATTACTCAAGCCCGGGCAGTGAAAGAGATTCACAAACGATGTACCCAGCAGAATCGGGAAATGCGTCATATCCTGTGCCATCAACGTTAGGGAACATGCTTTACCCAAACAATGCATCTTCTGGACCATATACAGAATTCAGTGGAATTATCCAACATCAGCAGAATTTCATGGAGCTTCCCGGCCATCCTTCATCAGTATCCCATGATTCTTCATCGAAGGAAGCTACAAACCTGGTCACTTCACTTACAGGGCAGCGTTCTTTTGGTCCATTGAAAGACATGAGAAATGAGATGTTAATGCATTTTATGGATGGGGCACACAGTGGTGGCAGTAATCTCATACACAATGATGCCAATAACACTACGCAGCTCGAGTTTGGCATGCTGAACAATCACAATTCAACTAATGTTCCATCAGCACCTGGACAGGGGTTGTCTTTGAGCCTCAACACGAATATCTTGGCACCATCCTATCCATACTGGTCTGTAAAGCCAGACTTACTGACGCCACATGCATACCAGGGTGATGAAAACAGAATTAAGAATATGCAGTCCGAGGCTTCACAGGCCATCCGGAATTCCAAGTATCTGAAAGCAGCGCAAGAATTACTCGATGAGATTGTCAGTGTTTGGAAGAGTATTAAGCAGAAAGCAGACAAAGGCAATGTCGAAGCAGGAAAAACAGATATCAAAGAAACAGAGGGGGCAACGAATAGTGAGGGAGTATCTTCCAATCCACAAGAGTCTGGCGCCAATGCAGCAGCTGAGCTTTCAACTGCTGAGAAGCAAGAGCTCCAGAATAAGATGGCAAAACTTATGGCGATGTTGGATGAGGTTTGTTTATTGCACTAATATCTTACCATTAAAATCAATATATGCTGAGTTATCGATTAATTGCTGGTGTAAGAGATAATCTGCACTCCAATTATTAGGCTTGTTCACAAAGATTTGTTCAACTTATAATATATTAATATGTGCCAAACAGAAAACTATCTTTTCAGCTTTACTTTGTCCAATGACAACTGTAGATTACATCTTCCTAGGAATCAGAACTCTGAACGTCTGAAGTCAACTTCATTTTCTTTCTTTTGTTGTCTTTAAAATGCTTAAGGATCCCTATCCAATAAATTTCGTTTGAGGCACAGGCTAAATAATTAATAAAAAAATACTGACTTCCTCGTCCAAATAACGAAGGTCGTGCATAATGGTTCCGTTTCAACGTAACAATCACTTCATATTCACAACCTGGCGAGCTGGGAGAGATGGGTGAAAGGTAGTCTAGCCATCTAGGAGTTCTAGCCTTTTGTTACAGATGATAGTGCCGTGGCGGGAAGCAGTGTAGCAGCATTGACCACTTGGCTACACCTGCCAGTCCGTCTCCGCAAACCCAATGCAAAGTATACTGGCCTTGTAAGTGTGCATGCACGGTGTGCGTGTGTGGCTATAAGGCTAGCTGAGAGGGAGAGGGAAGATTGTAACCAAGACATAATTCTCTTCTACAATTCATCTGTCCTTCCGGATATTCTCTATTCTTCTTCTTCTTCCCTAGGTTGCTTCCTCTGAATCCTATCCGATTTCCTAACACTTTTTTAACTGAGCCTAGCTATCTATAGTCTTGCCAAATTTACTAGGCCTGAACAATTGAACTTATAGATGATCATTTCGGGTCCTCTGAATAAACACTCAGCACATCAAACTATTACTTTAGGATCAACCGATCACCACCAGATGCAGAATACGATTATGTTGCCCTATAAGGAGATTAAATTAATTCAAGATCTAAAATCTGTTATCCCTCATCATGACATATCTGATATGAACATCACGTCGATAAGAGGAACAGCTGTTGCAACAAGTGAAATATCATAATTTCATTAATGCACAATAGTTACATTGTTTCAATACCAATCTAATCTTTTTCAGGTGGACCGAAAGTACAAGCACTATTATCATCAAATGCAACTTGTAGTTGCATCTTTTGATATGGTTGCTGGATCTGGAGCTGCAAGGCCTTATACGGCAGTTGCGCTTCAGACAATTTCCAGGCATTTCCGATGTCTGAAGGATGCTATCAACGATCAAATCAGTGTTATCCGGAAGAAACTTGGTGAGGAGGACAATGGATCTGGAAAAGAGGGCAGACTAACTCGTCTTCGCTACATTGACCAACAATTAAGGCAGCAGCGAGCTTTCCAACAGTATGGTATGTTACAGCAAAATGCTTGGAGACCACAGAGAGGCCTGCCTGAAAATTCAGTATCGATTCTCCGTGCTTGGCTTTTTGAACACTTCCTTCACCCGTAAGTTGTTTGAGTATAATTATTTCCACTCACCCTTTTTTGCTGATGTTTCATGACACTCGTTCACCCTTTTAGGTATCCAAAAGACTCTGAAAAGTTGATGTTAGCAAGACAAACAGGCTTAACAAGAAGTCAGGTATATATTTTTGGCATCACAACGTCAACAATTTTATCACTGGCATGCCTTGATATTAAGAAAATCTGCACTCATAATTGGAAGTTAAATAGGTTTGTGCATAAACTGTATATGAATTTTCTGCAAAAATTCTACCCTGCTGCAGAGCTGGTGCTTACTTGCCAATGCAATACATGCCTTTAAAACCTCAGCCAGTCTTTTGTCCAGAATCTTTAATTCTGTTCAATCAACAAACAAAACTTTACGAGACTCTGCCGTTGCACTATTCTTGGACAATTGGATAACATATGCTAACTTCCATTTTGTAGTAGTTTCTGTTCTGTATCAAATCACGGAGAATATAATTTATTTAAGTCCATGTTCTTTCTTTTTTTTTCCTGTAGATTTCAAATTGGTTCATCAATGCACGCGTCCGTCTCTGGAAGCCAATGATCGAAGACATGTACAAAGAAGAGATTGGTGAGGCAGAGTTGGATTCTAACTCTTCGTCTGATACTGCGTCACGAAGCAAGGTTGTGCCATCTTCTGATGAAAAGGAAGATTTGAAAAGCTCCATCAGTCAGGCTTGCCAAATCAGCCAGTTGGGTGAATCCAAAGCTAATATTAACATGATGAATCTCAGTGGAGCACAAACCAGTTTTCACAGTGAGGCAAACCCTGATGACAGCTTCATGAATCTGATGCTGAAGGACCAAAGACCAGGCGAAACGGATGGCAGCCTCCTCCATGACGCTGTTGCCCATCATTCGGATGATAGCACACGGTTCATGGCTTACCACTTGGAAGAGCTTGGTAGGTACGGGAACAACAGTGTTTCATTGACGCTCGGTTTACAGCACGCTGAGAACAGCCTTTCGGTTCCAAACACACAACCAGCCTTTGCTGGCATTGGACATGAAGACATTTACAATGCCACAGCTCCTCTCAGTGTCGCCCCTACTTCTTCGGACTATGAGTCCACGAACCAACTGGATCAACAGCAACGGTTCGAACCATCACCTCTGATGCATGATTTTGTGGCCTGAGTGCTCAGTACAGCAAAAATACGGGAAAAGATTGGAGAGAAGTACATTTGTAATTTGTAGTGCCAGAATAACATGTCCTGTAAAGCATGGAAATTGTAGCCGTAGTTACAATTGGTACAGAAGTGGAGGTATAGCATGAATTATATGTAAATTTAGGGCTGGGGGTTTATAGGGTAAAGAATCCTGTAAAGATGAAATACGTAATACATGTAGAGTATTATGATTCAAGAACCATACTGTTAGAAAAAATAACCTGTAATGATTACTTGTGGTGCAGCCAAACACTCTACAGCTGGTCGTTTAACCAAAACACACTCTGCACGCACAAAAAAAAACTGGAAATGACTATAGGAGCATATTCAGCTTTAAAGTGGATGCTTCAAACTTTATGTTGCCGGTGTTGGGTACTATAAAACCAGCAGTTGTTTCGTTTTTGTCAATTGAACTGCGTCTTTATTCTGGCAGGAAGCTCTGCCTTGTCGCTTCTAGTAGAATCCAATGTATGGTGTACAGTGTAGTTGGTTAGTACTGAGGTTAGGCCGTGTCTCAGTTTTATGTAATAGCACACCAGTGCAAATTGTAAACTGCTTGTAGTATAATTTCTTCCTTCACTTAATAAAAAGACCTGCCGGCCCAAACATGTTGTAGGGAAAAATTATTCATGTTTCAATTTCAAACTTTTGGGAAGCCTTGCAGTGAACTTTTCTTATTTTTGCTTCAAATTGGTGTGCATGCCAGCAACTAGTATTCATTTCCATGACAATTTGACCTGGTAGCCCGTGTTGGTGAAGAGGTCCCCCAAAGACTAAAGCTTGTATTTGTACCAGTAAATAAATGCTGTCTGTTGCTGTCAGGTGGGGCGGCAATGATGCTCTAGTGCCAGTGGGTCGATGTGCTATGGTTGATGCTTTATTGTCTGTAAGATTAGCATGCCATGTATTTCCAACTGAAATTCTGTCGTAAGTTTCAATACTGGTACTACTAAAACCAGGCAAGCTATATATTAAGGTCATTAACTGTCTTAATTGTTTTGTTAGTAAGTTTAATTCTCAGATAAACTAAGGTCATAAGGTGAGAGTTAAGATCAGCGTATCGTTTATTTTGAAAGTGACAAAACTTAAATTGCAACCATTTAATTTGCAGAAATGCGATTCACTATTTCGGAAACTACAGAGTAGGAGTAGCTCCCTTATAAACCTCACGAGCTCTCCGTCGAAGCGTTATATAATTGTTTCAGCTTAGAATGGAAAGTAATACGTGTATACTGCATAAGCAAAATAAGAAGTCGGGTTCAGTTGTGTGCCGAAAACGTCCTGCTAAGCAATAGGGCCTTCACATTATTACTGCGAAGAGATACATAGCAGAGATTAAAATTTCTTTTGGAGGTAGTACTAGTAGTTTTGGAGCTGGAAAGTAGTAGCACTCACTGTTCCATTGGTCAAACGTCTTCTTGGCAGTTCAAACCTCACATCAGCAGCATGCAGGTTTTGAACGTGACTGTAGAGATCGATCACCTGAAGCAGCAGCAGGAAAAGGCACCGCCGCTGCACTGCCCCCGAAACAAACAGCCTCTCTCCCTTGTTAGGATATGTCCAATCAATCACCTGACTACTCACTCGCTCCTCAATGGAATGGCATCTCAATAAGAGGAACTGTACCGCTGGCTCGGGATCAATCTTTGACCTGGCCTTTCTACTTATTGCTAGATGATCCATCCCATCCGATCCATAGACAAGGCCAGGCAATGCATGAGCATCCCGCACTTTTAACACCCATGAAGGAGAAATAGTGCAGCAACTGGGAACCAAAGCGATGCCTGGTTAAGTTGGAGCCTTGTCCCTCGATCATGTGCGCCCCATGATCCCAACCCAAACTGTCTCCAAGCGGCTAGTACAGCACAGCAGCAGGAGGAGGCGAGAGAAATTGCAGAAAAAAGGCTCTGGGCTTTCCATAGATCAGGACAGGCAGCCAGCTACGCCACCACTACAGCCAGCGGTAGCAGTGTAGGACTACTGCTCTGCATACTGAGAACTTGCTGGGTGCATGCCGGCCGGCCTTTCTTGAGATTCTACACACACGCCTCTGACCTCTCTCTCTCTCCCTCTCCCACAAGGGTGGCAAGCCTAGTGCTCAGCTCGGTGGGTGTCTTGCACACATCCACACATGCACGACGCACACAGCGTAGTATGCAGGGATAGAGAGCAGTCCCCAAGAAAAGGGTAGATACCCAGGCCGAGGCCGAACAAACAAAGCCCAGGCGGCCAGGCCCAGCAGTGATAGCGTATGTATAGACAGGAGGACACTAGTCATCTGTAGGAGTACTCGGCCGAATAAGTTGGAGAGACAGGACAGAGAAGAGGTGAGAGCTAGTAGCACTAATAAAGTTGCAAGGTTTTCTCTCTCTAAAAAAAGACGAAAAAGTTTGAATGGATCCTGATCGCTCTGGCTGGTTCAATGCAGTGAAAAGGAAGATGGTCCAAGCCTCTACAGTAACAGTGGCCAGGGCCAACAAAGCTTTGGAGGAGTAGTCCACTTGAGTGTATGGCTGTGTGCATGCGGCTGTGAAGGCCCTTTTGGCCTGCCCTTGTGTGGCAACATGCCACTCTACACATGCATATATACCCAGCATCTATATAGATATGGATCGCCTTTGCTCTCCGGTTATTAGCTGCCACCACCTTCACTACCATCCCCACCACCACCACCAAGGTGCAAGCAAATGTAAGCAGAGGCTGATCCACCTCCATCCATTTGTGTCTTTTCTCCGGTCATCCTTGAAGATACATGGCGCTGTTATTATTGATTGATTTCAGTTACTTCCTACAGTTTCTTGATTGCCCTGAAATCCTGAATGTTTTCTGGTCACAGTAGTGCACACGCATCCTCGGAACATGGTTATGATGTCCCAGCACCACGAGAAAGGCTCACCGAAGCAGGCTCCTGTCCCCCGCAGCTCCGGCGACCGCTCCTCATGCCAGCCACCGCTGCAGTTCGAGCAGTACCGCGACGAGCACCGTTGTCCGGCCGACGGCGGCTTGGAAGGCGCCGGCCCGCTGATCCTGACTCTCGGGCCTCTCGGCTCGGCCACCGCCGACCGTCCTTGCTGCTCGTGCGGCGGCGGCGGCGCGCCGGCGCCGGCGCCGGAGACGGTGGCCGCGCTCCGCAGCTCCAGGTACCTGAGGCCGGCGCAGGAGCTGCTGAGCGAGTTGGTGCGCGCGGCCGACTTGCCCGGCGACGACGGCGAGGAGGCGGAGAAGGAGGAGCGGCTCGAGGCCAGCGCTCGCCGCGCCGTGCACCGTGCGGCCAAGAACGACGCCGACGGCGTCCAGACCAAGCTCCTCGGCCTTCTCAGCGAGGTCACGGCGCGTTCCCTCAATACTGCATCGGAGTAATACATTCAGATCGCTTGTTCTCTGTGATGATTTGTTAGTTACTGAAATCCGTGGCGCTTGCTTGATTGCAGCTGGAGAGCCGGCAGGAGCGCTACTTCGGCGAGCTGGGCCGCGTGGCGGCGGCGTTCGAGCCGGCGCTCGGGCCCGGCGCGGCGGCCGCGTACACGTCGCTCATGTCGCAGGCCATGGCGCGCCACTTCGGCAACCTGCGCCGCGCCATCCTGCGCAGGCTCCTCAGGCTCCACGCCGCGGCGGCGGCGGCGGCGCGGAGGAGGAGGCTGGCCGCGGCCGTCACCGATGAGGACGAAGACGACGACGACGACGACGAGCCGGTCACGGACGAGAAGGTGGACAGGGTGGCCCGGCGGATGAAGCTCGCCGCGGCGGCGCGGGCCGAGCAGGCGTGGCGGCCGATCCGGGGACTGCCGGATGGCTCCGTCGCCGTGCTCCGGGCATGGCTGTTCGACCATTTCCTCCACCCGTAAGACACCATCATCCACAACCCCGTTATGATAATCATGTTGATGTAACAGTCATAAATAAACACACAACAACTGTGCTGCAAGAGATTAATGGCGGATTCCGTGCGGCAGGTACCCCAGCGACAGCGAGAAGCTGAGGCTGGCGGTGAGCACGGGCCTCAGCAGAGGCCAGATATCCAACTGGTTCATCAACGCGCGGGTGAGGCTGTGGAAGCCCATGATCGAGGAGATGTACAACGACGAGTTCGCCGAGGATCATGCCCTTTCCAACTCCATGGACGGCGCGTCCTCGCCTTGATCAGTTGTTCGCAGCCCTGCAGAGTGTTGTGATCAGCTGTTGATCCTTTGTTCACCTGGTTTGGTGCTGAGTTTTCCTTTGCTTATTCACACCTTTTAAAAATTACTGTACGGTTTAGGCGGTTATGCACTGTGGCATTCATTATGTCCGTTTACCGTTTGTTCTAGAGAGGCCACCTACTAAATCGACGCAGTCAGTACTTTTGCTTGTTTATGGAACTGAGGCTTGCAACATTAGTGCTCAATGTATAATGGAGTTTGCTTTTGGGATTCAGTTCACTCAGCAGCTATGTCCATTTGTGTAATTCATCAACTTAGTCGGCTGTTTTAGCCTTAGCGAGTGATCAGTTGTCAAATTTATTTATGATCCACATGGCTAACAATAACAACAAGTGCTTATTAATCTGTTATCACGAATCCTTTGTCCCATGTACAAGCAACAGAGTGAATTACACAAATCACCACATTCCAGATCCACATATTGTCACATTACACTGTGTTTAGCACGTGTTGACGTGTACAACATTGCACCAGGTTAAGCCTAAAACTTTTCACAATGCACCATTTTTTGGTATGAACGCAGGTTATTTCCCTTTTTAGCATTGAACATGGTGGGCAGGGCGTACATAAAATCTTCCACCCTTCACTTTTTATCAACATGGAACTGATTTTTATTCAAATGCTACATTTGAAAATTAAGATATGCATTTTAGACCCAATTAATATATGCATTTTGGTACAATAAGTGTAGAAAAACAAATACCATGTTAGAAAATGACAAATATGCAAAATTATTAAAAGGATGATTAAAGATTTATTAAGTTAATACATAATCCATTAAATAAAACAATTGCAAATTTGTTGATTTATAGATATACTTAACCTAAATATATATTTAAACTCTTCTCAAACTCCTATTTTAGGGGCGTCTAACCTATTGTAACATGATAGGAGGTAAAAAGTGTTTCCAAGTAATAATACATGAAGGGACAATTGCGTTTTAGTCATGAATTTTGACTCTAATTGTGAAATGGCCATGAAAATTCAGATTTTGTGATTTAGCCACAACTTTTCCCGAGTTGAACCTACCGTTTACCACAAGTTTGTATCTGTCGTCGGTTCGGTTAGCTCTGAATATTGTATGAAGATGCATCCTCATTGAAAATTAAAAGTGAAATACTGCCGAAATTATATTAAATATTTCATTCCATATTTACAAAAGTTCTATCAAGATTTTAAATTTTGATCAAAATTCAAAATTTTCATTGAAAAGGGATCTAAGTTTGCATGGTCCGTCCTGTTTTGTTGTTCAAAATTTGTTACTCCCTCTATCCCAAAATAAGTGTCGCTATGGGATCCGTGCGAGTCAAACTTTCTTAACTTTGACTACATTTGTAGAAAATACGAGAAATAGTTATATCTCTAGATAAGTTTATTATGAAAATGTATTAAATGCTCTATCTAATGATACTAATTATGTATTATAAATATTAATATTTTTTTGCAAATATTTGATCAAAGTTGAAAGTAGTTAACTCATCGGGAAGCGAGAACAACACTTATTTTGGGATGGAGGGAGTATAATGTTTCATGTCAAAACAATGGTAGAAGCACAATTTTAACTATCAAAATCATGGTAAAATCGCAAAGAGCAATCTCGTCTTTGCACTCGAAAATTAACACCGTTACGTGTAGTAAACGAACTTGTGGCATAAGTTTAGTTCGGATGAGAAAAGTTGTGGCTAAATCACAAAATCTGAATTTTCATGGCTATTTCATAATTAGAGCTGAAATTCATGGCTAAAATGCAATTAGCCCATACATGAATCGAAACATGGTGCTTGATGCAACAATTGCTAGAACTTGTAGTAATGTGAGAATATGGCTCTAAAATGTTTTTTAGGCAACTCTAAAATGTTATGTGCAAGTGCAACTCACTCAACAAAATGCGTTCTTTGTAATATCTATTAATCGGCCCATGTAACGTGTAAAGAACAAAGTAGGCCCATGTCTTCTTGTAGCCGTGCTTCGTGCTGCGGCCTACCGCTGCCCCGGCCCGCCGCCTCCCCAACGGCTCCTCCCGTGGCCACGACCCGGTGGCCGCCCCGCAACGGCTGCGTGTGTCGTGTCGTGTGGTCCTAGAGCTGCGCCAATGCCAGCCACGCCGGCTCGAGCTCTGCGTCCTCGAATACGTTTCCAACTTCACCAGCTTCGTCAGCACAGTGTTGTGATCCGTTATTGATCCATTGTTCCAGCTGGTTTGGTGTCGTTTTCTTTTCCGTTCATTTCACATGTTCTTTTTAGCTTTCATTAAAATTACAATTAAGGGGGGAATCAGGCGGTTATGTACTGTACTAGTAGTATTTATAAAGTTGTTCGTTTACTAGTTCTAGAGAACCAACCTTTACAAAGCGAGTAAGACGTAGTACAATTTTTTGTAGGTAGCGGCAAGTCTAGGTTTGAGACTCAGGTGGACCGAAAACATGTTGGACTCATGAGGGTGGGCTAATAGGAAATAAATGAAAAAAAGAGAAAAAAATATTTATCATGCTACAGAGCTGACATATAATGTTGGGCAGGATTCGAGGCGGGCTACGGCCCACCGGGTTCACCATGTAGACTAGTCCCTGCTTGTAGGTGAGACTTGCAACATTAGTAGAGACTAGAGAGGCTTTTTCAGCTCTCTATCTATAGTACATTAGCTTCTCTGTTGATGATGACATGTATTTCCTTTGTTCTTAAATTGTTGTCATTATTGAATATTTTTATCATTCGTCTTATTCAAATGAAAAAAATTATATTCCATCCATTTTACAATACTTGTGATTCTAGCCCTTTAAATTGTCAAAATACTTGTAATTCTCACATTCCAATGTAGGTTTGTAGATATAGTACCTATCTTACTCCTGATTAATACCTTAGAAAGTTGTAGTATTAATGACTGGTGGGGTGGTTGAAGGGTTATGGTGCTTAATGTTGTTATGGAAAAAGGTTTCTCTAGCACTTAATAAAGGTAGTAGAGGTCATTTGTCATATTCTCTTATTTGGTCGGATGTTCTCTAGAATCACAAGTATTGTGAAACAGGGAAGTATGATATATTTTTAAATTTCTTTAATAATAAAATGCATTCTAATGAAATATATAATATTTTATTTTATTTTGAATACGATGAATAGTCAAACATAACAAAAAAATCAACGGCGACAACAGTTTAGGAACTTAGTAGTATAATACAAAGTTTGCATCGGGATTTGATCCACTCAACAATTTCTGTCCCTTTGTGTCATTCATCAACTTACTCGGTTGTTTTTGCAAGCATCTTCAACAATTCCAAATCCGCACTTACAATTTACGGAATATAAGAGTATCTCCAACAATTCTCAATCGTAGGCTCTAATGATATATTTAGGGAATATATTACTTCCTCTATTTCTATATGTAAGCATTTCAAAAATTCAAATTTTATATGTCAAAAGTTGATATAAGCATCCCTATAGATACGAAAAAAGTTCATGGATTGATGAGTGGGTGAGAATTAATGAGCTAGTGTAAAATGAAGCGTAGATATGTCTTCTCTCCTTTTGACTAATATTGTCTTGAGATTCTAGGGATGGAGGGAGTATAAAACTACTCTAACAATTTCCAATATCTACTCCCTAAAATTACAAACCCAGCAAAAAAATTATTTTGGTTGCTACATTTGGCACATGCTTAACAACTCCTAATCCTGTAATCTTTCTATAAAATGATACTCCCTCTGTTTCAAATTATAAGACATTTTTGACTTTCATACTTCACGTTTGACCGTTCGTCTTATTCTAAAAATTTGTGCAAATGTTATTAATTTGATTATGATTTGTTTTATTATTAAATATATTTTGTAAATGACTTATTTATTTGTATCTTTACACAAAATTTTGGAATAAGACAAGCGGTCAAACATAATCTCCGAAAGTCAAAAACGTCTTCTAATTTAAAACGGAGTGAGTACTAGGACTCACATAACAACTTGATATAGATAAATTTTGGTACTATTAGCAACCATATATTGGGAACTGTTGGGAGTACCTCATTATTTTTACTCCCTATGATCTTTTAGAACTCCTAATTAGGAGTATATTTTTAGATAACTATTGAAGATGTTCTTAGTGTACGATTAGTTGTTAAGTTTCAGATATATGATAAAAAGCAATCCGTTTCTAGCCGACAAAAGTTTAGCAATTTCGTGAGTCTATATTATATCACGAGTACAAACAAAATATCTTCATTTTTGAGGGAAATCTTCTTAGTAATTATATATATAAAAAAATCTTCTTAGTAATATCAATCGACCGGCCCATGTGGCGTGCGAGAAAAGAGGGCCCATGTCTACCTTGGAGTCGTGCGGCGGGCCACGTTCTAGTATCTTCAGATCTGGCCCATAATCTAATTAGGGAACTTCATCGGCAGATCTAGCCCACAAAGACGACCCCACAGATTAGGCCTATATCGGCCCTGTTTGTTTTATCTTATTCTCGCTTATTTTTCACGAGATTAGGATTTTCTGGTAACAAGCTTCACGGATTTGTACAAGAGGCAAAAAGTGAGAAAATCTCTATTCGCGAAAATAAGCGAAAATTCCACCCCAATGCTCTCGCTTATTTTCACGAGATTAGGATTTTCTGGTAACGAGCTTCACGGATTTGTACAAGAGGCAAAAAGTGAAAAAATCTTCGCTTTTCCTGCCCGCTGCTTATAAGCTGTGGCCAGGACCCAGGAGATTCATAAACCAACACGGCCATCGACATGTCAAGTAAATTAAAGTAACGCTCGCGATTAACAGCAGTTGAAATGAATATAGGATATAAATCAACATAGCATTGGAAAATGACGAGATACTGGTGCTGAACTCTGCATCAAACAACAAAGGGGTAGGCACATAAGCACGAGAAACTAATACAGCACATGCGAATCAGAAATCAGCAGAAGGGGAAGAACCTCAATGAAATTTCAAAGAAAGATTCTACTTCTACTACAGTATCTATCATCCAACTTCCTTTTAGCTTTCAAAAGAGAAGAAACTAGCCCTCCGTTCTTTGAAAAGCTAAGGTCTCTGTTCCAACTTCTGAAACAAGTTAAGGCCTTTGGAAAGTTGAGATCTTAGGTGTGTTCGTTTCCTCCCTCTAAAATTTAGCACTGTCACATCAAAGAGAATCTTATTATTTATGAATATTTCGATCAATTTAATGACAGAACCCTATTGACAGATTGGTGCTAATTTTTGAGATGAATCTAATGAGCTTAATTAATCTATATTTTGCTAAAGTGATGCTACAGTAACCGTCTTCTAATCACGACTTAATTAACCTCATTAGATTCGTCTCGTAAATTAGTCTAGGGGCCTGTAATTTGTTTTATAATTAAACTTTATTTAATACTCTTAAATAATAAGATTCTTTTTGATGTGACAGCTCTAAAATTTAGACCCTAGGAAACGAACACAGCCTTAGTAGTTAAGTAGTCATGAACGCTAGCTAGGCAAAGTACCACACTTCCACCTGTTACATAACCTCGCAACAGTAGAAATCACCCAGAGGCTGTCAGTGTTTATAAATGGACAGCACAAAAGAAACCTCCAGAACGTGCCTATATTGCCACATGCTCTAGTCCACTGAGTCAAGGTTCTTTCTATCAATATGCTCCTTTTTCATGGCCTCAATCGCCTTCCTGAGAGTGAAAAAATAGACATTAAATGATCATCTATGCAGGTATTCACCAGCTTGAAAAAGAACTGCTTACTGTCACACAGGTCATTCCAAAAAAGTAACCGGTGCAGAGGTCAATAGGAACGAGACCAGAGTAAGAAATACAATTTTTCATGGTGCTTACCGGAACATTATTTCCATCTCAGAATTGTTAGGGTCCAACTTCAATCCAGCCATGAATGCGTCACATGCTCCTTTGTACTCCTGTTGGTAAAAAAATTAAGCTGATAAATACACACTGCTGCAAGACATAATGTTACAGAGATCTAATGGTTTAAACCGAGTGAACCACCAAAGTGATTTAAGATGTTGAGCCTCTAGTGGTACAAATAGGTCAGATGTACATGAAATTAGAAATCTGTTAATCTAAATCTAACCTTTAGCGACATGAGAGCAGCTCCTTTCCTGTAGTAACCTTTTAACCATTCAGGCCGCATCTTTACACAAGTATTGGCATCGAGTAATGCCTTCGTTGCTTCACCCATTTTTACATAGCAAAGGCTCCTGTTAGAATATAATGTTGCGTCATTAGAGTCCAGCTCAATTGCCTGCATCAGAAAGATAAAATTAGTGATCAACGTATTACAATTAAAAAAAAATACTATTTTGATAAAAATCAGAGAGGGGGTATCAAGCTGTAATTTTTTTAAAGGCTTTAGAATAGGTTCTGATGCCTGCAAGGCTTTTCCTGTCCATATAAACAGTAACAGTACAACATTCAAGCTAAGGGATGTGTTGTAACCATGCCAACAAATGGCACAAGAGCACATGTGCATTGAAGTTGGGGAGTGGATTAATCTGACTTTGTTTATATCCTTCCGTGTTAGGAGATCCCACTGCACGAGGGATCAATAGGGCATTAGTCATCTACCCCAAATTTCTATCATCACATCTGTACATTTGTTATCCCGTGACCCCTCTTACACTGGTGAAACAAAATTTCTATGGCTATCAGGAATTATATCCTTCCATGTTAGGAGATCCCACTGCACGAGGGATCAATAGGGCATTAGTCATCTACCCCAAATTTCTATCATCGCATCTGTACATTTGTTATCCCTTGACCCCTCTTACACTGGTGAGACAAAATTTCTATAACTATCAGGAATTCCATAAATGACACATCCATGCTTCATTATGGGCCCAAAATTAAAACTTTTGAGAACAAAGGTCCTAACTCAAACCCTTAGAAACTGAGTTCTAGCAAATAACACCACAACTAAAGAGGAAGTTAATGCAAGCTCGTAGCATGTATATAGGCATCATCATACATTAGAAGACCATAGAAAAACAGTGTTCCTTGTACCACTAACCTCGGTGTAGAGCTTTGATGCAGCAAGGTAATCCTTTCTCCCAACAGCCTTGTCACCATCTAATTTCAGCTCAGCTTTTGCAGGCTTCTTCGGCTCAGCTTTTGTAGGTTTCTTCAGCTCAGCTTTTGTAGATTTATTAAGGTTAGCTTTTGTATGCTTACCACTCTGCTTACCCTAAATCACAAATACAAATTAATCTATCATCAAATATTATAATGTTTACCAATGATAAAAGTTCGATGAGACAGCTTCACATAACGCATACAAGAATTTCAAAAACAATCAAGTGCTAAACAGTCGAAACGAAGAAATAATAACTTTTCTTTCACATGGTGCAAACTAAGAATTCACTATGGACCAGTTGGTGTAAACAAGAGCCCAAAAACAACAAGAAATAGTAGGGGAAGTAGAGAAAGAGAGGAGCTAGGCAGGAAGAAGAGATTACCAAATATAATAGATCGACGGGGCGAAAATAGTAATATGGAATAAAATAATAGATTACTATTTGCTTGAAACAAATAGATGTGCATAACCAATCCTATCATAAGATTCAATTGCACTATAAAATAAACCAATTCCAAAGAAAACCAGAACTCTCAAAAAGGTTGCCATGGACAAGGCCAACTCATCCTGCTCCCTTTATTAAATAACATAAATGTATTCCACAGTCGGCACTCAAGATTAGATTTACTATGGGTGTATCATCCTCACTTCATTACAATTATGTATTGTCAGGGTAACAAACCATTCCAGGAGCATTAAGTACTTTAATAGAGGCCGTGTACATAAGAAAAATGGGCTTTTAATTTGTAGATATGTCTATGCTATTTAGCAAGTTTCTATGATGATACCTTGCCCTTTGAATGTATTGCTTTGACATGAGCAAGAATCCCTTCAACACTCCAGTCTGACATGATTTGAAGGGGCGTGGTAAAAGGAAATAGTATCTCCACGGCCTTTCTTCTTCCATGGCACGCAGCAATTTGAACTGGCAGAAGACCGGACTGTCAAGCAACACAAGAACAAATGAGAAAATAGGAGTATTTTGATGAGATGAATAAACAAAGATATCACATACGTATATCTACTAAAAAAGCTGATATACATCTACCCACACTCGCATGCAGACAATGTACAGAATTGTTCTACAATGCAATTGTTACAAAAATGAAGCCAATGTCTCATGTGTATCACATACATATAGAACTGCTCAAATCAGATGATTTGATCCGTATACGCAAACCTGATTCCAGTCAACATTCTACTTCCTGAACAGTTAGATCATAAGAGCCAAGGTCTTCAATGTAATAAGTAAAAATCTCGATATCCGATGTTTGACATGTTTTGGAAGGTCATAAAGACAACTTTTGATGAACTGAAACTGAGCAGCAGATAAAATATGGTCAAAGCTGCCAAATTTGGTTAGCAAATCTTGACAT
Organism: Chloris gayana; assembly: GCA_031894775.1. Taxonomy (NCBI): domain Eukaryota; kingdom Viridiplantae; phylum Streptophyta; class Magnoliopsida; order Poales; family Poaceae; genus Chloris; species Chloris gayana. Next base: position 890,913 of record JAUNZO010000885.1, on the reverse strand, counting down.
TGGTACCCAATGTTATGATCAAAATCTACTGAACATAATCATTCATTTGACTACTAGATCATGAGCTAGTAGATAGAAGCAAAAGCATCCCATGATATTGTTTACATAGCTTATGTAGATAGTGGAATGTTCAAACTAAAATAGGCTTAGCTGTGTCAGATAGATGAAAAGAACAGGTGCAAAAAACTCACATCACAAGGGATGTTAGGGTCTCCACCAGCCTTTAACAAGTACTGCATGCAACCAGTCAAGTCCAGAGCAGTAGCTACCACCAAGGAAGTGTCCGGATCAGTAGCGTTCACATCAGCACCTGCCTGTAGATATGAATTATAAGTAACAAAAATTTCTGACCAATACATGCAAAATAGAGTAATCCAACAAACGTTTTGGAACATTCTCAGAAATCAAAGTTGAAACATAGAAGCAGACCTCAACGAGTAGCTTCACACACTTCAATATAACAGATTCATTGATTCCTTGAGCAGTAGCATTAAGTGCTGCAACCAGTGGTGCACCCAACTCTTCCGAAACTCTGTTTGGCTACATATTTTTGGGAAAGAAATATATGTTACCGCTCGCAAAAAGGTATTTAATTTAATGTATAATAAGTATGTAACAGAATATGCAAGACTTAAATGATGGAACAGAAATAAGAGGCAAACGCATTGAAATAAAAATGAATGATCCAAGAATTTAGGGTCTACAGTACAACATGAATTCCCCCGTATATACCCACATTAGAGGATAAAGCTGCAAGGAAATTCAGCATCCCACTGCATCATATATAATGATCACAAAATAAGGTGATAAGAAGATGCAAGGGTAGGAAGCATCAGGAATTGGGTGAATCATCTGTTCCAGCTAGCTACTCCCTACATGATTTATAATTTTATACTGAAAATAATTGGAAGCACAAATTGACATATTATCATCAACGGAAAATCGATGATAGAAGAGCAAAGTTTGCACAGAAGAGAAAAGAACAAAATCATGGAGTTTGCATCATACATCTGCATGGTGCTCCAATAAAACTTTCATGACACTGGGCTTCCCATAGGCAGCAGCAATATGTAGTGGTGTCCCATGAAAATAAGAAATATCAACACGAGCTCCCCTAGATAGCAAAAATCGTGCCACTTCGTTATGCCCTAGAATAACAAGTATGAAGTGCCAAGGTTAATAAATACAACGAATACAGTACATAAATTGAAAGTAGACAACTTGATATAAAAATTGGCTAAACAACACAAATAAAACATCTGATTCAAACAACATTTTCTCGTGCTAGATGGAGGAAATCATGTATCATTCATGGTGGAACTATTTAACACATACACAACATATCTATTACCATCTGGGAGTTGCTAGCTCCCTGTAAAATTGTACAGTTGTACAATTCCCGTTTTCCTGTTTTACTATATATTAATATTAATATAAATACAACAGTATTAAAATGCTTCCCCTACTGTAATTTCCTAAAAAAACATATCTATTACCGAAAATATTTGTAAATAAAAGGACAGTTATTAAAATGTTATTAAAATATTACTTCAAAAGGGAAGTAAAACTAAGCCAGTACAACACAATAATTTTATGTATGATCTCACTGAGGTCACGTGACAGTGTGCAAGCATACAAGATAGGTTAGAACTAAGATTAAATCACTGTATATGCTACTCTTTTGGTATGCAGACAAGAATTCCACGTCTCACTAGGAGCCAAAAAGAATTACCACATAAAGAAACAATCACTATACCATCACACAATCAACCATTCCATTATATATATAGCTTTTATTTAGTAAAAAATCTGCAAGGAGAAGGTTAAGAATATGCAGAAAGTAACCATTTTTTGCCGCGCAATGAAGAGGAACAGAGCCTGGATCATCTTTCTTATTTGGATCAGCCCCATTGTCCAGAAGATACCTCACAATGTCCAATTTCCCGTCCAATGCAGCAGAAGCCAGAGCTGTGATACCTGCAATAGAAATCTTAAACAAGTTACTTGCCGCAAAGCATCAATCTAATGTAACCCTCCCAAAGTTCCTTCTATAGAATTGGAATATACAAAAGCTGCAACTACCTACTATATGTGCTCTTTAAAAGTAACGGTCAATGTGGCTGTAGCTTTCTTGAGAGCCAAAGTTGGGGTTAATACAATCTTCCCATCTAAAAAAACCTACTATGTGAGCTCAACATAAATATATTCATATAGCAGAGAATGTGAACTGACACGAATGAGCCTGTTAGCTCAAAGGTTAGAAGACAGAGTTATCAAATGCTTCGATGACGTAGGATGCAATAAAAAAATTGACAGCACTAGGATGCACCTGTTAATGATGCGCAATTTACATGCTAATGCCATGGGATTTAATGGAACATTTTAGCATTGATTGAACCTCAAACGAAACAAACTCAGTGTATTGCAGCTTTAGAGGTAGGAATTTAGAGGGTTATCTACCATTTAGAGGGGTCTAAAGCCCGGGGCACTGGGCTCTAAAGTGTCCTTTTAGAGGGGGAAACGAACGCACAAGCAACAAATCTTCAATGCGGAAGGTGAAACGCACTTACCACACTCTTTACTGCCACCATTGATATCGAATCCAAGCTCCTCCACCAAGCACCTGACGACGTCCAACCTTCCCAGGCGCGCCGCCGCCTGGAGCGGGCCCTCGGCTGCCCCGACGCACACATTGGCGAGCCGCGCTTTCCCTCCGCGTCCTTTCCCCTCGCCATCTCTTACACCCACCACAAACGGAAAACATGGAATCACAATAACATCACCGACAAATAGAGCAGCAATGTAGCACGTGCAAGCCGCGACGCGAGGCCGCGCAAGCATAAGCAGAGTAAACCCCGAAACCCTAGCGAGAAATGACGAATGTGAGGCCGATTGGGGGTTCCCGCTGGCGGCGACCTGCGAGGCCTTGCACGAGGGAGAAGGGACCCGAGAAGAGCTCGATCGACTGGCGAGAAGCTTACCCCTGAGGCGGTCCAGGTTCCCCTTGACCGCAGCCTCGAAGAAGTCCACCTCCGGCGACTTGTCGCCGTACGGAAGCTTGCGATTGAGGCATAGGGCGATCCCCATGTTGAGTTGGAAGGCGCCCTCCATGGCCGCCGACGGCTCGCCTCCTCCGCGCCGAGGCTTTGGGAGTGGTTCCGACTTGCGAGCAAACTGATGGGGGGCTTGGTTTGGCTGCTAGCGCTTGCGCGGACGAGAGACGGGGGAGGTTGCAGCATTGTAGTGGAAGACGTGCGCACGCCCCGCGGATATAGGCTACGCGCACCCGGGGCGTGCGCGCGACATGAGTGCCGCGTTGGCTGGGCCTGGGCTGGGCGGCTGGCCTTTGTTGGTCCACCCGGAACCCAAAAACTGGTTGCACGAGCACGAGCAACTGGGTAGAGAATGGAAAGCCATGCTGGCACTTGCCAGTGTCGCAATCGCGAGGAAGGAACTCGTTCTAGATAATTAAAATCTTACTGTTTGCAGTTCGCTTCTTAAATTACGGCATTGCAAGATTCTTACCTGCTTACCAAGAAGATAATTTCGGACCGGCGAGTGGTAGAAATGTAATTTAAGCCGACATTGGCGTCACCACATTGGATGCGATGTACAAGTAACTAACAGCACGTAGATTTTGAGCATGCCGTAACTTCCAGATTTCAGTCGAAGGACTGTAAATATTTTAACATGTGCTAGATAGAACATGGACCATAGTTTTGGGTACAACTTGCTGACATACAAAATGACTCGAGACTTTCAGGGGCTGAGGCCTCGTGGAAAAATATGGTCGAACGACCAATGCAGGATCCGTCTCCTAAAACCCATCTGATTACTGACTTTCATCGGAGACGCCACCTTCTTCCATCGCCGCATCTGCCTCCTGCGAGTATAATTAAAACAAGAAATTGTAAGCATCAGGCTATGAAAAGGATATGCGCAATTGAACTCAGCAATCAGGATTATCCCCAACATATATTGGTAACATGTACGAGTTTGGATGATTTGCCACATACATATACAGTGTGGACGTGTATTTTTGGAACTGGTAAAGGTTTTGCTACATGTCGCAAATGCAATAAAATCAGGCATAGAAAGCTGCACCAAGTTCAAGACAAACTCGTCTAGAGATATAATGATATTCACTAAATGAGACTAAATAAATTCTTGCTTTTTACTGTAGCCCTCCCCTCTATCTAGTATTTGTATTGGAGAAATCTCAGAGTAAACCACAACTGATATCGAGATTTTTTTGCACCATGCCGTGCCTTGCGACTCAATATGCCCACTAATGCACATACTGCAGTTAAACTCCACCGGACATCAAACCATAACGACACTTGGTCCAGCGAAAAAAAGTGCGGCGTACACTGATGGAAAACGTTTGTCCAGGGATGAAAACTTGATAGGTTGTAATATACATATATTAAATAACAGATAGACACATACCACATTGCTTTTTCTATCTCTGTGTTGCCAGGATACATTTCCAGTGCATCCATGAACACAGCATATGCTTTCGCATACTCCTACAGACAGAAAATATGGTCTACATAAGCTTAAGTAAAAGGGAAACAAATGGCCACAGCCAATACGTTTATCTGACCTTGAGTGACATGAGAGCAGCTCCTTTCCTGTAGTAACCTTTCACCCAGTCAGGCCGAATTTTAATGCACATCTCAGCGTCAAGCAAAGCCTTTTGAGCTCCACCAGTTTTTAGATAGCAAAGACTCCTATTCGAATACAAGGTTCCATCAAAACGGTCTAGCTCAAGTGCCTGCATTAAATTTGAAGATGAACATATATAACATAAACCAAACGCCAGAATAAAATTGTTGACGAATCAGTTGCAAATCAATTCATCCGATAGGCAGTCAAGTTAATGCCATTATTTCAATTTGCACGCCATGTTCGTGTATTACAGCCTATAAGGCTAACCCAGCATTAGTCAGGATTATTTTTGCAAATTCTCCAGATAGACTACTTTTCCTTTTTTTATCATTTGCATAGAAGTTGTCGATAAAAAGAGTGAAACACCCACAAGAACGCATTTGGAAGATTATTTGTTTCCCTGTTAAAGATCGCAAAATTTTGAGCAGTAAAAATTTGGCTACTCCGCCAAAAGAAACAGAATCAATAGATGATCAGAACTCAAGTTTTGAAAGTACTAACACAATAAAAGAAAAATGTTGAGATTGGAAGCATGACGAGAGTTTGCAAAATACACTCCAGTCTGAATTGTGATGATCATAGTTTTAGGCTCATGTGTATATAACAAGCATCATGTTCACATTTTCTATCTGACAGTTGACACCAATTACAGGATCTTTCGTGGGAATAGGTGTATGAACAGGTAATGACCAGGGGAAGGGGGATCATATTTAATACATATTGATATGCATGACATACCTGAGTATAGAACTTTAAAGCACCATGATAGTCTTTTTCCTTTGCTGCTTTATCACCACACTTCTTCAGCTCAGCCTTTCTATCCTTGAGCTTGTTATGCGTTTTGTCCTAAATCATGAACAAAAGTCAAGCCAGGGAAAACTACAGAACAAACATCATATATCATGTCAATTTCCCGTAAGATACCTTTAATACAACTGAGGCATACACACAACACATATTAAACCAAAAAAAGGTTGAGCCTTTCTTTAAAAATACAATACACAAGGACAAACAACTAACCCTTACAAGCAAGTTTGGGTAAGCCAGATATAAGAAAAACTCGGATCAACCTAGGAGGAACTGGGTGGCATTTAATTATGAAGAAATAGGCACCCAAATTCATGTCAAAGAGGACATATATGTCGTTAGGGTGTACATCCCCACTTAACCAACTGGGTGTACATCCACACACTTAACCAACTGAGCTAGGTTCATCAGTTCATAAAGGTTGAAATATGAATCTTCCATGGTTATCCATATGGCAAAAAAAGAAGTGGTTCTCCCCTTTCTGAAGAATAGTCAGGAAATATTGATACTAGTCTTTTTTATCTTTTCTTTTTTTTGTCTGAAAAGGAACTTAGCACATACCATTAGAGTACAGAAAAACCTTATCTGTACAAGGAACAAAAAAAAACAAGTTGAAAGAAAACTGAGAGGCAAAAGCAAGATATACTAATTTACTGTGCTTGAAGCCAAACAAAAATTGAGTTGCTAAATTATGAGCCCGTCCTATAAAGTTGTAAATTCACAGAATTCATGAAAACATCTCTTCCCAGTTAGAATTGGTCTTGCCTACCTGAAGATTACTGCCTTTTTATCTTCGTTATACTTATTATATAGATTAATTTTTTTTTAACTAAAGAACAAGGTTTCACTGAGAGCTACTATACATAAAGATTTCTTAAGCTGCTGATCAACCCAAATAAAGAAATTGACCATAAAAAGAATCATTACATGATTGTGAGAATACAACAACAACAACAACAACAACAAAGCCTTTTATCCCAAGCAAGTTGGGGTAGGCTAGAGATGAAACCCAAGTAATTCAAAATTCATGTTATTGAAATCAATCAAAATGTATGGCATATAAAGACAAATAGAGACAGGTATAGAGACAGGCATATGCGTTGTTCACACATCAATATGAATGAGTGACATTGTAACTTTCTACTGTCAATATAAATGTGTTGTATTTTTATATACATTACTATCAGAAAGAAATTAGGGAGCATAGAAATTTACCTGTTTATCTGCAATGATAGGATTCGCGCCAGCCTCCAGCAAGTAAGTGATACAGTCAGTTAGGCCATTTCTAGTTGCCACAGCCAAGGGAGGGCATGGATTTCCAGAGTTCACATCAGCACCAGCCTGAGAATAAATATAGTATAATAAGACAAAATGTCATTGTACAACAATCAATAAAAAAATTAGAAGAAAACCAGTAGTAAAACTGACTTATTTATTATAGGAAATAACAGGGTCCCATCCAGTTGTCAAGAGTCAAGACACGAAAAAGCGAAGGAAAACAGGGCACAGACCTTCACTAGTAGCTTCACACATTCCAATGCAACAGATTCACTCACTCCATGTTCAGTAGAATGAAGTGCTGTAACAAGAGGCGTGTCTGACACTTCTGAAACGCTGTTTGGCTACAAGGTTATTAGCAAAGGTGATCAAAGACTGTTGATTAATGATGCAAATACAATGTTGGGACAGAATATGTGAACACATTCCTATTATATACAAAAGCATAATGTTTCTATGCATACAAAGAACTAGTGTCAACATATCACCCAATACTTGAGGGTTTCTATGCATCCAATGCACTAGTGTCAACATATCACCCATAACAGCTAAACATTTGCAAAATGGTTACAAATTAGGCTAAGAAATGTAAGAGCCAAACCTTTTCACAATAGATACGGTGAAAACTAGAAATTTATGAAAGTAAAAAGAGTGCCGAATGTTACCACTAGTGCACAAAACATGTGAGACTATATCAAGGTGTCAGAAAATGTAATGGCCAAGAATTTGAAATTTCTAAATTACATCCGCATTGTGCTCCAATAAGATCTTCACGGCACCAATCATCCCATAAGAAACAGCAATATGTAGCGGTGTCCCATGAGCGATAGCTATATCAACTCTAGCTCCTCTCGATAACAACAGCCTTATTAATTCTTCATTACCTACATAAAGTGCATAAATTTACGTGAGTCACGATAAATAAGCTGTTCACACAAATTACAGAAATGAATAACGAATCAGACCAGCTCCTAATATTTATGCTAAAGTGCTCCATAACAATACTTTCTTACCAAAAGTGTTCCATAGCCATACTATCTTACCAAAGTAGCTAATTAGCAAGGTGTTCATACTTTAAGGTGTCAACATATGAAGAAAAGAAAAGGTGGATTCCAACTTGTTTACAAGTATATTACAACTACACTAATAGTTAACTTTACATTGTATGCAGGGTGGTCAAACAGCACAGGTGTAGGCGTGCTTATTGCAGATAAGTGAAGTGAACACATAATCTATACGGGTTGATCAAACACCATCAAATAATGATATGAGAAATCAATTTGAAATGCCAGCGGCCAATTCATTGACAGAACACCAACGGCCCAAAGCATGATAAGGGTGACAGTAAGAAAAGAGGTTGGATGTAGATTACTGCTTACCACGCAAAATGATTACTAAATGGTCGAGTATGGGGATAAGATAGTCAGCTGTAGATCATAGCAGTATGACACAACAAACACATCAAGTATACGGCAGGCAACAAGAGACAGTATGCTGGAGCTAGCAGACTGTACGATAATTCATGGATGAATCCATTGATTTGTTCAAAGCACACGAAAAAAACCAAATAATTTGTTCTTTATTAGAAACAAATAGACTGATAACCATATGCGGAGGGATACCATTTCTCACAGCATTGTTCAGGGCGACAGAGCCATGCTCATCTGTCTTATTGGGATTAGCTCCATGGTCAAGAAGATATCTCGCAACAGCCACTTCTCCAAACAATGCTGCAAAGGCCAAAGGTGTTGTACCTGTTAAAAAGATACAATATATGTCAGGTCATAAACATCTTGGACTCTCTCATCAAAAGGGCAGGAAAAAAACATCGCAGCTCTAGCAATAAAAAAATAGTGTGATATTGTTATGGCTAGACTATGGCTATCGCAGTTAGCATTAAATAACCTGCCTCCGAAGTCCGAACAACTGAAGCTAATAGTGTCTTATATGGCCACCATAAAACTTGAATGTAAGCAACCAACAAATTCATTTAAAGATAACTGTGGCATATCCAATGCATGAGCTGTCATCTCACGGTTGTAACCCTTGCCAACAAAAGCGTCAATGATGTATATGCAGTTATGCACACAACACCTTACATATTCCATCTGCTTGCCATCAGATGAATTGCTGGAAGCATTACTAACGATCCATATTTTCCAGTGGTCACACAGCACACAGAGTGCACTAGTGTTTCAATAACATCCTAAAATAACAAAAAAAAGTTCATGAAGTCTGACAAGTTCTAAAACAAGAACTATACTTTTACATGGTACTGGTTTTAATTAACTATAGTTTGCCTGAGATGCATTGCATCCATTCCATTTGGTCAGTTACATCTCTACAACTCTTAGCTTGTATCATTTCATAAAGATAGCAGAACAACACAAACAAATCTAGCTTACTCAGAAAACTTTGACTTATCACAGTGCCTGAATAATGCATTGAAATAGCATTTGATTCTCTTTTCAATTATGGTAGAATTTCTGTAGACATTTTAATTTCTAAAGACTTCAGTGAAAAAGTTTCTACATTCGTTGTGCTCACCTAATTCCAGCCCCCCAATTGACAGCACATCTTTAATTATGTTCACATGAAACTACTGATAGACATGTAAATCATTATCAGTGTTAAGAGAGATGGAAGTGAAACACAAGTAAAAGAATTCATGATCACATGCGCCCTATAACATCTTGCATAATGTGAATCCACAAGTAAACAAATACAAATATGTGTTCAATTAAATCTAGTATGGTAAAAGCACAAACCGCCACTGATGGCAGGACACTCCACATCAAACCCCAGCTCCTCCACAAAGTATCTGACGACCTCAATTTGCCCCAGGTTCACTGCCAAATGTAGGAGACCAGTGCCATCGAAATGCATTTCAGCAAGCTTTGCCCTGTCCTTCTCCTCCATAACACTCACGAGCTCTTCAAAAGCCAAAATGTCGAACGAATATAATGAGATGAAAGAAAATAACAATTCAGCATTTTTTAAATCAGAACATTGCTCATTTTGGGGTCACAATTGTCGAGCAACAGAAAAAATTATGAGCATATCACAGCGGTGAGCACTTCAGGCTTCAGGTCCATCGCGATGCGAATCAATATACGGTAGGCAAAAATTACACGCATACATCCGAGCAAGCAACTAAGCGCGCCGTCTACGAGCCCTACAAAAGGGAGGCCACTTATGGGGGCGGCCGCGCTAGAGCAACGGAAGAGGCAAGACGGAGAAGATGAGTACTCACCCTTGAGGCGGCGGACATCTCCGACCTGCACGGCCAAGAGAAATTCCAGCTCCGTCGACTCGCCAAGGGCTGCACGGACACAGGAAAGAACAAACAAAGCAACTCACGGTTAGCGCATCGTGTCCGACGGGAATAGCTAGCAGCACGAGCGCGCCAGCTAGGGTTTGGGGAGCCGGCGCCCGGCGGAGATGCACGTACCGAGTATCTTGCACCCGAGCCAATGGTAGAAGTCGTGCTTGTCGAAGCCGCCAGCGGACTTGGACGGCGGTGGATCCATTCTACCCGCGGCGGCGCCTGGGTTTGGTGGTGGTGATGGTGGTGGGTTTTGAGTTTTGACGGTGGCTTCTAGGAGAAGGAAGAGGAAGGCGAACAGGCGGGAACGTGGAAACTGGAAAGTAGGGGAAAACGGCTACGCGGCATCCGTGTGTGTGTGAGAGCGGTGGCTGCGGCTTCGGATAATGTGTTGGCTTGGCTGAAATGATGGTTCTTTTTTATTGCTTTCCTTCAGTTATTACCATATCAAATACTAGTACTAGCATTTAATTGGATTCAAATTAGGGCTGAGTCTATAAATTTTTTCTGATCATCAATTCTTATTTTAATTCTTTTCTCACCGTGTGGTTATCCAAAGAGACTTGTAACCACAAGTTAAGCCAGCAGAAATTTAGGTGTGCCTATAAGAATCTTATTTTCGTATTGACAAGCACAAAATTATTTATTGGTGTAGGTGATCAGTAATCTATTTTGCCATTGAATTTCATGCAACTTTTTTCAGTTAACTTTAGCATGATCGAGGTCTCAAGAGGAAAAACGACCCTTGACGTCACCGCCGCCCTTTCGAATAATCGAAATTGAGTTTTTACCCGGAGAACCTACATGGAGAATGTCTATGTTGCCGGCACCGACATAAAACCAGGCAAGGCTTTCGCCTGAAGCTTGGGACCCTAACATGACCGCGCCCGCCAAAAAGCCATGAGGGACCTCCACCGCAGCCACACCGCAGAACCGTCCGACCACGACGAGCTCTACCCACCGACGACCACCATTTGCCACACATCATCATCATCGACAAGAGTAGAGTCGCACCTCTGTCGGAGGGAGACGCCGACATTATCGCGCCGCCTAGGAGCCCTCCACCGTGGAGGTTGTCGCTAGTGTAAATGCCATCCCTTCGTCCCCGCCGAGGTGTCGTCCACCATCGGACCACAGCTAGCGTCATAGCCCCCCACCATGGAGGCCGCCGACCGTGCCGCACGTAGGGGCTCTGCTCTTATACCATAGCCAGCCATCGCACACCGGATGCCAAACCTCTACCTCGAGCATCGCGCCATCAGATCCGCAATCGCGGATCTGTCGCCGAAACCGGCGAGGAGGCCATCCACGCCATGGCTGCCGCTGAGCCCAGAGGGGAACACCCTCGGAGAGGGGAACACCCTGCCGCTGTCGTCCTCGCGCTCGCCTGCTTTAGCTGCGTGGCGCTCTAGCAGCCGCGAGGGCATGGGGGAGGCGAGAGAGGTCGCAGTGGCAACGACGTTAGGGTCCTGCCCGAGCCTAAGCACGACGGAGGAGCTGGAGAAGCTGGCCGATTGCGACTCGTGGAGGAACGTCGTCGGGTACGAGATGGATGCCGCCGCGTGCCTCGCCTCCATAGCACCCTACTAATAGTGTGTTTGGTAGAGTTGTGCTTATGCTTAAAACTACTTATGTTTCAATTTATCTCTCAAAACGGTTCAGCTTATTCATCTTATTGGACATTGGTGCATAATGAGTCAAGTTGTTTGATAAAATAGCTTATCCATGTGAGTTCGTCTATAAGCTGAAAAAGGTGAATTTTGCCTGCTTTACTTCTCTAGTACAATGTTAAATGTTAAGATGAACTTTTGATTTTTTTTAAAGAAAAATAAAATTCCGATGCAGAATCATTTATTGCAATTGAAATTAAGTTTTCTTGTAATAAAATAAAAGGAATTGTGATTGAGATTTTCTATCTCACAAATTCCGATGCAAAATTTGAAATTTGCTGAATTATTACAACATGATGTGAGTTTGATACACTCGCACTTAATGGTCACGAGTGTCCAACATGTGAGAAGGGCATTATACATATTTGATGTCTCACGGAGTGAGTGTGGTTTTGCATCCTCTACAAGAGTAGTCCTTCCATAAAGCATGTTCTACACAGCAGTGTGGGTGTTACTGGATCCAGAGCATGTCATTGCTTATCACCGAGAACTATTGGGAGCAAGCAAACACGCAGGGGAAGTCTGCGTCCCTCCCAAGGCGACGGGCGGAACCCTAGCCGTCCCCCGTCGCTCCCGACCTTCCCCCGCTTCCTCCCTCGCCCTACCGCCGCCAAAGCAGGCTGCGAGCCTAAGCTCCGCAGCCGCGAGGAAGGCGGCGGCCGGGCCTCTCCTTCCCCCACCGTTGCCTCCCACATCCCCTTCCCCCTCACCACCTTTCCCCCATACATGCCGGCGAGGAGCACCTCCGAGGACGGATCCGTGGAGGGCGCGCCCAGATCTGCGCTCCGGCGGCGACGCCCCGAGGCTGGCGACGCGATGGCGGCGCAGGGGGCCCGTGCGCTGGATGCGGCGGCGGTCACCACGCGCGACGACGAGATGTACAGGGGCGGTGTCGGGGTTGTGGCGCTCGCGCTGTGGATGCTGCGAGCATTGTAGGCTTGGTTGGTGTGGTGCCCGGGAGACCGACAGGATGCGCGACATGGGGTGCGTGCTAGCTTGGTGATGGCGATGCATAGAATCGGGAGAAATCCTGCATGGTTCCATCCGTGCCGACAACATACCTTGTTGAAGGCCTTGTCGAGGTTCTTGCCATTCCCGAGGCTCCATGGGCGAAAGCCCTGGCGGTGACGTTGAAGCGTCACTACCTTCTTGAAGGCGCCAATCTGTAGCAACCCTTGTCTTTGCGTTGTCCATGTCGCGTCTGGTTGTTTGCGTATGTGGTTGCGTGGTGTTGTGTGTGTGTTGCGTTCGTGCATGTTGTGTCTGTGTAATCGTGGGATCGTACGGGTTCTTATCCGTTTTCTTCTTCTTAATATAATGAAGCGCATCTCTCACGCGTTTTCGAGAAAACAAAAAAGAGCATGTCATCGCTTTAAATTTCTTAATTAAGATGTTTGGTTTGTTATGTAGGGAAGTAAAAATGTCATCGTTTTATTCTGCATAAGCTGCTTGGGTAACTAAGGCGTGGGGAACTATAAAGCGATGTTTACTCGTTCAAATGATTGCACTATGTACAACAGGTTTTAGGATATTTAGTTTCCTCCTTTGATTCCAATCATTGTACTGCAGGTTATGAGAAAGAACAAAAAATAAAGGAAAGGAAACCATGGCTGCACCTACACAGGTGACACTTGTTGTTTGATTATCCATAAGGAGAGGTATCAAGGTCGGGTGGAGTAGAGGCGGAGGTAGTGAGGGAGGTTGGATACGTGGTGTTGTGAATACTACTTAGTTTTCTCTTGATTTATATATTGCTGAAATTAGTTTGGTTGTGCCAACCAAAATACATAGCATACATAGAAGTTTTGTTACAAGTATCAAATGAAGGGAAACACATTGTTCATCGGCCCTTTTTCTTAGTGTTAAATAGATGTGTGTGGCCATAAAATGTAATGATACATTTTCTGTATATCAATAAATATTATTATTGCCTTGCGATTGATTATTTTGATGTTTTTCACTTCTAGCGTGTAGATCCCTCCATACACTTGCTTTAGAGAATTGCTTTTTTCTTATACTATCGAGTCGTTGATTCTGTTGTAGGATTGCTTGTTATAAATGTGATAGACAACATGGCTCCAAGAAAGAATGCTTATAAATTGAAGCCTACTGTAAAACCCTTTGAACACAGTAAAAATAATTCCCAAACATTGAAGACTATTTTAGAGGCTTTTGAAGTACGAGCACCAAGACAAGATTCAATATTTAAAGTTGTTTCCGTATGAAGATGAATAGGATTTTACCTTATTATTCCTCTTTGTTGGCTCTGCTTGGCCAAAGAGTTCTTGGGTTATACTTTTCCCTTTCAGTTTGTTTGATGTAAACTAATTAGGACATTTGAAAACCGAGTGGTGTTCATACACACAATTGTTTTGAACACACGAGAATGTATTATAGCATTATTAGCACTTATTAGAACTTATATGTAAGAATTGTATTCAAAACTTTTAATCCTGTTGCATTGCAAGGTATGTAGCTAGTAAATTAAAAAAGAAAGCAAGAAAAGTCGGACGGCTGTGCCATGAGTGTAGCAGTTGTGTGCCTAATAACCAGTTTCCTCAAAGAAATCTATCTAGTGGCAATCAATGTGAACGACAACGTACGGAATGGAGAGGAGGGTGGGTCAGCAGGCGAGGCGGTTCCCCTTTTAAGTACCCGAGGATATGGGGCCCACAAACAGTTACCGGATGTTGCCCCGATGGGGCTCCGATCGCGAAAATTCTCTCGTGCCTACTACTCCGGCCATTCTTTCGGACATAATAGAGCTTTGTGAGGAAACCGACGGACGATGTCCTTCCTGGGTTGAGCAAGTTCGGATTAGAGGATTTCATTCTACCAAGTGACTATATTAGTTGGGAGCATGGGAGGGAGGCCAGCCCAGCGGTGGGCGACAGGTAGAGCGCGGAACGGCGAGGCGACGACCCACTTCCACCTCCGGCGGCGGAGGGCGGGTTCGGGGGTGCGGAAGGTTCGTCGAAGCGATTGGTGACGTGCAGGCATAGAGGGGCAGCGGCGGACTGTGCGGGCGAGGCAGCAATTAGCCGCTGGGCGCGGGAGGAGGCGGAGGAGGAAATTACATCATTTGTGTAGAACATTGAAGCAAATTCCCTCTATATCATTGTAAAGTTCCAACTTCCCTATGTACCATCGAATTTTTCAAACTTCCATCTATACTTTCCGCTTAACATTTCTATGCCCTCTATGCCACTCGCACCGGTCCTTCACATTTTCTATCCACTAACCTTAACGCATTGCCAGGCTCACCAATTTTAAATTAAAAAAATGTAGAACCAACCTATTTTCCAACAATAAAAAATGTTTTACACGTGCTACTCTATAAATTTACAAATTTTCATAAATTTTGGAGTAAATAAAGTTTTTTTTAAGCTAGCGAATAGAGAAAAATAGTAAGCACCGGCGCCGTGGCTTAGAGGGCATGAAAATTTTAAGCGGATGGTATAGAGGAAAGTTTGAAAATTTCAATTGTATAGAGAGAAGTTGAAAATTTTCCAACGGTATGGAGAGAATTTGCGTTTTTTAAGTTGAAAAAGAATTATTTAATATATCTTAGTACATAATGTTACAAGATTTTTTTTAAATGCAACAATATTACAAACAAATTCACCCGGAGGATAGCTTCTAAATTTTAATTCAAAACCTATATAACAATTCATATGAATATGAATGACCGTACAGTCAGACACTCAAACAGGTTGAGAGCATGTGCTCAAAGAATGATGATCAACATGCTTGTAGGTAGAATTAAAATAATCTTCTTTCTTATGTCTTCTTTCATCAAAGAAGAAAAATGAAATATGAGCTCATCGATCCTTTGTCACAATCAGATCTAACCACGATAAACGAAGAACGAATCGAAGTGACATTACCTCCATCTTAATGTCACCGTCAAGAAACCTAATTCTCCGTGTTGTCATATAAAGAAATTTATTGACACCGTTGTTCAACAAGATATATGATATTTTTTTAAAAAATTATGGAATAAAATGAATGGTTAAACGTAACAAAAAAGTCGACGACGACGATAATAACTTAAGAACAGAGTAGTACTTTTTATGATGTGAGGAATAATATATACATGTTTGTGACTTTGAGTCTGAGCATGTTACACCGATTTTCTCGAAACAAGGCAACAGCGATCGAGGAGCCGTTAGTAGCGTGCTATGGAGGCGAGGCACGCGGCGGCATCCATCTCGTACCCGACGACGTTCCTCCACGAGTCGCAATCGGCCAGCTTCTCCAGCTCCTCCGTCGTGACGTTGAGCGCGTACGCGCCGGGGCTGCTGCTGTCCTCGCCGACGGTGAAGAAGATGACGCCGCTCCTCTCGCAGAACCACCTGAGGCTAACGGTGTCCTTGCATGTGCGCACCTTGATCCGCGGCACCACGACCCAACCGTTCCGCACTCACTGCTGAGCTTCGTCGTCCCCGTCGAGGTCGGTAGCAGCAGCGGCAGGGCGGAGGAGCCTGATTGCCAGGACGATGCTTAGAGAGGGCAGTCCCTCTTGGCGGAGCGCGCGGTCCTCGAACCCCAGCCGCACGTCAAGGAAGGAGAGCTCGCCGCGGAGCGTCACGCCGAGCAGCCGGCGCTCCAAGGGCAGGTCCGATAGCACGCCGTCCGGTGGCATGGCCAGTTCCCTGGGCTCTGCCGCATCGAGCCTCACCGCGAGCACCGAGCGCCGCAGCGGCCAGTACGCCACGCCGCGGACCACCACGCTCTGGCCCAGCTTGCGCAGCCTGCCCGGGTCGATCCTGCCGGCTAGCGCGGCCTCCGCGCTCCACCGGTTCGTGTCCGACGAGTAGGCCCGGAGCGCGGTGCGTGTGCGGCGGTTGTAGACGATGAGCACGCGGAAGAAGGAGGGCCAAGGGCGGGGAGGTCGGCGCCGGTGAGCAGCGCGCAGGCGAAGAAGCCGGGCTTGTCGGCCCCGGTAAGGGCCGGCAGCCGGGCCGCGTGACCCGTCACGGGGTCCAGCACGCAGAGCGCGAGCCCGTCCGCGTGGCGCTCCCGCCCGAGCTCGAGGACCACGCGGCCGTTGCGGGCGGCCACCGGCCGGGCGGGAGCGAGACAGCGACGCCGGCATCCTCGGGAAGCCGCGGGGCAGGCGGCGGGCACCCGCGGCGGTGGGGACGAAGCACTACGGTCGCCCATCGCCGTCGGAGGTGGACGAGCGCTTCCGCTTGCCCTCCTTCTGGTGGAACAGGCCGAGGCGGCCGTGCGTCACCTGGGAAGGCATGGCACGGGACAGGACGGCGGCCTCCTTGGCCACGACGCGGCACCACTGCCTGCAAGTGGCGGCGCAGCGCACCACGGCGGCCGCGGGAAGCCGGCTGAAGATGGCGGCGAGCGCGTCGTCCTCGAAGGCCTGTGCTGCCGCCGTCAACTTCTTGCGTCGTCCGCCACCAACAGTAGGGCATAGTCATGGTATACAACCAACGATCGGACGCGTGCTTCAAACTTCGATCGATCAGTCGGCCGGGTTACGGACGACTAATGACTCTACACATTTATTATAGCCGCGTTTTCCGTGCTTGGACCGGGTTATCGGAGAAGGGAACAACTATTAATTCTACGCAGTTATTATCAGTCGTGACGCGATTTCCGTGCATGGACGAGTCTAGGAGGTTAGTACCTATTCGGAGAAAATAAACTTTGACGATAGACAACTCGCCGTCCCCGTGGCGAGCACTCGTGTACGGCTGTCATGATCGCAAAAAGCAAACAAGACAATAAAAATGCACAACCATGAGACATACGTTAAGTCAATGTCCTAGATTCATGGCGTAGAGCAACTGCTTCTTCTGTATGTTCCACTCACAGTTCAAGAAACTCTCATGTTCAGAGGCTACCATGGAACCATATGATAGTACTACTCTAGCTCTATCCTCCACAAAAATACATAATGAGATGGACAGGAGATCATCCTCCAAAAAGGAAAAGAGAACACATGAAAACGCAGGAGCTCGCCCAAGCTTTAGTCAAGTGACGAAGGATCAGGATGTTCCATTCTCATCGCCACGGATGCCTCCCTGTCGATGTCAACAAAGATCATTCAGAACCTTTTACACAACCTAAGATGGAATGGAAGGTTTCCCAGGTCCAGTTCGTTTGGTGCAAAATGCAGTCGTTATGTGCAAAGGAGTGTTTGATACAGCAGGTTGGATTACAGGTTGTTACAAGTACTAAGATTCATGAAATTGTTATGTATATTACTACAAGCTAGATGCCATTTAACCAATAGTTCAAGAGGATTATGTTACTAACGATATGAAAGACAATACATAGAACAGTACCGATATGCATTCCGCATGTCCACATTTGAAGGATCCAGCCGCAATCCATCCATGAATGCATCACTTGCTTCTTTGTACTCCTAAGACCAAAGATGTAGCAGATGATCTACAAAGAGGTTTGATGCACGAAAGCAGAATCAGACTTGTAAACTGTAGCCTTATCTCACCTTAAGTGACATGAGCGCTGCTCCTTTAATTACGATAGTAACCTTTCTGCCACTCAGGACGTAGCCTTATGCAAGAATTAGCATCACATAGAGCATCCCCAGCTTCACCGAGTTTCAGATGGCAAAAGCTCCGATTTGAGTACAGTGTTGCGTCAGCACGGTCCAACTCAATTGCCTGCAAGAACCAAATAGTGTGAGAGGCACAACCTATCAATCTAAAAACAAACGCAAACAAAAGATCTGATTATTTTTACCACGTTCTGTTCTTTTTATGATAAAAAACATAGCAGCATGTTTGCTGCTTGCACGAATGAAATCAAGCCCGAGTCCCAAGGTTTCAATACAGAAAAGTAAAATCATTAGGATTTAGTTGGATATGTTAACTTATTGAGCCATCCAATAGATTGCAAGGATAAAATGGTGCATATCCTGATAAAAGAAATTAAGGAATACTTATTTTGTGTATCTCTGTGTAAAATTGCTGGCTGTGCGCTGGTGTGAGGTCAGTCAGTCCCTAGCAGGCAGCACCATGACAGATCTTTGGGTTTGAGAGGAAGCATGCAGGCATTGTCAAAATGTAAATTGGCAGAACTCTGAACATTAGGAGACGACCAGCAGCTGATCAAATATTAGCTACATGTAACAAATAATGCTTCTAAGAACAAATGTATGATACTATACCTTTGTGTAGAACTTTGAAGCACCAGCATAATCCATTTCTGCGACAGATTCTCGACCAAGTAATTTCAGTTGATCCTTTCTATTTTCAGAACTTGTTGTATCCTAAATAATTAAGAGACTGAATTAGAAATAAAAAGCAATATATATGCTGAAAAGATGTATGAGGGCAGCATACAATATAATTTATTCTTGATTTCATATTTGTTACATTTTCATTCCATATTTGCCCCATCACTGAGCAATTAATTGTTCTGTTGAATAAAGTCTATTAACGCCCAAAATTTTTCAGAGCTTTCCATGTTTCGTTTTCCCTTCGAAAGTACCATATACGTCAGGTAACTAATAAGTCATATAAGTATATTATTCACAAATTTAGTTGTGTGTAATCTCTAACAATGCTGCCGTTTACTTGTAAGAATGCAATCAGGCAGAGTAATTCGTTTATCAGGAAGGGAGGAACAAACAGAAGAGATGACGCAGCCAAGAAAATATTGGTTTTAAGCCATATAGATAAAAGGGCATGCAACAGAAAAAATCTGAATGAGATTAACATAAGGCTTAGTTCCTACCTTGTCTTTTAAAGGTCTTAATTTTGTATGAATAAAGATTCCTTCAACACTCCAATCTGACACGGCTTGAATTGGAGAAGTGAATGGAAATAAAATGTCCATGAGTCTTCTCCGTCCATCCTTTGCAGCAATCTCTATAGGTGTTTTACCATCCTGTTTTGCAAATGAATGAAGAGACCTCAGTTACAATCTACGATGATTTGACATTACTAGTCAAAATTATCATTCAAAAGAAATCATTCATCAACCCTGAATCAGAGAATGAATCGCAGCGATCAGTCATGAAGTAAAATCGAAAATCTATTATAGCCCTCTGATCTGGAAAAGAACGTGTTCCATATAACTCTTTTCTGTGACATTTTGACAATGACTAGCAGAACTTCCTGTAATCAAATCTACTGGTTGATAGAATAATATCATACAGAGTGTCTGCCTCCATCTCTGATTCCTTCTACAGCCAGTTTGAGCTTATCTCTTGCTTCTCTCAAGATTGTGCTGTTAGATCTTTTTTATTAACTCAAATGAAAACATTCTTTAAAAATACAATGCATGACCTCAAACTGCTGTGTCAAGCATGCAATTACCAATGGAAGGAAGCTGGAGAAGTCATGAACACTTCAATTAACTGATGTTTAGTTGTTTTCTAAACAAGGGATGGTAGGACTTTGACGGGACAGAATTACAATTTGATAATCCTGCTGGCTGTATACTAAGGGAGTTGGTCAACTATAGCAAAATTCTGCTGGCTGTTCAGTCCAAAAAAAATCCTGCTGACTGTATGCCACCAGAACTCCATTTCGATTCACTAATATCAGGAAAGTACCGAATAAAACTCTAACAAATATCACCGCAGTGAATGGATCACGGTCTATACTACTTCCAACATAAATTCAAATCCAAAACATTCATTATAAACAAAGTCAATTTGTCAGGCAAGAGGGCAAAACTTGGACAGCTCTGTTCTTGGAGGCACTGACTTTTGGCAAAAATTATCCTAAGAGATGCTGACGTTTGACACATTTGTTTGAAGACAGGTTGGAAACAGACACGAGAACATAATGTCAGAGTTATTAAAGTACCAACAAATGTCAGTCTTTATAAAAACAATGTTAGTCACAAGACATAGATTTTTACTAAAATTTAAAGAGGCCAGCATATTACATTTAGCAACAACAAGTGCAAGGCGTATTTTTTTCTTCTCGAACACAAGTGCAAGATGTATAACCATGCACTCTTCCTCCTATTTTTCTTGTCGTTAGGACAAGCCAGCTAGTTCAAGTTTGCACTAGCTTGCTTGTCCTAACGACAAGAAAATCAGAATGGAAGAGTATGTAGCAACGAGTATAAGAATCAACTAGGGACAATAATTTGCGAGGGGACCTCACATTCTTGATTGGAATATTTGCATCAGCACCAGCCTCCAACAAGTATTTAACACATTCAGTTAAGCCTTTGCTAGTTGCTATCACCAATGGAGTATCAGGATTTGTAGAATTCAAATCAGCACCAGCCTGGGCATACAGTGTGTATATTTTTGTAAAAACATTGAGAAATATTCCTACACTGAGAAACTCACCTTGAAAAGAAATTGAAGCGCCCCGGATATCTCCGGTGCTTAAACACTTTATTATACCAGTCCCTAGATCAGTCGCTGGTACAATACAGTCTTACAACAGGTGATATTACAAACCACGACCTGGCAAGGGTCGAGAGAGATACAAGATAATATAAACACAAAGAGCAACAATTAACACAAAGTAAGACCAGAAGAGGACTTCTAGGTCTACATAAACCATAGCGGAAGCAACTAAACCACAGGCAGCTCGGGTGCGGACGAGACCAAGCTTATTCGTCTTCCTCACCGTCGGCGTCGACGTAGTCGGGATCCTCCTCTGTAACAGCAAGCAAGAATGAGTACAGAAGTACTCAGCAAGTCGCAACCCTTGCCCTACCATCAAGGGACAGATGTATGCATTTAGCAGTAGCAAGGTAAAGGCCATCATGTTCATTATTGCGTAAAAGCAAGTTTTACCCATGCAATGGTTCAGTTTAAAACAGTTTTAGCAAAAGCATCAAATTAAATATTAGGGGTTGGTCAAGTTTTACGTTGTCGGACACTCCGTCCATGACAACCTTCGGCGAAAGGCCGGACCTATTCTCAAAACAACTCACACCTCAAGGATATAAGCACCCATCCCATGCTAGTTGAGTGACCGAACCAAAGCCATGTCCATGACCGGGGACTCGGCTATTCGAATAGATTTTAACACTCTGCAGAGGTTGTACGCTGTACCCACAATCTGAGCGCATCACAATCCACCCGCGAAGTGGACACGACGACTCACAAAGCCATTACCCATCACAGCATCATTCCGACTAATCGCCATGGGAGTTATCCAGGGGTCTTAGCCTTTAATCTAGGTCCTCGACCGGGTCGCATACGTCTGCACCACGTCCACCTGCTCCGTGGGCTCCATTGCTTTCTCAGCCACCGGGCGATTAACGGACTAGCTGGCGGGATTTAGACCAAGCCGTGCCGCATACACGGTAGTGTGGTCGCACTGAATAAACGGCTAGGTAGGATGTCACATGCAACTCGGTCCTTACACGAGCCAGGGCAACCATCTCCACAAACATGAACCCGCCACGGAGGCGGCATCCATCTCCCATAAAACTCGATTAAGCACACCGCAGAGGCGACGCATAACCGTCCATAAACTCATCACCATTATCACCCCAGCTCTACCCCAGTTCATTCATTCAATCTAATCTTTAGTTATCACCCAAACCTTACTACTACAACACAACACCAAACACAGTTTTCGCATTTCAAATCTACATGTAAGTAGAGCATTTAGTGATACATAGTCCTAAGCATTCATCTATAACAAGGAAATCACCCATGCATAAATATTAACATACATGGATATCCTAGGTTTAACAGGGAATATATTAGGACATGTAATGTAAGGCTCAGTAGTCTTGGTCATACTATACAAGGGTTTTGCAATCATCAGGTCATCATTTCATGCAATAAAATGGCTGCTACGGGTTATGTTTATAAAACATAGGAGCAATATGATCAAAGGGAAACGGGTTGTGACTTGCCTTCGTTGACGTCCTCGGGGAGCTCTTGCTCGTACTCTCCGGCTCCTGGCTCCTGGTACTCCTCCTCCTCGTGCTCGTACTCTCCGTTCGCTACGGTACGCAAAACCGGCACACAAACAAACAAGCAACAAGCACAAATAAATACAAAAGAAATATAAGTTGAGCTCTGCAAAAGATGAAACTTATAGAACTGGATAGAGCTCGATTTTAAATGAATTTAGGAGAAAGGATCAGGTCAATCGGAGCTCGGACGATGGAGCTATGAATTTTATAGTGCAGGCTATTGAATTAATCCGAAAATACAAAGGAAATGGGAATAACAGCACATGCAAGTGCTGGGCTGCTGCTGTTTCGGTTCCAGGGAAAAGAAGAGGCCTGGTTTCCTTGTGTGGGCCGTTGCTGGCTTGGCCCAGCTTGGTGGGGATTTTTCCCAACATCCAGAACACGTGAGGGGAGATGGAAACAGAGGAGCTCCTCGTTCCTGTCCGCCATGGACGAGCTGGGAGAGCTCGAATCCGCATGGGGGAAGAGGGAGGGGGCGGCTAGGAGTTGAGGGAGGCGGATCCTTGGGTCATGGCTCTTCCGTTTGAGGTGGATTTTTGGGGATTGGTTGTGGGGAACGGCCGCTGCGGCAGGCACGCGACGGCGGCGGCCATGGGTGCCCGAGGAGAGCTCGGGGGAGAGAGGGAGGGGTCGATTTAGCAGCATGGGGAGGTGCAGTGGGTGGCGGGGGTGCTCAACGGCAGCTCGGCCGAGGCTAGGTGGCGCTGGGGAGGGGAATCGAGCGGGCAGCGCTTCGGCCGGCCATGGAGCAGAGAGGGAAGAACGGGGCTCACCTGTAGCTCGACCTCGACGGGGCTGGGGAGGAAGCGAGCTCCAGGAGCGCCTTTTATAGGCGGAGGAGGGAGGGGCGAAGCTTGCTGCGGACGCCGTGGCGGTGGCGCTGAGGCGACGGCGTCGCCGACCGGTGTGCAGGGCAGCGCGTGGGCGGTGGCACGCGCGCCGTGGAGACGTGATGGCTCGGGCAGAGGTGCAGTGCGGCAAGGACAGGGCGGTGCGTCGCGATGCGGCGTGGCTGCACGGACGCGGTGTAGCGGAGGTGATGGCTGCACGCAGAGCAGGGAGAGAGAGAGGTAGGGGACGGGCTCCTCTCCTTTGCTTGCCTTGGCGCGCGGAGGGCAGGGCGTTGTGCTCCGGTCGTCGGCCCTGTTGGATGCGACGACGGAGGCCGAGCAGCAGCGCAGATGGAGCGATCGACACGACGAGAGCTAGCAGAGTGAGTGAATGCACTACGGGCAAGTGGGCACGGAGAGAGCTCGCGTGCGACTTTGGCGCGGAGAGACAGCTCGGGCAGAGGAGTGAGTGAGGCAGCTGGGCAGCTGGAGATTGATGACGCGTCCGGAAGTTGGTACGCATGCGCATGTCTGTAGTGCGCGAGGTAGAAGAGCTGGACTGAAAACGGCTCAAAATGAGGGATTAGAGGAGAAAGATTTTAAAAGCTTTGAAAACTTCCGATTCGAGTGTCAATTTGTATTTGAATTTTATGAGTTGATTTTCAGGGCGTTACAAACCTACCCCCTTAAAGGAATCTCGTCCTCGAGATTCAAGCTCGTCCTCAAAGAGATGGGGGTACTCCTTCCTTAGAGCATCTTCTCGCTCCCAAGTAGCTTCGACTACGTATGTCGACTCCACTGAACACGGTACGGACGAACTGTTGATCCTCCGGTCCGTCGGGTGGTTACATCCAAAATCTTAATTGGGACTTCCCGATAACGAAGATCATCTTGCAAATCCAAAGTTTCAACAGAGACATGCTCTTCCGGTATTCTCAAACACTTCTTGAGCTGGGACACATGAAAGACGCTATGAACATCTGCCAATTCCGATGGTAGCTCAATCCTGTAAGCCACTGTACCAATCCTCTTCAACACTCGGTACGGTCCGATATAGCGTGGAGCTAACTTGCCTCGGACTTGGAAACGACGTGTACCTCCGATCGGAGAGACCTTAAGGTACACATAATCTCCAACTTGAAAACTTAAATCCCTTCGTCTTTTGTCCGAATAACTCTTCTGTCGGGACTGTGCTTCTTTCAACTTTTGTCTGATTTCTGCAACCTTGTCTTCTGCCTCTTTAATAATGGAGGGTCCTGTGAGGGAACGCTCTCCGACTTCAGACCACATAAGAGGGGTTCTGCATTTTCTGCCATATAAAACTTCAAAAGGTGACATTTTCAAGCTGGCTTGATAACTATTGTTGTATGAGAACTCTGCATAAGCTAGACTCTTTTCCCAATCTTTTCCATAAGTCGGGGCACATGCTCTTAACATATCTTCAAGTATTTGGTTTATTCTCTCTGTTTGTCCATCTGTCTGCGGATGATAGGCAGTACTAAAGTCCAACTTAGTTCCCGGAGCAGAGTGTAAGCTTTTCCAGAACCTCGAGGTAAATTGGGTACCTCGATCCGACACAATTCTGCTTGGTACTCCATGTAGCTTCACAATGTTGTCAATGTACAACCGAGCTAGCTTGTCTCCTGCATAGTTGGTTCGTACGGGAATAAAGTGGGCGACCTTGGTGAGTCGGTCCACTATTACCCATACGAGTCATATCCCTTACGTGTCTTGGGAAAACCAACTATAAAATCCATGCCTACTTCATCCCATTTCCATACTGGAATTGGTAACGGCTGGAGTAGTCCTGCAGGCTTCGGTGTTCTGCCTTGACCCTCTAACACACATCACATTCTGCAACAAACTTTGCCATATCTGCCTTCATCCCATTCCACCGAGTATTTTTCCTTCAAGTCCAAATACATCTTGGTAGATCCTGGGTGGATGGAATAAGCTGAGTTGTGAGCTTCATCTATGATTATTTGTCGGAACCTTCCTTCCTTAGGTACACAAATTCTGTCCTTGTACCATAGGGTTCCTTTATCATCCACTCTGAAATTTGGAGCTTTTTCTTCTCCGGTATGGCTTCGGATCTTCATTAACTCTTGATCCTTGAGTTGAGCTTGTCCGATCTGTTCATCTAGTGTTGGTTGCACACTCGGACTATTGGTACGAGCTTGTGGTACTATTTGTAGGTTTAGTTCATTTATCTCAGCTAGCAATTGATCGCTATGAGTCATGAGGTGATTGCAGTAGGCTTTCCTGCTTAAGGCATCTGCCACAACATTTGCTTTCCGGGATGGTAGTGTATTTCCAAATCATAATCCTTGATTAACTCTAACCATCTTCGTTGCCTAAGATTCAAGTCCGGCTGAGTGAAGATGTACTTCGGGCTCTTATGATCCGTGTAGATCTCACATTTATTCCCAATTAAGTAGTGACGCCAAATCTTGAGGGCATGCACTACTGCTGCTAATTCCAGATCATGAGTTGGATAATTCTGCTCATGAGTCTTCAATTGTCTTGATGCATATGCAACAACTTTGCCGTCTTGCATTAAGACACATCCCAAGCCTTGTCTTGATGCATCACGAGTAAATGACAAAATCTCTGTGGATGTCGGTAGGACTAACACTCGGTGTTGTTGTCAATCTCCTCTTTAACTCTTGGAAGCTTCTTTCGCAAGACTGGGTCCATTCAAACTTCTTTTCCTTCTTCAAAAGTTCTGTCATTGGTCTTGCTATCTTTGAAAATCCTTCAATGAATCGGCGGTAATAACCCGCTAATCCAAGAAAGCTTCTTATTTCGACACATTCCTTGGTTGCGACCATTGAGTGACTGCTTCAACTTTCTCTCGGGTCTACAACAACACCTTCTGCTGTCAAGTACATGGCCAAGGAAGGCAACTTTCTCAAGCCAAAACTCACATTTACTAAACTTGGCATATAACTTGTGAGCTCCGAGCTTTTCCAAAATTACTCTCAAATGTTGTTCATGCTCTTGGGCACTCTTCGAATAGATCAGTATGTCGTCAATGAAGACAACGACAAACTTATCTAATTCTTCCATAAACACCTTGTTCATGAGATTCATGAAGTATGCAGGTGCATTGGTTAATCCGAAAGACATAACTCGTGAACTCATACTGGCCATATCTGGATACAAAAGTCTGTCTTTGGTATGTCCGCTTCTCCGATCTTTAGTTGGTAATACCCGGATCTCAAGTCAATCTTGGAGAAATACTTGGCTCCTTTTAACTGGTCAAAGAGATCATCAATCCTGGGCAGAGGGTACTTGTTCTTGATGGTTACTTCATTAAGGGATCTGTAATCCACACACATTCTCATACTTCCATCTTTCTTCTTGACAAAGAGAACTGGTGCTCCCCAAGGTGAAGAGCTAGGTCTGATATATCCTTTTTCTTGAAGTTCTCTTAACTGATTTTTGAGTTCCGCTAACTCTGCGGCTGCCATACGGTAAGGTCTCTTTGCTATTGGGGCTGTCCCAGGGATAAGGTCAATAATGAACTCAATATCCCTATCTGACGGCATTCCAGTTAACTCATCAGGGAACACATCTGGATATTCATTTACCACTGGAACTTCTTCTAGAGTCTTGGTTTCCATAGCAAACACCATTGATACGAGGCTTATGTCCAAGGGCTTGGCACACTACTCTGGTTCCTTCATGGTTGGTCACCGTAACTATTACTGTCTGAGCATGCTATGAAACCATCATGCTTAGCTAACCAATCCATTCCGAGGATCAAATCTATTCCCTTGGATTTTAGTACTCATCGGGTTAGCTAGGAAGGCTATCCCACATAGAGTGATCCTTAACCGTGAGCAACCCAAGTGACACTTAATGTCAGCTCCGGGTGATCGGGTCATTAAGGGGTTTTAAGCGATCTGTAGGTATTTTATGCTTTTCCACAAAACTTGATGATATGAAAGAGTGCGATGCTCCAGAATCAAACAATACTCGTTGCAAGGATTGATTCGACAAGAAA
The DNA here is from genome assembly GCA_031894775.1 of Chloris gayana. NCBI lineage: Eukaryota > Viridiplantae > Streptophyta > Magnoliopsida > Poales > Poaceae > Chloris > Chloris gayana. The sequence goes on along the minus strand of JAUNZO010000885.1, from coordinate 863,427 downwards.
CTCACCGAGAACAACTCCGGGTGCGTCCCGAGCTTCATGAACGTTGATGTGGTTCACACGGGCTCGTCCGAAGGACTGCTGCGACTTGGCTGGCTGGTTGGAGATGTGGGTGGCCCCACGTGTAGCTCCGGACACTCTTGGTCCATTCACGAGTGTTGGACTGAATGGACATAGCTGGCTTGTTCTTGAGGGGACAGTTGGCAATGAAGTGGCCAACATCACCACGGTTGAAGCAAGCTTTGGGCTGATTGGTCACTTGACCACTGCTGTATCTGCTGACTCTTATTGTTGTTCGACTCTTCGAGGAAAGCTAGGCTGACGAGAGACGATAGCTGGAGTCCTGAACTGCATTGGGGCTTGACTCTTCCGGCCCTGGAAATTGGAGTTCCTAGGCCTCTGGGATCTTTCCTGCTGCTGACGGGCTTCGTGAGCTGCGAACCTGCGCTTCTTCTCTTTGGACACTTCCATCATCCTTTCTTCGGTGAGAATGGTCCGATTCATCGAGGTGTTGAAGTCGGGATAGATGTGGGGAGTCATCCGGGTTCCTAACTCTCCGGATAAACCTTTCTTGAACTTGTTCTGCTTCTTCTTATCAGTTGAAACTTCTTCCGGAGCATAGCGAGAAAGTTCGATGAACTTGCGGATGTACTTGATTGACAGACATGCTTCCTTGCTTCAGCTTACGAAACTCATCTGCCTTGAGTTGCATGGTACCTTCAGGAACATGGTAGCGGCGGAATTCTTCCACAAATTCTTCCCAAGTGATGGCTGCAGCATCATCGGTGGCTTCACAATAGTTCTCCCACCAGGCTAAGGCTGTCCCGGTGAGTTGGTGGGATGCTAGGAGAACTCTGTCTCTACCTTCACAATTGATAGCATCAAGCTTCCTTTGGATGTTCCTTAACCAATCATCGGCTTCAAGTGGATCTTCCGATCCTCCAAAAGTGGGTGGCTTGATTCGACAAACTCAGCCATCTTACTCCGAAAACCTTGCGCTTGCGGCTGACGGCGCTGGTTGTTGTTGTTGTTGTTCTGCACAAGTGCTTCCAACAGACGGGTTTGCTGCGCCATAACTTCCACTAAGGTGGTAAGTGGAGGGTTAGGCAGATGTCCATGGTTGGAGTTCTCAGCTTGCATTTCTTCATTCCGGTTCACTTCTTCTTCTCTACGATTGGTCGGTTGGCGCTGCGGCGGTTCTGAATCCTAGCGGAGCGCTTTGGCGGCATCCGCTTGAGGATAAAAGGGGAGAGCATAAGATGAGAGAGAGAGAGAACTAAGGTCTTGCTTATGTTTAATTATCTTTGTTGTTAACTTTATAAAAGGGGTGCAAAGCGCAAAGGCCTTGCTGGCACACACAACAAGCAAACCAAACAAACAAGCAGCACACACGGATCTATTAAAGCAACGGGGTACAATGCTAACGGAGGGCTACGGCAGTTACACTGCAACGACAAGGGACAAACTAAACTTCGAGGGGGTACAAAAGCTTTCTTGAACTCGGACCGACGGCTTCATTCCACAACAACTCGATCTTCATCTTTGTGGACGCTCAAGGGTCTTGGGCCTCCTGAAAGGCAGCGGGATCTTCGGGGTCTTCATCCTTCCTTGGAAGAGGTTGGGTCAAAGGGAGAGGCTCTTCTTCTTCTTCTTCTTCTTCCTCTTCATTTGCTTCGAGAGGCGGTGGTGCGGGAAGATCTTGTGCATGCCCCTTTTGGATTCTTCTTCCAACAGAACCGATAGGATAACCATCCGGAACGAGATGTTCTCCTACTCCGGGGATATGCGGGGTCCTGGAGTGGGCACGCCCAGCGAGAAAGGCGGTGCTAACTAGCCGATTGTAGCGGTCTTCTGCTGACTTCAAGGCTTCTTCGGCAGCAACAACACGACTTTCTGCTTCGCTTCACGGGCTTTTGCTTCAGCGAGGTGGATGCTTAGGGTCCCGACCCTTGTCTCGGCTTCTTGAGCTCGGGCGATACATCCTCTCGGTCCGGCTGCCGTTCGTCATACAACTCATCTAAGGAGAGCAAATAACGAGTCACGGCAACCACCGTGGGGTCTCTTCCTTTTACTTCCAAGTCCTCTAGTGCTCGCATCCTTGCAAACCAAGTGGGACGGTTTCTCTCCAAGGGAGGGAAAAACCTCATTGGCGAGCTACCGATGGATCTCTCATACATCCGGCACAAGTACCGAAGTGCTTTGCGTGCCACGGCTTGGTAGGTGTCGGCGAACCGTGACCCAACAGTAGTCACATTCCACGGCTTCATCTCCGGGTGGTCAACACTGGCTCCAATGTGAATGGTCACTTCACAACGCTCAATGTCCAACTCTTCGTACTCTCTTCCGACATACTCAGCGAGGCTCCATAATTCCAAGTTTGACCAAGGCATCTCGTAGCACCTTTGGAAAGCCAGGGGTCTCTAAGCGATAGTCGGTCACATAACCACCTTCTGCCATCTGCAGAGGAGGGATTAAATAAGATATTTTCCAAAAAGAAGGGGAAAGAGCTTAAGGACTTTTGGAAAATAGTTTTGCCAAAATAATTTTCACGTCCAAGCCTAAGGTCACGTCCTACAGCCAAACCTGGCTCCGATACCACCTGAAGCGCCCGGATATCTCCGGTGCTTAAACACTTTATTATACCAGTCCCTAGATCGGTCGCTGGTACAATACGGTCTTACAACAGGTGATATTACAAACCACGACCTGGCAGGGGTCGAGAGAGATACAAGATAATATAAACACAAAGAGCAACAATTAACACAAAGTAAGACCGGAAGAGGACTTCTAGGTCTACATAAACCATAGCGGAAGCAACTAAACCACGAGCAGCTCGGGTGCGGACGAGACCAAGCTTATTCGTCTTCCTCACCGTCGGCGTCGACGTAGTCGGGATCCTCCTCTGTAACAGCAAGCAAGAATGAGTACAGAAGTACTCAGCAAGTCGCAACCCTTGCCCTACCATTTAGTGATACATAGTCCTAAGCATTCATCTATAACAAGGAAATCACCCATGCATAAATATTAACATACATGGATATCCTAGGTTTAACAGGGAATATATTAGGACATGTAATGTAAGGCTCGGTAGTCTTGGTCATACTACACAAGGGTTTTGCAATCATCAGGTCATCATTTCATGCAATAAAATGGTTGCTACGGGTTATGTTTATAAAACATAGGAGCAATATGATCAAAGGGAAACGGGTTGTGACTTGCCTTCGTTGACGTCCTCGGGGAGCTCTTGCTCGTACTCTCCGGCTCCTGGCTCCTGGTACTCCTCCTCCTCATGCTCGTACTCTCCGTTCGCTACGGTACGCAAAACCGGCACACAAACAAACAAGCAACAAGCACAAATAAATACAAAAGAAATATAAGTTGAGCTCTGCAAAAGATGAAACTTATAGAACTGGATAGAGCTCGATTTTAAATGAATTTAGGAGAAAGGATCAGGTCAATCGGAGCTCGGACGATGGAGCTATGAATTTTATAGTGCAGGCTATTGAATTAATCCGAAAATACAAAGGAAATGGGAATAACAGCACGTGCAAGTGCTGGGCTGCTGCTGTTTCGGTTCCAGGGAAAAGAAGAGGCCTGGTTTCCTTGTGTGGGCCGTTGCTGGCTTGGCCCAGCTTGGTGGGGATTTTTCCCAACATCCGGAACACGTGAGGGGAGATGGAAACAGAGGAGCTCCTCGTTCCTGTCCGCCATGGACGAGCTGGGAGAGCTCGAATCCGCATGGGGGAAGAGGGAGGGGTGGCTAGGAGTTGAGGGAGGCGGATCCTTGGGTCATGGCTCTTCCGATTGAGGTGGATTTTTGGGGATTGGTTGTGGGGAACGGCCGCTGCGGCAGGCACCGACGGCGGCGGCCATGGGTGCCCGAGGAGAGCTCGGGGGAGAGAGGGAGGGGTCGATTTAGCAGCATGGGGAGGTGCAGTGGGTGGCGGGGGTGCTCAACGGCAGCTCGGCCGAGGCTAGGTGGCGCTGGGGAGGGGGAATCGAGCGGGCAGCGCTTCGGCCGGCCATGGAGCAGAGAGGGAAGAACGGGGCTCACCCGTAGCTCGACCTCGACGGGGCTGGGGAGGAAGCGAGCTCCAGGAGCGCCTATTATAGGCGGAGGAGGGAGGGGCGAAGCTTGCTGCGGACGCCGTGGCGGTGGCGCTGAGGCGACGGCGTCGCTGACCGGTGTGCAGGGCAGCGCGTGGGCGGTGGCACGCGCGCCGTGGAGACGTGATGGCTCGGGCAGAGGTGCAGTGCGGCAAGGACAGGGCGGTGCGTCGCGATGCGGCGTGGCTGCACAGACGCGGTGTAGCGGAGGTGATGGCTGCACGCAGAGCAGGGAGAGAGAGAGGTAGGGGACGGGCTCCTCTCCTTTGCTTGCCTTGGCGCGCGGAGGGCAGGGCGTTGTGCTCTGGTCGTCGGCCCTGTTGGATGCGACGACGGAGGCTGAGCAGCAGCGCAGATGGAGCGATCGACACGACGAGAGCTAGCAGAGTGAGTGAATGCACTACGGGCAAGTGGGCACGGAGAGAGCTCGCGTGCGACTTTGGCGCGGAGAGACAGCTCGGGCAGAGGAGTGAGTGAGGCAGCTGGGCAGCTGGAGATTGATGACGCGTCCGGAAGTTGGTACGCATGCGCATGCTGTAGTGCGCGAGGTAGAAGAGCTGGACTGAAAACGGCTCAAAATGAGGGATTAGAGGAGAAAGATTTTAAAAGCTTTGAAAACTTCCGATTCGAGTGTCAATTTGTATTTGAATTTTATGAGTTGATTTTCAGGGCGTTACAGAAATAGCCTGGGAATGAAAGACACAAATGCAAAGCAATGGTTCATAAACAATTTACAACCTACAGGAGACCTATTACTGATTTACAATGCAATACAAACATCCCCAGCTTCATAACAAGATGAGCATAACACACAGAATCAACAACGACATGGGAACAAAGGTTCACTGAGAAACATATTTGTTATCAATTGACATGGGCCATTCCACGAATCATATTTGACTAGGATATGGTTACAATACGTATACATACAGAATATACCTCAGTACCAAAACTGATTGAACTTCATAACATGATTTTAGAACAAAAATGCAGAAGAAAACACGTAAGTGGGAGTGACTTTACTCGCAACAGCACATCAATGTATCATGCCATGTAATGTAAGACTATGACAAAGCACAAAAAGGATGCAACCAATGGCAATGACAAGATGGTAGAAGCCATACAACGTATTTCATCATTGTATAATGCATTTCATGTTACAGAGAGGTAACACTAGTATGATCTCTCCTGATAAAATATATAAACAATTTGCATAATAAAAGACCATATTTTCAATTGACAGATCGTCAAATTCTCTCATTAAGAATTACATAACCTAATCAATTATATCCAGAAAAGTGAACCAATCAAACATGAAAACATTTAACATAGAACCTGAGGAAATGCGTACCGGAGCCATCAGTAGCAACAGAATTGACGTCAAACCCGAGATGCTCCACCAAGTGCTTGCAAGTATCCATTTCCCCTTGTTTGCAGCATCGTGTAGTGGCCCAATACGCTCCTCCCTCTTCTTGGATCTCACATTCATTCTCTCCATCATCCCTTTAGTTATCCAATTTTTTTCAAAAGATTCAGTGAAAAACAAATTCTCTAGGAATTCATTGATATCATATTTCCACAATGAATTATTGCAAGACACAAGATTAGAGTCACAATGAGGAAGTTACCCTCCAGAAATCACAACATAACAGTACAAAAACACTTTAGGTCAGGAGGAATTCATCGTAAAAGCAACATAATATATGTCAAGATCCATGCATACAGAAGCAGTAGTTTGGAACCATTTAGTACGAAGAAGGAAATAATTCCATCACAAACTAGTATAACTAGTTGATTCCCGCGCGTTGCTGCGGAAATTTATAACTTGAAACTATTTGTTATACCTAGTAATGACTGAAAACGTGATATCTATATATTTTTGGTCATGAGTTATAAAATGTACAATTGTTAAAGATAATAGTTAAATAAAATATTACAAAGCGTACGTGAAGAAGAGGGACATGCAAACTATGGTGACACGGACCATATTGCCGTAGTTGAAGCCTGGAGAGTTATCCAATGTAGCCTTTCCTCCTTAAATTATGATAGGTCATCAATACAATGGGATGATGTGACTTTTTACACAAAAGATGAGGTATCATAACAAAAAAGGAATCTTACAAAAAAGTTTACTGGAGTGTGTAGCCTTCCCTGCTCCTTCAAGTGTGATGATAGGTTCTCAATAAAATAGGATGGTAAGACTTGGAGAGAGAGTATCGGCGCAAACCTGCAACAAATTTGATGAAACCAAAGATAAGGTAGTATCGACAAAAAACCTGCTAAACTTGATATGTGTACATGCCAATTCATTTTTACTTGGGGAAATATCGTGTTCAGTGTGGTACATAGCTTACTGAAAGGCCTAAAAATATCCATGTACAATTTTTACATGCAGATGTAGAAATTGCCTGATGACGAAACTCCAGTAATGATGTTACCACACCATGCAACTCCATGAAAGATAAGTAGATTCTCTTGATCTGTCAGAAAATAGTAGGAACGGAAAAGGTAAGCAGAGAGTTAGTGTTGATTGCCTCGTGGATGAATGTCATAAAGCTCCTACGAATGGAAGAAATATAATTGATAAAAGATATTGTAACATGAGAGCATCAACACTAAGCTGAAATCACGAAGTTTCATAGAAATAGAAGTCGCATCCTGTGCATTCTAACTGCAATGAGATGACTAATGGAGTGTCCTGGACCCATGACGGGATCGATCTGAAATAAGTATGGAGATGGAGAGCAAGAAATCCATCGAGAGATACACACATTTATCTACAAATTCGAGAGGAGGAGAACCATCACAAAAGTTATTTATTTGGCATAAATGAGGGGGTTTCGGAAGGTGGATGGGGTGGACATTGTAGATGAGATGAAAGCCATTCACTGAGCATTTCGTATAGGAGCAAATGGAGGTGGCTACCTCAGCCTTGCGAAAATTAATGGGCTTGTGAACGTAGGAGGAAGTTAAAGAGGAATGATTAAAATAGTTCTTAGCAGCTACAACATCCAACGGACTGAATGATGACACTATGTTATATCAGATGGTCAAAACAATTGAGGTGACGTGGCTGCTTGAGGTTTGAGAGAAATAGCTATTAAAGCTTGCTAGTGGGTTGCACTTTTAAAAGATAAGTAGATATCAAAATACACACTGATAGAGAACACGACCCCATTCCAAAGCTAGAATTCCAGTAAACCCAAGCAAATTCCACACCCTAAACTAAAATTAGCCCATTTCTACAAAGGAAGTGACAACGAGGAGGCCCGGGATCTCGATCTTACTCATGGTGCGGACGCGGTCGCAGTCCTACGTCACTATGATGCGCTTCATATGCTCCATTGTCTCGATCGGGTCCTGGGCACACACGCATGAAACAACATCACGGATCCGTCAATAGAGGCCTAAAACACGGACGGATCCAAGACCAAATTAAGCTAGGGAAAAGAACAAGGGGAAATAAACGAATTGCTCTGGCAGCGTCGCACGTACTCATGCCGCTGGTCATCCCGAGGCCGGTGGCCACGAGGTCCATGAACTCCGCATCGTCAAGGTCGTAGTCACTGTCTCTGGGTGGCCCGCTCTAGCCCCTGCCAGAGCTGCCGCGCCACCGCTCGCCGGCCATGGAGGATTGGAGGGCACTCGTGAAGAATGGTGCTGGGGTTTGGGGGTTTGGGGGTGAAGCGGAGGCGGAGGCTTCCAGTTCCAGGGGAAGTGAAAAGACGGGCAGGCCGCAGATGGCGACGAGGAATGGGATCCCAGTTGGCATTCGGCCTCGGCCAGTCGATGACTCGCTGGCTAGTAGCTATTGTACTACTGAACGAAGAAGCAATTTTCTTTTTACAATCAACGTATTTATTTGTCAACATTTTTTTCAGCCGAATTGATGAAATTTGTAGGACTAGGTTATTCTAAATGTAAAGTTTCTATAAGAAGAGTACAATATGAGAATAGCCATTGTACTTGTTCTTTTAATTCTAATAATATATGAATTCTTATATGTTATTTATTCATTTTTGAAAGGAACGACAAACGTATGTGGTGGTGGTGGTCCAGCCTGAGCAGCAACCAATTGCATGCAAAGTGACATTGATTGAGTGACGATTAGGCAGCAATGAGGTTAGTCTACAATTTGATTGAGTGACGATTAAGCAGAGGATAGTCTACAATGACTTCCGCTTCCATCAACTAGCAGCAAGAACACCATAGTGGCAAGTGACCAACGTGAAGAAAGTAATGACACAAGAGAAGAAAATAAATGTTGTTGGCATCAGATTTATAGAGGGTAAGGAAGTATTATCTACCACAAAGAGAAAAAAGTCATAACTATCACGAACCTATTCATCAGGTGAGGAATAAAAGAGCAATATTTGCTCCCTTCAATTCGAACTTGATTTGCTTATGTAGTTATGTTATGTAAAAAGTTTTTGTTACATATGTTTCAAGTAAATTTGTAGTTTATGAGTTAAATTAAACTTAATCTGATAAAATTTTAGTGACCTATAATTTAATACGAAAGAATCGTGCTTTGTAGTTTATACTCTTGATTCAAGAATACTCCTTTTTCTTGATCTCAACTCTACGGTACCAAAGTATGTGTATGGGTTAAAGATACCAAACAACAGCTTTCCAGTGCTAAGTATTTTTTACCACTGAGAATATTCGAAAGAAAACTATAAATAATAGAATATGTGCTACAATGTACTTGCACCGCGTGTAAGCATCCATTTAGAGGCGTAGTGATGAATATACATCATTAAAGTATGTAGAGTTATGAAGGTGATGTCTATATTGATGCGTCTAAACTAGTTTAATGGTCGGAATTTGTAATTTCATGAGTATAATGGCAAAATTGAAATGGACGGACAACTACAATGACTATTCATGTATTTTACTCTTTCCGAGAAGGGATAATGACAAAACAAGACCGGTTTTGCAACGAAATGCAGCACCAAACCATTTTCAGAATTAGAAATCAAAATAGGACCTGTTTTGCAATTGCCCATTCCAAGAATGTCATGTCATCCTATAATTTTAATATAACTAAATAAAACTAGATCTCTCAATGTAAAGTTTCATTTCACAATATCATACGCTTGTGCAAGACTTCTCAATGGATATGCTTGTGAAACTAAATCTTTCTTTCAAGCGACCAACATAAATTGTTTAATGAGTAGATATGAAACTAAAAACCTTCTCAATGGAGTTTTATTTTGATTTCAAAGTTTGGTAACCGTGTACACCCAGTTTTGCCCCATAAACCCAATTCTTCTCTTTTCTAATTAATTTAATGTCATGTCATCAGTTTCACCTATGTGATATTAAGGGTGCATTCGGCATGGCTTATGGAATTGCGTATTGAAACTATGTACGCTCAATAAACACTTTGAAGTTCCAAACAACAGAATCGCAAATCTGCTTATGGGGTATAAGCACTTTGCAATTTTATACTAGTATAAACATTTTAGGTAAAGCATACCTTAAAGTGCTTATGTGTGAGGATAAGCAATTTTAATAGATAATAAGTATCAACAATTCTGCCGAACAGGTTGGCTGCTAATGCTACATAAGCACTATAAGTAATATAAACATTTTTTCAAAATAAGTAGTATAATCATTTTATGTATAATAAACCGTGTCAAACACACTCTAATTTAATACATATGAAACTTATACTGAAAATGGTCTAATGAATGGACACTATGCACCGTCTTATTGCCCAAAGTGGTGTTGCCCCTCGTCCGTCCCTCTTGCTGCCCGTGAGTCCCACACGGTCGGACGAGCACTTATTGCCTCACTAACTACCACTGAATTCGTAAAACTTTCTAATAATAATTTTGTAAAAATAAATGATACAAACCACGTCCACTAAAATTTTACTCAAGTTTCAGTTGATTGAAACAGAGGAAAGATGACTAAATTTCAATACAAGTATAAATTGCAGACCTATTACTTTTTTTTCCCGCATCGCAGCCGTGTGCCCGTGTCTGAGTCCAATTCGAGCCATCCGGTACCTTTATGCGCTCTGATCCGTAGACGCGGAGGGACAAGCAAACATAGTTCACCATCGAAAGCCGCCGCCGCCGCAACTACTTCAACCGCAGCTGCATCGATGGGGCGCAAGGACCGGGAGGCCCAGGCCGCCGGCAAGAAGGACAAGCCGGTCTCCGTCTCCGCCATGCTCGCCCGCATGGATGCGCCAGGGCCCAAGGTGAAGAAGCCCACCAACCCCAAGTCATCCAAGGCTTCGACTTCGTCCTACCTGGGCGATGATGTCGACCTGCCCCCTCGGATGACGAGGACGACGAGGCCGACCTCGCTGCCCGTGCCTCCAGGTCGAGGCCGCATCGCGCCGCCGTCGATCTCAACGCCGCCGCGCCCTCGGTCAAGGACGTCAGGAAGAAGGAGAGGCGCGAGCACGAGGCGGCGGCGCGCGCCGAGGCCGTCCGGCGGGAGGTCCTACGCGACGACCGCGACGCCTTCTCCGTCGCCGTCGGAGCGCGCGTCGCTGCCGACGACGGGGCCAACGCCTCCGCCGCCGCAGCCGACAACGTCAGGGACATCGTCCTCGAGAATTTCTCCGTGTCCGCGGCCGGCGTGAAGCTGTTCGACGGCGCCTCGCTGCGGATCTCGCACGGCCAGCGCTACGGCCTCGTGGGGCCCAACGGCAAGGGCAAGTCCACCCTTCTGAAATTGCTCGCGTGGCGGCAGCTCCCGGTGCCGCGGAACATCGACGTGCTGCTCGTGGAGCAGGAGGTCGCCGGCGACAGCCGCCCTGCAATCGAGGCGGTGATCCAGGCCGACGACGAGCTCACTGCGCTCCGCAGCGAGCGCGACAGGCTCGAGGCCTCTGATGACGCGAGGGACAACGAGCGGCTCGCCGAGCTGTACGAGATGCTCAACCTGCACGGCGCGGATGCCGCCCGGGCACGAGCGTCCAAGATCCTCGCGGGCCTGGGATTCGATCAGGCTATGCAGGCGAGGGCCACCGAGTCCTTCAGTGGTGGCTGGCGGATGCGCATCTCCCTGGCCCGGGCTCTCTTCATGCAGCCGACATTGCTTCTCCTCGACGAGCCGACCAACCACCTTGATCTTCGAGCTGTGCTCTGGTTGGAGCAGTACTTGTCTACGCAGTGGAAGAAGACGCTCATTGTTGTGTCCCATGACCGGGACTTCTTGAACTCGGTCTGCAATGAGATAATTCACTTGCACGACAAGAAGCTCGATGTCTACCGTGGCAGTTTCGATGATTTTGAGGGAGGTTTTGAGCAGAGGAGGGCACGGGCGATCCGGGAGCATGAGAAGTATCAGAAGCTGGAGAACGCAGCCAAGAAAAGTGGGAACAAGGCTACTCATGAGAAGGTCATCAAGCAGGCTATATCAAAGGCTGACAAGAGCAAGGGGAAGGGGAAGAATGTATCAAATGGTCATGATGGCCAGAAACAGATGACTGTACCGCAGAAGTGGCACGATTACAGTGTCAAATTCCACTTCCCTGAGCCAACTGGACTTGCACGGCCACTCCTAGAGCTTGTCGAGGCTGGCTTCAGCTACCCTGGTCGTGCCGACTTCAAGCTGTCGGGTGTCGATGTTGGCATCGACATGGGAACACGTGTGGCTATAGTTGGGCCTAATGGGGCTGGGAAGTCCACCCTTCTTAAGCTCCTTGCCGGTGATCTTGCGCCGACCGAAGGGGAGGTCAGGAGGAGCCAGAAGCTGAGGATTGGGCAGTACTCACAGCATTTTATCGATGTGCTGACAATGGAGGAGAACGCTGTTGAGTATCTGCTCAGGATGCACCCAGATCAGGAGGGGATGAGCAAAGCAGAGGCTGTCCGTGCGAAGCTTGGTAAGTTTGGTTTACCGAAAGAGAACCATCTCACTCCCATTGTTAAATTGTCTGGTGGCCAGAAAGCCCGTGTCGTCTTCACCTCGATTGCAATGGGACATCCTCATGTCCTTCTGCTGGATGAACCAACAAATCACCTGGACATGCAAAGTATTGATGCATTGGCTGATGCTCTGGATGAGTTCGCTGGAGGTATCGTCTTGGTTAGCCATGATTCACGATTGATATCTCGAGTATGTGATGATGAAACCAAGAGCGAGATATGGGTTGTGCAAGAAGGCACGGTGTACACGTTTGATGGGACATTCGAGAATTACAAGAAGGAGCTCACGGAAGAAATCAGAAAGGAAGTGGAAGACTAGTGTTGTCTGTTTTGAAATTATTGAAGGTTCTCATGAACTTGTTCACTTAATGAGTTCGTCGTGGGTTCTGCAGGATGGCTTAATGTATCTTAATTCTTCGTTTCCTTGTGTTTGTTTACTAAATTTGCTAAATATTACATGAATCTGTATTGCTATGGTCTGATTGTCTGAATCTGCGAACCTGACCAAACCGTCTTCAGTTTAGTTTTAATTTTTGTGGCTAAAGAAGTGTATCATTCATTTGGCATGGCGCTTTCTCAGCTTGCAGTATAGTTGACTGAGCCAGAGTCCTTTGATGGTATCTTTGTTTATGTTCACTATTTCTTTGAGTAACATAGGAGACACCAGAGCTTTTTATTGGCGCTTCTGACTTTTATGTATGTCGGTTTTTGTCCTCACAAATTTTGCTGGTCTGGATTTGCTGGAAAATGAACTACTACCCTCCTTTCCCGGTTTTAAATTGCCGGGTGTCGGGGCGTGTGTGATGCAGAGCTGCGCAGCATGCCAGGATCTCAGGTGGCCAAGCTGGGCCAAATATTCGTCGGAGGCAATTTACTGAAGGGTCCATGAACTGCTGGTACACTGGAGTGAAATGTACTTGACATTATGTACCTCTGTACATATAGCTTGTGGGAATTAGTTATTGACCAAATGATCAAGCTACGCTTTTCTTTTCTTGCCTCGGGATTGATTTACTACTGGAGGACACTCCCATGACACTTCCTCTCTTCTCTCTCATGCCATGTCAGTAATTTTAATGTTCATCACACTACCATGACACTCCCATTGAGACTGGCCTTAGATTCAGGTCCGTTCGGCCCATTCAGCCTACAAGGTTATAACTGTACGACCTACTACAACGTTCGACAACACGGTTTTTCTACGGACATCTGCAGATGAGGCCCCTGCAGGAGGTCGACACGCGTCTCTGTCAATTATGAGTTACCAATCCCATTAATGACATCCGTGGATGCTTACTTTCTAATGCATGATGAAGTGGCAACTGCATTCGAGTGGGAGCGAGGTGTTCAAATCTTCTTGGTTCTTGTGTCCGGCACTGGTTGCCTGACCTGACCGAAAGCTGCCTACAAGTTGTCACTAAACCAAGCCAAATAAAACAGGGGACCCGTAATGAAGTGTCGTTGCCATCATATTCAGATCTTCTAGGATCAGGCATCTACGACTACGATCTTCTTCTCCCAGCAAAGACCCGTGAGTAGAGGAAGTTCTGAACCAGAGCAGAGCAGCCGTCTTCACCAAGGAAGACCACGGTGCTGCTTAGCGTTGAAAGATCCCGACGGCAGGCGACCATATGGATCCAGCTGAGAGATCGCTTGGGGGAGGCGATCTTGGCGGAGAGAAGCAAGCTGCTACTACCTCCATAAGGTAAGCCGGAGACACCGATATATCTTCATACCTGCAAAAACCGAGCAAAAGTAGATCGAAATGCAGCTCTTAATCAAGTAGTTCCATGGTTCTGTATGTCACACGCTCAGAACAAAGATGATGGTACCATCTGACTAAGATAGCATTAAAATTTTAACTGAACTATATAGAAAAATCCATGTAGATCGTACTTCGTTTAGGCTTGCAAATAAGAGGCTGATGTCCTATAGTATCGCCTTATGTATCTCTGAAAAGATTTGTAGAGCAACGCATATAATACAACACAGTACGAACCAGATGGCTAGCTCTCTCCACTATTCCTTATTCTGTACCTAGAAATATAGGAAATTACAGAATTCATTAATATTTTCCTGCTATTTTGAGTTGCAGTACTCATGCTGAGTGTCGAAGTCCAATGGTTCCCCAGCTGTCTTCAACAGTTGAAGTTGAAGCCATAGAGCCATCACTTTGTCAGGACATAACAATGATCTGCACCCGTCTGAGTAGTTGCACTAGATCTCTCTCCGATGCAGCGCACACGAGCAACTAGGACAGGAACTCCAATGACCAATATGTCGTCAGCAAGCGAGCTCGATTTGGTCCAGCTTTCTGTCTAGCACCAGGCAGAGAGAGTGCAGTGTCGACAGCCATTCGGTCATATGCAAGCCGTAGCCAAAACGGCACCGACTCCATGTGAACGCAAGAAACCGGGTTGCGGCGCTTACGGTCACCAGCTCTGAATCTGCAGTGGTGGGCCATCTAATGTCGCCACATTCGGCGACCCATGAAGCCACACGCTGGAACAATTTGCCCTGATAAGCTCATATTCCTTTGCACTGGCAATCCGGCACGAATCTCCAGCATCGCAATCCAACGACTACTAACCGGGGCCGCAGCTGCGGGCACGCGCGGTTTAACCTTTCCCTGCATCCCTTCCACGACGATTATGTCGCCTGCCATGCTGTGCACCCGGATGGAACAATCTTTGTCAGCACCAAGCATTTTATCGGCTCCCGCTCGTCATCGGCAACCTACACATTCGACAAAACAAACCTGGATTCTCTCCGGAAGAAACAAGGTGACTGGAAACTCCCCTTCACTGGCCCGGCACATTACGACTCTAACATGAATTCCCGGATCGGTATCGGTGGTGCGGACCCTTTTATGTACATCTGTGCCTGCAAGGTGGTACCAGGCAACACCAATGTAGTGTCGTGCCCATTGACAAAGGTCTGCATGGAGGAACTGTTCACCTTTGACGACTCAGATGAGTGGCACATTGGAGCCAAATCTTGTGTCCATAGGAAGTGGGTGGTTCTGTCTTGTGGAGTGTATCTCTCTCTATGGCATGCATAGGTCGTTCGATCCTCCCCCTCTAAGTGTTTCCTGCATGTTCCGGCTGGTGATGTTTTCTCTCAATTACGATGAGAACGGAGACTTGACGTCTGGCAGCAGCTGCCTGGTTCTGTACTATGACGATGTTCCTGCAGCCACTGTTGGAAATACCCTGATGAACCCTGTGGCTTTCTGGTTGTGAGGTTCCAAGAACCGTGATATATATCAGCATTCTGTTGTCTCGGGAGTATGGAGCAGTTGTTTGGATTTAGTTTATGTGGGTTGTTAAAAAATGCAGCTTCCTATGTAATAGAAAATAGTTTCCCTCCTATATGCAGCTCTTTCTAACTTTCTTGATTGATTGTGTGAACACAGCTGCTTACTTTGAATATGCGCTTTTTTCAAGTTTTTTAGGAGTGTAATCTTACAATACCCGAAACAGG
Source organism: Chloris gayana (assembly GCA_031894775.1). Taxonomy (NCBI): domain Eukaryota; kingdom Viridiplantae; phylum Streptophyta; class Magnoliopsida; order Poales; family Poaceae; genus Chloris; species Chloris gayana. Next base: position 847,945 of record JAUNZO010000885.1, on the reverse strand, counting down.
GGCGCCAAGATTCTTTAGTACAATATATTTATTTCTGTAAACCTGAGCTGGAAGCAGGCCTGAGAATTTCTTGCTGTATTCATCTGAAAGCAGCTAGAGACCCTGAATCTCAAGTTTTGAAATCTGTGATAAAAACGAAAATTTTGAAATTCAGGGTCTAGATCACAATTAGACTCCAAATCTATGGTCAAAACACAACTTGATTTTGTTGCTAGTGGCTGTTTGTTTATATGTTTGGCATTACTATGATTTAAATTTGATAAGAGTACGAGCCACCACAAACCTGACTGATCAGTGTGTGACAGAGCTAAACTAAAGCATTATAATCATTTCGACCGTAACTGTGATGACACGGTACAACAAAAATGCAGTTTTGACCCTTAACTCAGAAGAGACTTCCATGCCCAATCAAAATTATCTTTTGGAACTAGTGTAAGAGAACACGCTAGCTCAGGCTAGAACAACCAGCTGTAATGCTGAATGCCAGCAAATCCCAAACATGAACTAGAAGGGGTAGCAACAGAAATCCCAAACAAAGTTGCAGGTTCATGGACCTGAGCAAATGCTCCCTCTCAATGTTCGGATAATAGAAACTGTCACTCCGGATGTCGGGATCAAACAATAACATCGTACTACTTTGACCACCACAAATATACAAAATGAGGCGGCCTGAATGTCACATTCATCCTCCAAAAAGGGATCCAAATGAGCAAGCTGCCCTAGTCCTGCGACGAGGCACTTCCAGCAGAATGTTCCTTTCTCATTGCCTCAGCTGCTTCCCTGAAAGTATCAACAAAGTAATTCTAATAAAGGTGGCTTCAAGACAACCTTGAATATGAAAAGCAACTAGCTGCAAATGATAAGGTTTGTTACAACACAAAAGCTACCGTTTTGTGCAAAGGAGCGAGCGTGACTGAGCAAGTTTACACAGGCGATACAACATGAAAAAAACGTATGGTAGTAACTAGTAGGATTCATACCCATAAGAATTCTGCAGGTCCATGTCTGACGGATCTAATTTCAATCCATCTCCGAATGCATCACATGCCTCTTTGTATTTCTAAGAACAAGCAAGGAGCAGATGATCAACAAGCAGGTGGGATAAACAGAAGTACAATAAGACCAACAAATAATGATTTAGCCCGACCTTAAGTGACATAAGTGCAGACCCTTTACGATAATAAGCCTTTTTCCATTCAGGCCGAAGTCTTATGCAAGCATCAGCATCACCCAGTGCATCCTTGTTTTCACCAATTTTCAAATGGCAGAAGCTCCGATTTGAATACAGTGTTGCATCAGCAGGGTCCAATTTGATTGCCTGAAGAATGATTTGTCATTTCAGAATTTAAGTCCACACAAGGAGTTTATCAGATTTATCACATGCTATTCATTTATTAGCACAGTGCAAACATAGAAGCACAATAGAAGAACTTGTCAAAACACTTTCTATGTGTCGATTTACACAGTTACCCGAGAGTTTGTAAAGAAATAGTGGTTGCAAATAAAGATAAAGAAGACTATAATAGTCTACAAGTTTTCCATTGGAATGTTTTAGGGGGCGGGAGTGCCGACAAAAAGTTGATTATGTTTTAGTTATATATAACTAATAATGTTTTTATACCTCTGTGTAGAATTTTGCAGCACCAGCGTAGTCCTTTTTGCAACTGCTTCTCCACCAAGTAATTTGAGCTGAGCCTTTCTATCTTCGACACTTCCATTACTCTAAATCACCAAGAAAACCAGTTCGTTAGTGTTAGATTGTTGTGTAAATATAGCTATAGTATTAGCTGCTGCCCATCCAATGGGCTGTGCGCCGGCCCTAGAGCCCGTGCGCCTGGCATCGTTAGGGTTGTGCCCTTCACGCCTATATATGTACTCATATCACCAATGTCATCATCTCAGTTTGCGTGATATTCCTCGCTAACAGTTAGAGGAAATAGCACTACACTTTAATAATCCAACAGTTGATGCAACTAATGGCAAGTTGTTGACCGAACTGTCTAAAAGTAACAAAGTTTAACCAATGATAACTTTAGCCCCCTATCAAAGAAAATAGTCTATACCAGACTGAAATACGTAAGTAGTTGCGGTTCAATTCAATGCCACTGTTTTAGAAAATTTTGCAAAGGGCACACACCTAAACCCTGCATACTGAAACTAAATAGAAGGCATAATACACCTAAATTTATCAAATACTACTGATGAATATTATGCCAATAAATGACTAATCGACTATTGTTATGCAGAAACATTTTAAGCCGTACACATAAAGAAATTTCAACAGATACATTCAAAGGCTCGAGAACATAGGATTTAGCACCTACCTTGCCTTTGGAAGGCCTTGATTTTACATGATTAATGAGACCTTCAACACTCCATTCTGGCACAGACTTAATGGGAGAAGTGAAAGGAAACAAAATCTCCACAAGATTTCTTCGTCCAGAGTTCACAGCAATCTCTATTGGTGTGCTGCCATCCTGTTATACAAAAATTGAATATTAATACTTTACATTAGTAAGAATATATGGTAATAGAAGATAACAATTGCATAGCTAGTTACATTTTTCCAGCAAATGAGACCGTTTGATTGAAATTTTCAAACTAAATAATTAACTGCTAGAGCAATAAACCTTCTAGCATTCACGTAACAAAACATCATGGAGTGAAGCCCCATGATCCTATTACTTGCACTATAAATCTAAAATGTCCACAATAACAAGCCATGCCAGGCAATATTTAAAAAGGCTCAATCCATGTATCCATGCACCATGCTTGAGGCGACAGTGCACTAAAGTACTAGTAAACATTAATCACAATGTAGATTCCAATTGGAACCCAAAGAGATAGTAAGACAAGCACAAGAAGTGTAACAGAAAATACACGCAATACAACATCACTTGAGAGCTCGAAACTATTACTCATGAGAGAGAGAGAGAGAATCAATTGCACACAGCAATTTGCAAGAGTTAAAGCTCACATGCTTAAGTGGGATATTTGCATCAGCACCAGCCTCCAATAAGTAAGTAACACATTCAGTTAAGCCTTTGCTAGTTGCTATCACCAGTGGAGTATCAGGATTCGTAGAATTCACATTAGCACCAGCCTACAAACATTGGTAAGACAATGTAAAAATATGTGGGTAACACAGGCACACAACTCATTGTTAACTGAAGAAAATTAATCCACAATGTAAAGGGTACCAACCTTGACAAGGAACTTCATGCACAATAAGCAAACATGTTCATCCATAATTTTTTTAGGAAAGGCACAAAGAAGCGCAGCTATGGGTGTACATTGATCTGCTGAAACCATATTGGGCTGCAGTTTTTTTAAAGAAAATGACACTCAGCAATAGAAGTATGCAAACTAGTTAAGCATGTGCAACGAAAAAACAAAGAAAATGACACTTGAAATGTGGAAATAATAAAAGTATATCGATTCGAAAAGAATCCAAAGCAAAAAAAAAACTCTTTGTTTCATTTTAACATAATCATAAGATATTAAGTCACCATTTTTTGCGACAAAAAATTACAAGGAAGCAGCATTGTGGAAAAACATAGGGAAAATAAAAGGTGTGGAAGCAACCTAATCTAAGAAATATAAAAACGTAAAAAGAGCATTCACTCCTGCTCTTAGATCTGCACAAAACGTGCAGCTGGATAAAAAGCCAGTTCTTATCCACAAGACAAGTTATTTTCCCCTACATAAGATAAGCATATGCGGCTCTGAGGGCTACTAAAGTTCCCAAGTTTGCCCTTCAATTCTTCAAGACTAAACGCCATAGAAATTATAAGTAGAAACATCATAAATTCATAACTATATTTACATTTGCATGATGATCCAGTAAAATCTGCAAGACACCATACTCCCCATACGAAGCAGCAACATGCAGTGGTGTCCCTTTAAAAGAAGGTAGATCAACACAAGCACCTCTATTTATCAACAGACGTGTCATTCCCTCATTCCCTGGAGAAAGGGTGAAAAACATGCAATAGTGTTACAGTAAAGAATCTGATTTACACAATCAGTCATACCCTGCAAGAAAAGATGAAAAACATGCAATACCATTGTCGTAAAGAACAAACTTTCACCATTCTTGATTAACAGTATCAGATTTCCAATACGCTATGTAAGATGAGAAAAATAATAGACTTGATGTACACAAAATAATGCAGTTTGCCATGCAAGTAACACAGGCAGGCCTTCTATTTCTTATTATGAAACCATTTCTTATGTACTATCAGGCCTCAAATGGCAAGCATTCGTGAGACTCACTGAATCTCATAAGCATAAAATTCAAAGTGTGAATCACCATTATCGTAACGGATGGTACAGCACTACAAATATTCAAGACCGATTGTGAGGTAGTTACCTATTTTTCTTTAAAACATTATGGCAATACTGAATTGGAACAGAACATGGAACACGGAAAAAACATAGGCATGTGCAGAAAATGGAACCTTGTTTTGCAGCATGATGCAGTGGAGCAAAGCCTTTGTAGTCTTGCTTATTCAGATCAGCACCTTTGCTAATAAAATACCTCACGGCAATTACTATTCCATGAGACACAGCACAAGCCAAAGGAGTCAAACCTGTCAGGAGTGTTACAGAAAAGCAATTTATACCCATATCACTGACAGTGCCAGGTTATTGCAGAAAAAGATTATGTGTAAAATATCTGCCGATGCATCTTGTTACAAAAGTTTAAACTTTATTTGACAACCAGATACCTTCTACCATTTGTAAGGTCAATTTTTTTCAGAATACCATTTGTAATGACTGTCTGGTGACAGCAGCAACAAATTATTTGAATGAGAAACTATAGCAACCTGGTAGGATTATATCAAGCTATAAAGTAAGATTTCCTAACAAATACATAGGCAATGCACAATACCATTTAAGATTTGCATAATATAAAAGATGATCGATTATATAACTAGCAAAATTGAACTGATCAAAACATGAAAGCATTTAACCTTAGCACATAGTGGAAGCACTTACCAGAGCCATCAGCAGCCAATGAATCAATGTCGAACCCGAGATTCTCCACCAAGTGCTTGCAAGTATCCATTGCCCCCTTCCTTGCTGCATCATGCAGTGGCCCAAGACGCTCACTCTCCTCATCAGAAGAGTCCTCGTCCGAGTTCATAAGCTTAAACATCTCTTCAATGCCCAATTCAGGAGAGAAAATAGTAAGAAAAAAGACAACTTTTAAAGCTCCAAATTTGTAATTTCACAACAAACATAAGAGGTTTCCAGGAAAGAGAAACCCAGCACCGTCCCAAATAGCCAAGCAGACGAAGATTCAGATAAAGCGAAGAATAAGTACGGGCAAAGACACATCTCGTAGCAGATATAGTAAGAAAAAGACAACTTTTAAAGCTCCAATTTGTAATTTCACAAGAAACATTCTGCTTCCGGGAAAGAGAAACCCAGCACCGTCCCAAATAATAGCATAACAGAGTTAAAGAAAATTTAGCCCAAGAGGAGGCACCTCTTAAAGCAGACGAAGGATTCAGATATAGCGAAGAATCAGACACATCTCGTAGCAGATCACACCACACAGAGACATGAGAACAATCCCTGTCCCTCGGCAGAAGTAGAAGCACGAGAGAACACGATCCCACTCCACAGATCATATAGTAGAGCCCAGAACGGCAAAACCCGCACCCCCAAAACTAAAAATTCTCGGCCGAGCAGGGAGGAGGACGGAAGCGGTCTCACCAAGGGTGCGGCGTCGGTCACAGTCTTGCGACGCTATGGCGCGCCTCATCTGGTCCGCCGCGTCGGGATCTGCACAGGCAACAGCAGTGTGTCACGCACCCCCGCCAGTGCAGGCCTCGACCCATACGTACAGGTCAAAGAGTAAAGCGAATTCGAGAAAGCGAGGAAGAGATTAAGAGCTAGGAAGGGGATTGCTCCAGTCCCGGCCGTCGCACGTACTCCTGCCGCCGAGCTCCATCCCGAGGCTGACGGCCATGCTTTCCAAGAACACCGCCTTCTGCCGGGCGTATTTCCCGCTCCCGCCTTGCCGCCACCCGTCTGCCATGGGTGTCGCTCGCAGTGGATGGTGGTTGGGGAATTGGGGTTCTCAAGAGTTTTGGAGTGAAGTGAGGCGGTGGCTTCCGTGGGAAGGGAAGGGAAGGATGGGACTATGGGAGTGGAGAGGAGGGGAGGCTTGCAGCTTTGTACAGTGGAAAAGCAGCAGCGGGAAGAGAGAGAGAGAGAGAGAGAGAGAGAGAGAGAGAGAGAGCAGTTGAGGTGGAATTCGCTACCCGGCCCCGGAAAAGTGCGCTCTCGTGTGAAGTACAGACTACAGAGAGCTCGGGTTTTGGCAAGGCTTGGGTAGGTAAATGATACGCGTACCAAGAGCACAAGAGTTGCTAGAGCTACATGAGTAGCTTTCATTTTACTTTTCTTAGAAAAGGCTATAATATTATTTACATGGAAGAAATACATAAACATTTACCACATGTCCATTTGATTTCGTCTAAATAGCTAGTTGCAATTGATACTACAAAACTTTTTCTTGACTTGTACTCCCTACTTCATCCCCGTACCCAAATGTAAGTTTTAATTTTTCTAAGTGTAACATGTTTTACAAATAGGACAAACTTTAGGATTGATTAAAGAGTTAATGAATAAGTGAATAAAAACAAAAAAAAATGATTTAGTAGTTTCTTAATATATTGATTATTTTCTTATTTGAATGCTATTATTTAGGGATAGAGACTCGTAGAGCATCCATTAGATGAAGTTGTTTTGGTGTAAACATGATAGTTCCTCAAACAGCAGTTCAGCGGTATTTTGCCACATATCGCGAGCTAGGACATGAGAATGTGTGAACATTGACATGAATATCGAGTGATCACCAGGCGTTTCAGAACTTAATAAGAACTTTTGGTGATGTGCATCGGCCACATCAAACACCCACAACGTCTATGCTAGTACGTCCATTGAGAAGACCGAGTAGCATATCACGATAACCAGCGTCAGTCAAGAGGTAAGGCACATGAACTGATTCCCCACACCTAGCCTATCGTGAATCCTTAACAAGTCTGTACATGACCAAAACAACTGAAAGTAGCACAACAAACGGCGATCCCGTAACCTAATCAAATGAGTCGAGACTTTTTGCAGCCGAGTGTTGCTTCTTCATTGCCTCAGCCGCGTCCCTGACAAAGTCACCACATTCAGCAGTCAAACATCAAATATTACCACAAATAAAGGCAGACAACGGGTCAAGGCAATCTGCATCAAAACGTTCTTACTCTTGCCATTCAGATAACAATAATAAACTCTGAACAACAAGTGCTACAAGGATGCACAGGCTTATATAACAGCAGATAATTATCAAAAAAGAAAAATATCAAAAAGGGCTGCTGTTAAACAGAAAGGAAACAGATAATTATCAAAAAGAAGAAGACAAAAGGAAACAGATTGATTACCAGAATGCTTGCGTTATCTCCTCATTTTTAGGATCCCGTTTAACGCCGACCATGAATGCATCACATGCTTGCTTATACTCCTAATAAGGATGAAAAACCACAGATCAGATTATCCTCATAACTTTGATGCATTAGGCACAATAGCAGAAGTTTAAAATATTATCTGACCTTGAGAACCATTAGGGCAGCTCCCTTACGATAATAGCCTTTTGTCCATTCAGGGCGCAGTCTTATGCAAGAATTAGCATCAACCAACGCTTCCTGCGCCTGCCCCATTTTCAGATGGCAAAAGCTCCTATTGGAATACATAACAGCATCTGCAGGATCCAGATTGACTGCCTGCATAAAAAAAGGTAAGCACAATGTGTTTCCAGAATCAGATCAGACTAGCTAGATCGACATTTTTTTGTAAACAAAAAAAATAGTGCCATGCAAAAAGTGCAACTGAATCAGAACAAGATTATAAATTTTGCATGGTGTCAAATATTTCTCTTTTTTCGTAAAACACACTGAACAAAAAAGATCACAAAAAGAACAAGACTATCTAGGGAAGCATACCAATGATGAACTGAACACCATGAGAAATTCAGTTAAATTGGGTATTAGTAGAGTTGGGCAGCCAGTGCAAACCAGCGAACAGTAGTATGCGGTCAGGCAACAAAAGATTGGTTATCAGTAGTTTCTTAATTAGCTATGTACTCTACTAGACTATGCACTCTACTAGATGTGTAAGGGACTAAGGGTATCAGTGCATGAATAGGTAGATGACTATAGGTTAGTTTCTGTCTCACAGAATGGTTCTGTCAGTAGCTTAGCAAGTCTAGTTAGGGAATTATCTAAAAGCTTAAAAAGTAGGTAAATAACAAACTTTAATTTCTGGACATCAGTATTTGAACCACAAGGCATCAAAACTCATAAAAGGTAACAAGACAGCCTATTGAACAGATCTGTTGTAGGAGCTTTCATCAGGAAATGCTGAAAGGGGAGCAGAAGCGAGGGAACAAATTTCAAGGGTGGCATCCCGGCTACATAATATCAGCAGTTCGTTGCTGTGGTCAGTCGGAGCATACCATTAGGGCTTCCTATAAATCTACCACACTAAATTCAGATTTTAGATTGAAGAGAAACAATACGCTTTCCTATGTTGCCTGCCGTGAATCCCTCTGATAACATGAGTGTAAATTTCACAGGCTTCTTTAAAATGAAGTTGAATCATAAGGGTCCGCATCTAAATCAGCTCCAAATGTAACCACGTCCCTAAGGAACAGCAAAATTATTCAACAATCTGGGAGCAACTGGTACTTCATTTCTCACTGCACTGATGTTTTTGTCCTTAGTCTAGGACACAAAAATGGAACTAGTGAAACTTTTTTTCTGGAAGAATAAAAAGGGTTTATAACTTAGAATACATGACAAGGCACGTTGTACCTCACTATAGAATTTTAATGCACTTGCATAGTCCTTCGCCTCAACCGCTTTTCCACCTTGCTGTTTTAGCTGAGCCTTTCTTTCTTTATCGCTAGGCTTATCCTATATCAGCCAAAGAATAGAGAAAGGATTAATTCCTTCAGTGCCATTGCAATTTTGCTGAATCCCTTGTATGCCATCCTGACCCACATGTCATTGACTCATGTGAGCCCCAAATGTCATTTAGATACCAGAGAAAGGATTAATTCAAGCACAAAATACAATTACATTCTGCCTGTTATGTAAAACATAAATAACTAGTTATTTCTGAAACTATGCATCTGACAATGATGTGACAAACAGCTTTGCAACAGGACTGTCAAAAAAATACCTCAGGATGTGGCTTAGATGCACCATCTTGCTTCTTGACCGGTTTCTGAACTTTGCTACAATCATCACTTGGATTAGCCTGTACAAAAGAATAACAATTGTTTCTACAGTTTGTGTAGCTTTGTATCATTAAAGATCAGAACCTTAAAAAGCACATGGCATACAGGTAACAAAAAAGCCTAAAACAATACATAGGTGGCATCATGTTGTGACTCAGTACAGAATGTCAGCAATTTTAGCAGCCTTCAAAAATATTGCCACACGCAAGTCTGGCGCTTCATTCATGACAAAAATCAATCAGGCAGTGTATTTATATATCTCATTTCCCCATTTGATCATCTATGAATAAAAAAGTCCAATTACCATTTCATAGAAGTCTAATAAACAAAATGCCAAATGGAGACAAAAGAACAGAATGTCAGCAATTTTAGCAGCCTTAAAAAATATTGCCACACGCAAGTCTGGCGCTTCATTCAAGACAAAAATCAATCAGGCAGTGTATTTATATATCTCATTTCCCCATTTGATCATCTATGAATAAAAAAGTCCAATTACCATTTCATAGAAGTCTAATAAACAAAATGCCAAATGGAGACAAAAGAAAGGTTGTTGAGAATGCGCAGAGCATGAACTAAAAGGCATAAAAAACAGCAATCCCACACCACAAAAATTATGATGATTTGTTAACCTCAAATTTAGTTTACTAACCTTGCCCTTTGAGTACCTTGATTTTGCATAAACAATTATTCCATCGATACTCCAGTTTGACACAGCATGAATACGTGAAGTGAAAGGAAATAGAATTTCCACAAGCTTTCTTCTGCCAGATTCTGCAGCAATTTCAATTGGTCTGGTCCCAACCTGACATGTAAAAGAATTAACAAATACTATTGCCTAGTAAATATTTTCATGCAAGTCACAGTATAATCTACAGTGTAACCAAGTCACATAGAAAGAAGAAAAGAATTACATCATTAGCTGGAATATTGGCATCTGCTCCAGCCTCTAAAAGATACTCAACACATTCTTTCAAGCTCTTGGTAGTTGCTATCACCAATGGAGTCTCTGGGTTTCTAGAATTCAGATCAGCACCAGCCTGGGTATGCAAATCAAAAAGCAGGTTGTGAACACTATTGTTCATAATCCATATAGATGCGGGAGTACATGAAGATCATTCTTTGCACATGAAAATTAAAGTCATAATGTAAAGCACAAGGTGGATCGGTAAGACCTTGACAAGGAACTTCATGCACTTCAAGCAAGTTGATTCATCCAATCTTTCAGGAGTGGCAAGAAGAGTATCAGCCAGAGGCGTACACAACTTTGCTGAGACCTTGTTCACCTGCAATTATTTCAGAAACAAGTCATTTCCTATGTGAATTCATCATGATTCCCATATTAGTAAAATCATGCATGTACACATCAGGAAGTAAACATGTTAACATTGAGTGTAAACATATTAGATGAATTTCTAAGCTGATAATTGTACTGCACTTCAGTCACCAATTTCTGCATGAAGCCATTTTTCTATAACCAATTTCCTCATCTATTGACAATATAAAATCTAGTAAAAAGTCAACTAGGATCATACAAAACATAATTAGAAACCATATTGTAAAGCAATATAAGACAAGTGTCAAAACTAGTAAACATGGGTTATGAATGAGGCTTCTCTATCTATAAGAAACTAGAAATCAAAAACAATATTATTGAATTATGTTCTACATAACAGTTGAGACATGTAGGAGGTTTCAATGCAAGTTGGGTTATACACACAAAACTAAAGCTGTATGTAGGTAAGGAGATCCTGTCCACTTGGCAGAGCAGCATGAGGATGGTTTGCTTTGGCTTTCAATGATTAGGCCTTGATTTACATTCTGTAATGTGACATAAACTCTAGTAAACAAAATATAAAGTTATTACATCTGCATGATTCTTCAGCAGGATCTGCATCATACTAATCTTTCCATAGGCAGCGGCAGCATGGAGTGGTGTCCCTTCAGGTGATGATATATCAACCCTAGCTCCACAACAGAGCAACAGTTGTGCAATTTCATCAAACCCTGAAAGCAAACTGTAAGTTATAGAACAGGAGTGCAGTGCACTTTTACTACAATACTCCTCTCTTACCTTTTTGTTGTCGTTAGGACAAACATTTTAGTGCAAATTTGCACTAATTTGCTTCTCCTAACGACAAGAAAAAAGTAAAGGAGGGAGTATACTGTATAAGCATGTATCAATAAATGTGTATATATGATTCATGGACAACATTTTCACTTTTATGGATTAGAGTTAGTGAAGCATTCATGCTAGTGCAAACCGCTTGGGCAGATTTCAAGCCTAATGCAAAACAAGACATAGGAAGATACAGATTTCCTCTTTACAAGATACTTCAACGGATTTACAAGTACAGCAAGACAGCAATCACTGCTGTACTGCTGCACCTTGGATACATAGGTCGAGTACCATATAATGTTAAAAAAATAATGATCACCCCTGCAGGAGTGGAGATAGCACTTCAACAAGAGGAGAGAAATAGTACTGTCCTACTTTTTCTATCAAGTGACAAGTTTTTGGCATGAAAAATGTGAGTAGAAATTTAGGAATGTGCAGAAAGAGAGACCTTCTCTTGCCGCTTCATGCAGAGGAGCAAAACCATTATGATCTTGCTTGTTTGGATCTGCACCTTTACCAAGAAGATACCTAGCAGCAGCCATTTGTCCATATGAGACCGCACAAGTCAAGGGACCTGCCAAGAGAATTAGCAAGAAATTTATTAAATTAATAAAATCATAATTATCTCTGCCTTACCATTACAGCTAATGATTTGACATAAGGTAACCATAATAGCATAACGAAGTTGTAGTTAGTTTCTTAAAAGGGAGAGAGAGAGATAGTAAGCTGTAGCAACATAGCTTCCAAACTAAAATTATGATCTAAACAACAATACATGAAGGTTACCAGTCTAGGGGATCACACACCTGAGCCATCGTCATCTGCTGAATTGACATTGAATTTTAACTCCTCCACCAAGTACTTGCAAATATCCAATTTACCATTCATTGCTGCCGCATGCAGAGCCCCTAGACCCTCCACCCTCACAGAAGCAAGTGACTCCCGATCATCCTCATCCATGCTACCAACCACGGCTTAAAATAGCAAATTTCCAAAAGGCAACTCAGTAAAACATAGATGCGTCACCAAATATCTCACAGAGGTAGTTGCATTACAAAAGATCAAATAAACGGGTAAATGGTGCAGATTAGCATCTCAATCCTAGACAGCTAACAAAACACACTTTTAAAACAAACTGCATCCAGAAGTTTAAGGTTATAAAACAGACACTGATTATCACAAGTATCCTGAAGATAACAAACCAATGTGATGTTTCTTTGCATACCAAAAATTAGTCACAGTGCTCGCACATCAATATACATGTGTTGACTGTTGACTACGAGTCTACGACCCAGGAACCGAACAGGCACATTCAAACAGTAAACAATGTAACAAAAACTCATTTCGGAAATGTTGGCTCTAAAGTTCGGATGAAGAGACACATTGACGCAAACCATTCCTGGTTAACACTAGGCAAGAGGCCCTATTCAACCTAAAATAGCACACGCACAGCTCCAACTAAATCCAGGCCAAAACCCCAGACCAAAGCACCAAATAAAAAAAAATGCTCAACCCAGTTTCTGAACCAAATTAAGAGGCGCGACACGTAAAGGGAAAGCCAGAGATCCCACCCCTGAGGCGGCGGACGTTGCCTTCATGGCACGCCAGCATGAACTGCATCTGCGGCGGGTGTTGGAGACCCGGACCATAGCCTACGAACATCACCGGCCGCAATTAGATACGACGAGACACAAAAGCAAGCTAGGCAAAAACGGGGCCGAAATGGGAATCAGGTCGGAACAGCAGCACGTACTGACGGAGCATTGGAACCCGAGGCTGGAGGCGAGGTCGCACATGGCCTCCGCGGCCTGCCGCTGCTGCTCGCGCCCATCCCCACGTCCGCGCCCCGCGGCGGGACCCCTCCCGCCTCCACGGCCCGACGAGGAGCCCCTCCCGCCGCCGCCGCCCGATCCGCAGGAACGCCTCCCCTTCTTCGGCATCGCTAGCAGAACACCTAGAAGCAGCGGTGGATGGGGGATGATGACTACGGTTTGCAACTGTGGTGGCGGTGGATTCCAGGGGAAGGAAGTGACGCCTGCTGCATTTATGGGCGGGGAGGGAGATGAAGAGGCGGGACGGGGAAACGGGAGGGTGTGAGCACGCGGGAACGCGAGATCCGTAGACACGTTTCGTGGTGGACGGATGGGATGCAGCGGTCGTGGAGAGGATTTCGGCATTTCGCAACGCGGCACCCGAGACGTGCGTATGGTGGCGGAGACTCCGGGGTCATGCGGGATTCGAGTGTCCAAAATGGTATGGTACACACAGAAGCTTTTAAAAGATTGGGAGCATTTTCTTTAGTGATGTGATGACTAGCGAATAATCATGAAAAATATTTTCTTGACTTTTTAAATTTAATTTTTCATATTATAGATGTTTTGTCATAACTTTTGAACAAGATTTTTTTCTCTATGCTTGCTTCATTCACCACGGGGTCAGATAAATCTCAATGATTTTTGTCTTGGCAACACTTGAAATCGTAGACTGATTGACTAGGCAGCCAATACTATATATGATTTTTGAAAGCTACCACTTATATGTGAGATTATAGATATTGAAAATGTATATAAGTTAAAAGTATGATGGCTTTGTGAAACTACATATCATAGTATGGTGAGTGTGTGTAATAGGCGTAATATTTAGTTGGTTGTGACTATAAAGCCAACAGTATTGGTAAGTTTGTGATATTAAGTTTGAAATAAATTTTGGATTTGTGAGAAAAGATACACGCGCACGACTGTGGAATGGGATTCTCCAACTCGTGGACGCCCGTGTACAAGAAATTCCGTACGTGCCAAATGTCCTGGAAGTGAAAACCGAACACATGTGTTTCGACCCGAGCATCAGCGCCACACGCAGTGTCAATTTGTCATCGTCGGCAGGTGGCCGTTCCTATGTTCCTTACGGCGCGCGTCGCCCCGCCGACTAGCCGGTGCGATGCGAATGCACGCGGGGCCGGAGCTTGAGAGAGAGGACGATGGAAAGGTGAATCCAAGGGCCAACGCGGCTCGCACCGTATCCACGTTGCACGAGCTGGTGTACGTGTGGGTCGTGGGCTCGTGGGTCGTGGCGCGTGTGTTGCCGATACGGTGATGGCGACGCTGTAGGTGAGCCCTTCCAGCGCAGAAAATCGCGGCCGCATCAGCGCCGTCGACGGCGTGGGGGCTGCAGGAAGCCGTGAGCCGTTGACGAGGGATGGTGCGGTTCAACTCGCACCTTTTAATACTGCTACAAGACTAGAACAAAGTGATGATTGCAGAAAATTCGAAAACCTACGATTACTCGTCGGCAATTGGAGAACGCTTTGGCTCAGGCAGCTTGAGCAGCGTAAAGCTAACGGGGAAGCTTTGTGTTGTAGTACACCGGCAACGAGTACCCATGTGCGTAGAAGATAACTGCCAGTTTTAGCTTCTGTCGGGTCTAAAAACAAATGTTGACGGGAAAGCACATAGCATGACCGAATGAAAAAAAAATCTCTTCAACTCTGAATAAACCACGGCAATGACATTGTCCTCCATCAAAGGTCGCTACATTTTGAAACAGTACGTCTCAACATCAACAAACGTAATTCGTTTATACGCATATATAGCGCTAGCGTCAAGTGCAGGTAACTTCAATGCATTGTCGGATGTGCTACAGGCAAGTGCGGCAATTTATGGAGCCGGTTCTCTAATAGCCACGATTATAATGGAGTCAGGTTTTACAAATTTTGAGTCATCTCTAAAAAGTAATAATGATGGTTATCCCTCCTTGTGAGACAAAGATTAAACATTTCCAATGTGACGAGGCTCCTGTTTTCGAGAATGAAATACTTTTTGCTTTTCTGTTAGCAAAACATGTCGCTGTGGCCTACCGTTTCAGACCCATTGATGGGTAGGTAGGTAATGCCTTAGCCTTGCGGCATCAGTTAAGCAGCAGTTCAGCTGCGCTATTTAGCTACTGGATTTGTTTTTTTAATATGAAAACCAAATAGAGAGTTTCCACATTTTTCAGCTGACGAAAAATGGAATCTTGAAAAACACTGATTATTGATCTACATAACATGCTGATTTAGATATTTATTACTAAGTGAAACAGCGTAGTTAGAGATCAATATTAGTTCATAAATAGCATCTGCTTGTTTCCACATCGAAATATATAGTCAGGGAGGTAGAAATGAATACACAAATAGGAGATGCTATGACAGTCGCTAACATCTGAATTTGCTGTGAAGCCCTTTAAACAACTCGTGGATAGAAAATAATAATTAGAACTGCAACATCACGTAAATTAGTTCTCTGTATATCAGCTTTGAAGGACTTCCGAGATCACAGCGCACGAGCATAGCCAGAACAAACTTCACCTCCATGTTTTAAAAGTTTGACTCCAGCCACGAGCAACACTCAAAACTTATTTTGTTCACCAAACCATTTCCATGAACTTTGACATCAGTCATGAAAAGCATTTGGAATATGTGATGTACACAAGAAAGTAATTTAAGAACCAAAAAGTGAAAAAGCCAGAAATAGACTAGGAGCATCGATTTTTTCACTGGTGCATTTACATGCATTCTATTTCTATTTAGAGCGAATCAACATTTTATCCTGTTCTCCTATCAGAAAAAAAAGTGTACATAACCATGCAATGAATGCTGAGCTTGCAAACAGTCCATACAGGATAATTTGATGAGTCAAGATATTTAATTTGAACATCAGATGTCCCAAGTGAAGAACCAAAATTAGTTGAAAGAAATAACTTTTGAGTTAGTCCAGAGAATCAGCTGTTGATACTTTATACATGGTTTACTATGATGACATGATCAAGTCAAAGAGTATGTTTTTAGTAATTTTACACTGAATCAACAAGCGATATGCAACCACAAATACCTATCTGTAGCTGTTCTAAATATCTAGTACTTTTTATATTAAAAACAAATACCTATCAGGTATGGATAAATTTGTCAAACATTATGATGAAGTTATACCCCTCCCCTGTCAGTGAAATGCTAAGTGCTGGTCAAATGCCATGATGAAACTATATACCGCTAACTCTTGAAGAATGCAGAGTGCTGGTTGATTAAATCATGTAATGACAAGCTACCATGTTACCTTGGATGTTACAGGGCGAACACCAAGTTGCAGAGGTCCACACAAGGATAATAGGTAGCTCAACTTCCAGCAAACGGTGACAGTTTCCTGGAAAACATGAAAACAAAATTGCACACTCCCTTCGCAGGCATTATCCTGTTCAGGTTCAAAGGGACTTTCTCAGCCTATCTCTCAAAAATCCAGGCCAAGAAGCCTTCAGATAGTTGAGAATACAGGCACCCCTGGTGCAAATTTGATCACTAACAATCCCACACGATACAAAGAAGATAGAATTGAAAACATAACACAAAGGGTCACAATACATATTTTTCTTTTATTACATTCCACGATGACATTAACAAACTGAAGCTAAGCAACACCAGCTTTATTTAAGGCATGTATACTGCTTACCACAACCTAACATAGGAGTGCTAGCATTGCTTCTAACGATTGTCATGGCCAGCAAATCTGCCTCCTCGAATGTGCAGCTCCAAGGATATCTACAAAATTAAAGTAACTCTGAGTTTTGGATCCTAGAAGTTACTTCTACGTTTACATCTTTACACTACGTAAAAGTCAAACAAATTAATAGTTCATAGAAGAGGTCATAAATAAAAGTTTATTCCAACAGAGAACACAGAATGGTACTGCTAAAAAGGACATGGCAAACATACCTAAAGAAAAAAGTCACAAATTAAGAGTCTCCCAATTTATCAAGAATGAATGGATCATTCGGACAATGATACATTGTTTTTAGAGTCAACACTAGATTCTGAAAGGTAGATAGCAATGTAACAGGAAAAAATATGCTATGAGGCCCAGAATTATAAGAATATGAACATGCCTTATGTAAAAGAATTAGTGGAGTGATTATAGATTCGAGAACAAAAAATACTTGTCGAGCACTTATTGCTTCTACAAATTCATTAAAGGTGTATTAAGTCATTTTGATGCAAAATGAGTAGCATGTATGAAACTTTTCATGTCTCAGGTATTGCTTTTATATATGGATGGTTAAAATAGAGAAAGTTCAACTCCAAGATTCATTAGATTCAAGTAAAAAAAAAGTGATTCATTAGAATGACATGTTTTCAGAACCAAAAGCTTATGCGTGATACTGACCTTATTTGTTTGCTGCATAGGTTTGTGGCACATAGATCTCCCCACCTGCTTCACCATGCTGTTCTCCACTAATTGTTTTCCTTGCAGCTGAAAATTTAGCACTCATAGAATTCATTCCCTGCAACACAGCTTCCTCTACTGATCCGTAACCATGTTCATCAGCATATTTTCTGATATCCTCCGTGATTTTCATCGAACAAAACTTGGGGCCACACATTGAACAGAAATGTGCAACTTTAGCACCATCTGATGGCAATGTTTCATCATGGAAAGACATAGCAGTTACTGGATCCAGAGATAAAGCAAATTGGTCCAACCATCTAAACTCAAATCTCGCCTTGCTTAGGGCATCATCCCATGCTTGTGCATATGGATGACCTTTTGCCAAATCAGCAGCATGAGCAGCAATTTTGTAGGATATAACCCCCGTCTTAACATCATCACGGTTAGGCAACCCAAGGTGCTCCTTGGGTGTTACATAACAAAGAAGTGCAGTGCCAAGGGATCCAATGTTGGCAGCACCTATTGCTGATGTGATATGATCATAACCAGGTGCAATATCAGTCGTCAGAGGACCTAAAGTATAGAAAGGTGCTTCATTGCACCACTCCAGCTGTTTCTCCATGTTTTCAGGAATTTTATGGATTGGGATGTGCCCCGGACCTTCATTCATTACCTACAAGTAAAAGTATCATAAAGACTGACTCCCATTTACAACTACCAAGTGAGTTATAATGTAGAATGCTAGAAAAAAGAATATAATGTTGAAGCAGTTTATGAGAAAGAGAGCAATATTTTCCAATTTTAACTATTGAGTTAGCTAAAAACAACTCATGATTTATATAATAACATGTACGTTCCAATAAATCTAAAACTGTATACTTAACATTCTGTTGCATGTAGATTCAGAAAAAAACTCATAACCCAGTAGTAGCCATAATTCTACAAAAAAACTTTTGAATATATTATTCACTAAGGTATAATGCATTGCACTTAGATGATAACCAAATAAATGAAATAACTTTGTACATTTTGAACTTGTAATATCCTCACCTGTACATCTTTCTCCCATGCCCGACGTGTTAGTTCTCCTTGAGTCAACAATTCTGCAAACTGGGCACTATCGTTGGCATCATAAATAGAACCGGGCCTCAAACCATCACCAATTGATAATGACACATCATACTGATTGCAAATGTCAAGAATTTCATCCCAATGTTCATAAGCAAAGTTCTCTTTGTGATACGTCAAACACCATTTTGCATGAATTGAGCCACCACGTGAAACTATGCCAGTCATTCTCTTTGCTGTAAGAGGAATGTATCGAAGTAGGACACCAGCATGGATTGTGAAGTAATCAACACCCTGCTCTGCTTGTTCAATTAAAGTGTCCCTAAAAACTTCCCAGCTCAGATCTTCAGCAATACCATTTACTTTCTCAAGCGCTTGGTAAATAGGCACAGTCCCAATAGGAACTGAAGAGTTACGCATAATCCACTCACGGGTCTCATGGATATGACGCCCTGTTGAAAGGTCCATGACTGTATCAGCTCCCCACATTGTAGCCCACTGGAGCTTGTGAACTTCCTCCTCAATGGAACTCACAACAGCAGAGTTCCCAATATTAGCATTCACCTTTACGAGGAAGTTTCTTCCAACAATCATGGGTTCCAATTCAAGGTGCTTCTTGTTCGCAGGAATTATGGCTCTTCCACGGGCAACCTCAGAGCGAACAAATTCAGGACTGAGGTTCTCACGTTTGGCACAGTACAACATCTCCTCTGTTATGATACCCTGCTTAGCATAATACATTTGTGTGTACCGAGGACTACCTAACTTCTCCCTCCTGTCAATCCAGTCCTTCCTAATCTTTGGAAGTCCTGCAGAAAAAAAAATGTTTTCAGAAATTGCCAAATATGTTTGCCCATATGGGGAGAAACCAGAACTCATTTGGAGGCAATGCAGCAGGATTGAGCACTATTCATTCTTAAAATTATTATAACGTTAGTTCTTCATTGAAGGGAGAGAATATATCCCAGCAATCAGGTGCCACCCAAACTCATTTTTGAATCATTCTGGTTCAAAAGTGCTTATTCTGATGTTTGATATACTACCATATTTGACTTTAAAGGAATTAATGTATCATAATCTATAGGATGCCCAGTCATCTTATGTTCATGAATTTTTTTCTGAAAATAAGGTTTATTGTTTGAAAATGTACTTTGATAAAGATAACTCAGAAAAGTGCAAAATAGGGAGTCAACAAAATAATAGAGCAATGAAGGCATAAAAAGGAAGAAAGCACCAGTTGGTTACCAATCATTGGGCTAATGTTTTGAGGACCACTGGTGTCATATGTATCAAAGTGCTTCTCTTCTCCAGATAGATGGATTCTCCGGAATGGAACCTTGAGGACATGACCAGATTCCTCATGAACAATTTCACTGAAGAACATAATCACGGCAAAATTTAAGACAGTTAATACACCAGCATTTTTGAAAGTTAAAACGACCAAATCAATTGTGTGGTAAAAACAAGAAAGGAAATCGTGCCTGTGTTCTTTAGTACTCCTTGGAAAGCATTCTTCAAACGATGGGAGCGGCAGAAATTCTGGAGCTGCAGGATCAACTGTGTTCTTCTTTTGCCTGGGTTTTGATGGCTCGGCTGTTGACTGCTCAGACACTGAAGATGCCTTCGGGCTGACTGACAAAGTGAGGCTCACATTCCTGTCCTGCACATCTTGAGGGCGTGAAATGCCACCAAACCCAGGCAAAAGTGCAGTTTTCGGGAACTTCAGAGCACCGCAGGTACTCTTCAGGGCTGATGGGAATGAGGGTTGCAGAGCAGCCATTTCCTGTACAAGGTACACGTTAGTGACTGCAGGATCACATTTCTGTAGTCTCGAAAAATATACAATTTCAGAACGTTATACTAGTAGTTTATAAGGTGCCCCTAACATTCAGACTTTATCCATGGCTACTGAATTCAGCACAGACACGGTTTATGGTGGCACAAGGAGCATATGGATTTGCACCACTCATTGCTCGCACGCCTTTATTTCCTTTAATTTTTGCGCCTAGATAGAGTACATAACTGCATCAAGCAACGGGTGGAATAAAACAAGTCCTATTAAACAGGAAAGCATTATGAAATTTCCGGCCAGAGAATTGATAAAGTGCCATCAGAATTGAGCAAAAAACAATTGGAATATAAGCGTGCCACTGCTACGAAGGTGAACGAAGTAAAACACTCAACAGAGCTATACCACCGCAAAAATCTCGACGTCGACTGATCAGAGAACATTTACAAATAACAGATATGTACACAATCCAACAGAGATACAGCTGCACGAGATCGACTCAACCAAACACCTGAAACTCGCTCGCTTCACTTCTCCACACAATCAACGAAAGGAAATGCCTGCCACGGGATCAAGGCCTCTCACCTCGGAGGAACGGCGGGGGTCCGGGCGATGAGGGGCGGCGGGAATCGGCTGACGGGAACGGAGCAGAGTGTAGTGGGATCGAGAGTACGGCGGATTTTTTTATAGGGGCCCTCGTGCGGAAGCAGATAGGGGACGAGTGGCCACTCCTCGCTGTAAAGGACAGAGGGGTCCGGGACCCGCCGACGGCGACGGAAGATATTTCGACCGGCGAGAGATATTCTTCCGCGGATCCCAGGTGCACGAGCGGCAGGCGGTGGAGCGGTGGCGGAGGAACGGACAATCACCGGCACAGCTGGATACCGAGGCGAGCCGCGACGATGATGAGGTGGAGGAGCTCACGTGACGTGAGCCTTGCTGTGCGGACCACAACGATGTTTCCATTCATTCCTGGGCGTTAGCTCTTCCCCGGCGGGCTTTCGTTCTCGGCCCATTAACAGTGAGCAACAAGGCGGGCTTTGTGGACCATTTTGTGTCGCGGGCTGGTGGGCTTCTGTAGCTTCCATAACTATTTGCGGAAGGAAAAAGTCCTATTTACCTCCCTGAACTATTACTGATGTTGCATTTTAGCTCCTTTAACTATAAAACCGGATAACTATACTCCCTGTACTATTCAATCCGTTTGTTTTTCTCCCCCAACTGGTTTTGAACGGCGGTATCCGATGTGAACGGCGGTATCGTGATGTGCCTCGCCTTGCCGCGCGCACAGGTACACCACCGCCTCGCTCTCCAGTTCCCCATCCAGGCCCAGCGCGGCTGAAGGCTCGCTATGTTCGCGATGGAACGCACGGACGTCTGCATCCAACCTCCATGTCCGACACGCGATTGGAGGCGGTGAGCCGGTGATGGCGTCAGGAAATCCCAGCGGCTGCTGTTGCTCCAGGAATTCACCGCTTGTTGTTGCATGCTTCCAAAATTCAATTAAAGAATAGGAAAAAGGACGGAGCACTGAGCACTGAAGACGCATGCGCGATGTGCGGAAGAAGATTCACGGTGGATCGAGCCAATTCGAACTCGCCGACGGCCGGTGATAGGGCCAAGAGACACCGGCAGCCACAATCGCTCGTCATGCTGACGCCGCGGGCTCATGGCGGTGCCGCTTTCATATTTAGCGGTGAGCACCGCGAGACGACGACGGTGTTCTTGGGCGCGTTGACAACGAGGACGGTGGGCTTCCCTGTGATAGCCCCGGCGGCGGCGCCGTCCGTGGAGCTGGGTACTCCTACACGCGGTGCGGGAGGCGGAGTACGGCGGGTGCGGGGGCGCGAGCGCGTAGCGCTGGATAGGGTGGGGGATTGGAGAGCGAGGCGGTAGTGGGCCCGTACACGCGGCCAGGCAAGTGCAAGTCACGTCACGATACCAGCATCCGAAACCGGCCGAGGAGTGAAAATAAACGGATTGAAGAGTAGAGGGAGTTTGGTTACCCGGTTTCGTAGTTCAGGGCGCTAAAGTGTGACATCAGTGATAATTCAGGGAGGTAAATAGGACTTTTCCTTTGCGGAACAAATGACGTTGTCTTTTTCTTTTCAGGTCGAAATGAGACGTATTGTCAGTTGTCACACACTTCAACGTTCTGCTTGGCATCGCGTGAATTTCCAATTGCTTGCCTGGTCAAGGCCAATTTCTGTTTCAGACACAAAAAAAAAGGGTTCAAGCTTCTCTTTTGTTTGTTTTTTTCTTTGTACTTTTTTTGAGATTGTGAGAAGGGCAAGGTTCTGTAACATGGTGGCCACAACTGTACTCCGTTTTTACCGCACTTTGAAGGTAATACCTACCTAGAAGCCTACAACTAGCAGCTAGCTGCGCCAATCGCTTTGCGTTTCACAAATGGGCAAACTTTTACGGCCGTGAGCATATTCCACTGTGGTTACTTCTCCTGTCTCTGGCCCGTAGGAATGATCGGAATTTACTGTACCAGCAACCTTCCCGGGCTCAGGGGAATTTTTATTTTAAAATAATCGTTTTTAATCTAAAATTTTAGAAAAAAACTACTCAAAACTAAATTTTCAAGATATAGACGTTTTTGTCACGCCATGTCATACTGGCGTGATTCATTCGAGAATCACGCTGAGATGACATGGCGTGATTATGTCCACGTCGGCGTCGTCGACCATGTCGGATTCTTTGGTAGGCGAGGTTGATTCCAATCACGCCATACTGATTGGCGTGATTGATGATCCAATCACGTCAAATAGTCGCAGCGTGACGAGAACTTAGTAATTTTTAGACATCGCGCATGGGAACAAAGAACAATTGAATCACGCTAATCGAGATGGCGTGATTGATAAAGGAATCACGCCATATGAGTTGGCGTCATTCTCTCTCTCACTCAAATGTCACTTTCAGTTGATGTCATGTGACATCATCAAGATAATGTTTTTTAAAAAACTCTACAAACTCTATATACGAGTGTCCGATTTGAATTCCGTTTTCACCATTGTATTCTACACGACGAAACGAACAAAACTAGATCTCACTTGCATATGTTTTGAAGATTTTTTTAATGACCTAGATTTCATCATATATGAGTAGTAATTTATATTATGAAAAAAATCTTCAAAACATATGCAAGTGAGATCTAGTTTTATTCGTTTCGTCATGTAGAACTCAATGATGAAAACAGAATTCGAATCCGACATTATATATAGAGTTTATAGAGGTTTTTTCAAAATTTTAACTTGATGATGTCGGATGACATCAGTCGAAAGGGACATTTAGGAGAGAGAAGGGAATCACGCCATCTCACATGGCGTGATACTCTACTAATCACGCCATCTCATTTGGCGTGATTCAATCGCTCGTCATGTGCATTAGCGTCGGTTGAAAATCGAGTAAGCTCCGATCACGCCAGCTCATTTGGCGTGATTGACCTATCAATCACGCCATACAGATTGGCGTGATTAGAGTCAACCTCGATCTACTCCCGATTTCGACGTGGCGGTCGACGCTGACGATGGAACAATCACGCCATTTTATATGGCGTGATTCGATCGAGAATCACGCCATGTGGAATGGCGTGACAAAAACGTCTACATCACTGAAAATTTAGTTTGGGGTGATCTTTTATTAAAATTTTAGATAAAAAATGATTATTTAAAAAAAAGTTCCGGCTCAGGGACGATCGACACGTCGTCGTCCGGTGGGGCCCTACCCGCCTTTCCTTCTTTCTCCCCGGATGACCGGCTCATTCTTCTCTTTTCTTCCCTGCCTCCATGTGCGATTGATTGGCTGGGCGAGAGCAGAGGCAGAGCTCATACATTCCCCCAACCCCCTCTCCGCCCAGGAGAGGCTTCGAAGCCGATGGACATGCGCCGTCGCCGTGCTCCGCCCGTGCCTCTTTGTTCCCTGAGGCGTGCCTGCTGCTGGGCGCTCGTGTCCAGCTGCGCCATCTCCTGCTTTAACCGACGACGACGACCCAGGCATCCGCCCGGCAGCAGTCCTCGTAAGAAACCTGCTGTGTCTGTGTGTCTGGGTTTTCACTCCGGATCCGTGCTTCTCTACTACTATCGATTAACTCCTCCTGGCCGGCGTACGTGCAGAGCTCGCGCCACATCACGCCCCGGAGGCCGACGAGATGGTCCGCACCCGAGCCGTCATGCCGCGGTAGAGGACGGCCTGCCGCCCCGCGATCCGGCGGGCTGTCGCCGCCGCCGCCACCTCCAAGCTCATCAGGCTCCTCGAGATCGCTCAGACTGTGTTGTCTGTGCGCCAGAGCGGCGTCATCAGCCAAGGCACGCTCCGCGATATCCTCATCGTCGTCCGCATCTTTGGAGGATGGGCCGCGTTCCTCGCCTTCATCGGCGTCCTCTTCGGACCAGATCAGCACTAGTACCTCCTAACGGATTGCTAGCCAAGTGTAGATAAGTTAGCTACCTTCTATTGCTGATCCATCCTCCATAGTCCATAGTAATTGAGATGCCTATATAGCAGATGCAGTCCAGCTAGCTCTACCTGACTCTCTGATCTGTGCTTCATCAAGCAGAGATTAATCGACCAATTAGTAGGGTTTATTTGAGTGATCGTGACATGTAAGAGTGTCAACGTGTCATATGCCGATGGACGGAGTAGTAGTTCGTACTAATTCACCTAGCAATCTAAGCTAAGCTAGTTATTACTTTATCGGTTATTGACTGCTCCCCAATCTTATGTGTGTGTGATGTGATTTGCATCTCACTTCTGTGTGGAATTAATGTGAACTCATCAAAGGAAGCACACGTAATGTGCTTGCGTATAGCACACCAAGGACAGCAGAGACCCGTCTTTAGCGAAGAATAAGGTCAGGTCATCTCGCCATGTGCAGGTGTGGTCGACGCAGCATGCGACCGTAACTAAACAAGATTAGTGATATAATCAAGGTTCAATCTTGAGATGAAGTTATCTTATCAAACCTCCTGCATCGTGTGGATTATTAACAAGTTTAGGGTGATAAATCAAACAACCGAACAGCAACAAGTGTGGCGGGGTAACAAAAGCAAAAGATCTGAACCATTTTCTTTTCTTTTCTTTAGAAGATTGTGCATTGCCAAAGCTTAGAATCTTACTAAATATGGCTAGACATATGCATCATAGCTACTGCAGCTGGAGAGTGAGCTAACGAGCCAAAGCACCTTATGCGTGCATTGCTCTGGAAGGCTCCATAGACGAATGAGGATCTCATGCGCATGCATCAGTAAAGAGAGAGAGAGAGAGAGAGAGAGAGAGAGAGAGAAGATGTCACTGTACTATGGGCCCGCCTCCTCTGTCTATATATTATCCTCCTTTTTGAGTAACAACAAAAGAAAAAGGTCAGCAGCCGCTCGGGCTCACACCCGTTCGACACGCCGTGCGTTCTTCCCCGCCCGCCCTCTGGCAGATGCGTTGCCCATCGGCAGACGCCAGATGGCAGCAGACTACTTAAGCAACTGTACCAGCCGCTGTTCATGACGACGTCGTTGCAAGCTCTGCACAGCAAGCTCTAGTACTAGTACAATCTAGCACCGGCAAGGTGGTGACCTGTCCAAGCTAAAGGAAGCGACTGCCATCTCGCCGGTGAGTTTGCCCCTCGCAGTTGCCGGTCGGCCATCCCATATTTTGTGCTTTCTCCACTTAGGTCAAATCGAAACTTGGAACTGGCTAGGTTAATCAAGCATAGCAACAGTTTTGATGCTTACAAAATTTGAGCAGGTTGTTGTTCCTTGATCAAAGCTACTCGTGACGTGACTTCAACTTACTTTCATGAGCGCTTTCATTGATGTCGTCTTTGAAAATGGAACAGACTTGCCACGAATTCATTTCACCGCGTCCGCGTGCTTTGGAATTGACAGACTGTTGTTGATCCCTTGACACAGCGCAGAGCTTGCGTTGGATCCTTGGACGCGCCATGGTGCCCAATCCTCCTCCGTTGCCTGTGACCGTGGTCGTGGCCGTGGACGAGGCTGATCCGTCTCCGTGGTGGTGGCGGCTTCCTTCTCCTCTGATGGTCAATCTGTGGTCGCTCGTCACCGCCTGCTGCAGCGCCGCCATTCACTTGGTGCCGTTGGTGGCCCACTGGCACGACTCCTCCTGCCTCGACCGGGTAACTGCTAGTGCTAGCTTAGCCAGTACTACTTCAATTTCTGCAAGAGCACCGTACCCTTAAATTTCTGCATATATATCCCCTGACGATGGAGGCGCGAATTGAACCGCGTCCAGGCAACACGAGCCTTCTTTCGCGGGATGCTGTGCTGCAGCTTGCTCCAGGCGGCCGCCGCCGCGCTGGCGCTGACGCTGCTGCTGGCGCGCCGCCACCGCCGGAGCAGGTGCGCCCTGGGCTTGCTGGCGGTCGCGGCCGGCGTCGCCGCACACTGCATGTACGGCTGGTTCGTCGGCATCACAATCGCCGCTCACCCCAGGGACGTCGTCGTGCTCGCAGTGGTCGGCATGGCAGGCCTGTTCCTCATGGCGGCGGCCGACATGGTCGCTTTCCTGTCCCTCCTCCTCGGACAATTAAGAAGAAGATGAAGAGGAAAACTAATTAAGCATGCGGAGACGTGCTTGATCCTGGAATGGAGACCTGCTACTTCTGATTATCAGATTATGTATGGCGGATCGACAGTATAATATAATCTGCCGCACGTACAGCTAATTATATTTTTCATGTCTATAATACTAGAATTAGAGCGGCCGGGTACTTGTTGAGAGTAACATAGACAATTGTGTACATTGTTGAGCGGGTAATTATGTACGTTGTTTTTCGCTCATGCATGATAAATTCACAGTATATGATCATTTATACAGTATCTAGCTCTGATCTCGATAAATTCGGATGGCAGCGTTTTTCTATTTTTTGGCCATCGTGGAATCTCTCTTCCATTCACAATTCTTCAGTGCTTAATTATAGTTAGTTGCCTTGTTGCCCGGTAGATCGAGTTGTAAGAAATGGCGCAATAAACTGACCATGCATGTGGATGCAAGCATAGCCAAGCCAGGAGGCTGCGCAACAAAAGGGAACAGCGAGCCTTTATTTGCTTCCTCGAGACTTAAAGATCTTGTTCATCATCCTTCCCTATGCTCAGGGCATTTGCCATGTGCGAGTGCGACAGTGCGAGCACACAAAATTAAAGATGGTGGGCCGCCACCAAATGCCGTTGTTCCAAGTTCAGGGCATGTGGGGCGTTAGTTAGATTCAACGACGGCATAGATCTAATTTCAAAAATTAGCAACTAATGGCCATTATTTTGGACCTGGAAACTCATCGGCTTTTATGTCAACTTATGAACGACGACGCGCCATGAACAACGACGTGGGATTATGCAAACAGTTTTCAAGGTGCGGCGGGTTGGACAACTTCGGTATAGCTAGCTACCATAAGTATTTGAGTTAATTAGACAACGTCAGAGACAACTTATCACAGTTATATAGTTTTTTTCTCGAACATGCAGGAGAGCTGCGCGTCATTGTATTAAGAAGGAAAACCGATACAAGGCCAAGAAGAGGCCGTGGGGAACCGAGTTACATTAGAGCGTTTGAAAGGGAAGCACTACTACGCCTAAGGGCCTGGTCACCGTAACAGCTGCCGGAGCTTTGAAGCTCCCGCTGCTGCCCAAGCCCTAGCTTCATCCTGGACTAGGTGCACAACTGCCTGCACGCTCGGGTTGCTACTGTTGAAAACGCAACGGTTACGGTGTTTCCATAGCTCCCAAGCCACTAAAATGACCAGCGAGTTTAAGCAGCGACGCCCGTCCTTCGTCATCTTCTTGTTGGTTCCACGCCACCATGAATGGAAGCAGTTATCTTGCGGAGTTGGAGACAAACACTCCAAACGGATCCAGCCTATGGTATGGAACCACACCTCTCAGGAGAAGACGCAGCCGATCAGTAGGTGGTTGATGGTCTCGCCGCATTGATCGCAGAAGGGACAGGCGACGGGGTGCGGCAGTCCTCGATGCTGCAAACGGTCCGCCGTCCAGCAGCGGTTCCAAAATGCCAGCCATATGAAAAGTTTAGCTCTCAACGGCGCCCATGTTTTCCAAAGCCTTTTGTGTGGCTCAAACAGTTATATAGTTCTATTTAGCATGGTGGTGATTTCCCCAATTGCTTTTGCCTGTTCAAATTCAAGGTCGTTGCCTTTCACAAAACAAAAGTTCAAGGTTTTTTTTTCCTTTTTCTTTTTGAGATTGCCAGGCCTAGGGCAAGGTACCATGCATGATAGCCAGAAGCTGGTGTTCTATACTAGCAGCCAATTTTTTTGTTGCTTTTACCGCACTTTGTAGCACGCTGCACCAATCGCTTTGTGTTTCAAATGATTCACAAACACATCGCTTTTACGGACATGGTCGCACAGTGCCACAGTTCACATTCATGCTATGTCTCCTCTCTCCGGGCCATAGAAGAGATCGGAATTACTGTAGCGGTCGCCTGCTTTAGGCTCAGGGCCACTCGACATGTCGTCGGCGGTGGGGCCTAGGCCTAGCTAGTAACCGGCCTTTTCTTTCTTCCCGTACGTATGGCTAGCATCCCCTATAATACATGACCGGCCGGCGGCCCGCGAACGCCGTCTCACACTCATCGTCTCTTCTCCTCGATCGGAGCAGCTTCATCATCTTTCGTCCCCCTGACGTCAGCTCCGCTCGGCCGAGAGCCTCCCTGCGGTTGACAGATGGACATCCTCGACGGTGTTTCGCCGGTCCGGTTTGCCTGCTGGTGGGTGCTCTTCTTCTTCCTGAGCTGCGTCATCTCCTACAACTCGATCGACCCCATCGTCGTCGATCCGCCAACCATCCTGCAGGTAATTAACCTGCGGCGTCCTCCCAACCCCGGCAGTATTTTCGGTCTACAGTTAAACCCTTGTATGTCTCCTTAATTACAAAAAAGTTAACTCCTTTTTCGTCTGGTGTGTGATGCGCAGAGCTCGAGTCATGTCAAGCCCTCGGATCAGGCTGGAATGGTGGCCAAGAGCGAGCTCGTCATGCTGCAGTTCAGCGCCGCCGGGGTGGGCTTGGCGATGGTGGCGCTGCTGCTGCCGGCGATCTGCCCGGCGGCACGCCGGGCTGTCTTTTCGGCTGCGGTCTTGATGTCCGCCCTAGCGAAGATCATTTTTTTTATAACAGAACAAGGTTCCTGCCTCTACACCAACATAGGTGTACACAGCAAGCCCCAGCGAAGATCATGCTCCTCAAGCTCTTCTCGGAAGCGCGCCACGGCGTCACCAGCCAGGACATGGCCCACGCCGACTTGCTCACCATCCGCATCTTTCTGGGCTTGCTTACCTTCCACATATTGATGGTCGTACGCATCTTACCAGAGCATCATTAGCTGACGGGCAGCAGATAGCGAAGCGCGTACGTCATCAACTATTAGCTAGGTTCGTGCTTGCCGACCCATCCATCCATGGATCGAAGCAATTAATTAGGAAACATTAGCTTATCATTTCTACTAGCTAGCTGCTCTCGGCGATCTCTCATCAGGGGATTTGACGAGCAGATTAATTAACTAATCATCGGTTAGTAGGTCTTAAGTGCCTTGTAGGAGTGTTTATTATTATTAAGTGTTATGTATCATGCTGCTGACGCAATGCCGCCATGTAGTTTGTTACCAATTCACCTAGACTAGAGTAAGCTAGCGAGTATGCTGTTAGCTGTACTTCCTCGGTTGATATATATGTGTGTGATGTAATCTGCATGCTTGCTGTTTAATTGGAATGTGGTGGCCTCAGTTATCAAGATTACCTTTATATTTATTTCAAGTAGCTGTGCACTCTGTGTCTTTTTGTTGTGAGATGAAGTTTCGACATACATTGCGTTTGAACGTGTGCACATGCCATTGATTAGGAGTCGAGAAGGCCCACGATCGAGGCGGGTATAGCTTTCTTCTTTTCTCAGCCGAACTCACGGCAGGCTCGCAGGCCAATGAGGTCGTTTCCGTCCTTTTGCGATCTTCAGCCAGGAAGTTACCGTTGGCTCTTGGCTGGCCCCGCGTATCAGACCATATGTGTACGTAGCACTACCCGTACCCGACCTACAGACTGAAACACGTACACCACACACATATTTTACTTCCAAATTGTTGCAACTCATGGTTGAAATTAAGTTTTGAGTGACTACTGGCTGGTTGATTTGTTTGCTTAACCAGAGTTAGATATGAGAGTTGCAGTAATTTGATGCTTCATCCACCTTCTGAAACCTGCCATTTATGTGTGTGTAACACTGAGATACGCTGAAAAGCTATGGTATGTACGTATACTCTTTGATGCATGCACATGCATGCGACGTTAACTAGAGGAATAAAATTCTATGCATACGTGATGTAAAACGGCAGTTGTGCAGCACCACGCCGATTTCATCCACGTGTCCATCGCACAAATCAGAGCAGTTCATTCTCCGATTCGCCTCCAAATCCTACGGTGACTCCTCCTAAGCCGACGAGCAGCTCATCTCTACATCGGCTTCGACACAAACCAGATCGAGCCGTGCACAGGGTGCTCTTCACCGGCACCCGACTGCATGCTGATAAGCTCTTTATCTTACCCTAGGCTTCGTAGGTGTGGCCTACTGGCCTTCCCTGCGACGTTGTAGATGTGCTGTGCTCATCGCCATTGCTGCGGCTCTAGATATGGCTGTGAACCGGGATGCATGGCATCACAAATTCGCACCATAAATCGAAGTTGAATAAGATGAATTTCACGGAGCTGCATGTATATATGTATTTGATATATTACTTGTTAAGAAAATTACACCTTTATCATTGACTAATCCAAATATTCACGTGAAAACTCCTACCGGTCATGCAGCTCGATTGGCACACGCCATCATTGCAAAGGCATACGATTTCGTTGGTTTGAAGGAGCCGAGCCAATTATAGGAGCCGCAGCTGATTTCGCATGATCGCGTGGATGGTGCTGATTTTTGGACGAATCCGGGTGGTGCTGCACGGCTGCCGTTTTGCATCACGTATGTATAGAATTTTATTTCTTAACTAGACACACGTCTATCAATATAAGCAAGGTCCAATCTTGATGAGCAATTACTGTACCGTGCTACTAACACTAGTACTAAACGTTTGCAAAGCCATGTAGTTTTATCATATTCATATTTTTTCGGCAAATAAAAGAGATTTTCCAATTCTTCCATGCATCATGGTTTCCTGCCGGTAGTTGTTCAGCTGTCCATATATAGGGTGATAAGCTTCCTGTGTCTCTCCTGGGGAGAAGAGGAGGATAACTGAGCGTGTCTTCGTGTGCTGCATGTAGCGCGCTACATTACGGTGCTCAATAATCTACCACATCCGTGGTCGACATTACAATCTGCCACACGCTCTGAAAGTACTGCTAACTATTATTTTCAGTTAGGTGTGTGTAATATAATAGCACAATTACCATTGATGGTGACTGTACTGACAAGATATGTACGTATAGAACTTTTGGCTCATGCATATGCATAGGACCTTATGTATCATCAGTTTTATATGCAATCTCTAGATCTGATCTTGATGAAACTTAGATCACAGTACTCGCATATGACTAGTATGTACTCCATCTCTCAATTTATTTGCCATCATGTGGGTTTCTCCTACCGTTCACAAGTCTATGGTGATTATTGTTAGTACCGTTTCCCAGTGTGGGTTGATAATATGCGAGAATAAAACAGTGCAACAAATCAAAGCAGGGTTTTTGGGATTCCGTTGTTGTAAAGCAACTGATCAAGTTGGTGCATGTACAGCCAGCTCGTGAGCATGCGCACTGCGAACTCTTTTCGCTCTTTTCTTTTGGGAAGAATTGGAATGACGATGGCAGAGAGATCTTTATTCATCCTTTGCTTTGCTCCTCACCTTTACTGGCTACTGAAGGAAGCTGCAGGACTGGTCGCCAATGGGTCAACTGATCTTAGCCCAACAGCTCGTGGGTGTCGTGAACCAACACTGAGCAAGTGCGACGGTGGTACGGTGCCACAAAAACAAAAGCTTGGGGGCATTTTCTCTCCTTTTGTTGCGAAGAAGACGGCAGGAATTATGCGTCGCGTAAGTTTCCAATCTTTACCAAATACTCTTATAGCTGTGCAGACGATGTGTAGCTAGCTGCTCAGCTGCTCTGCTGCTGTGTGCTAGCTAAATAGCCGCAGCATCGTATGCATGCGTGCATTGCTCTGGAAGCCTCCGTCCGCCGGTATTATTTATTTCCCATGCGCCAATGCATTCCGTGCGTCCGAATGCGCAAGCGCACGCGATCGATCGGGTAGCTAGGAAAATGTAGGATGGACCCCGCGGCGCTGCTGCTCGTGCGCCGCCACCGCCGGAGCGGCGGGCTGGCCCTGTGGTGTGGGCTCGTTCGCGATCGTGGCCGCCGCGGTCGACCACTGTATCTGGATGTACGCCGGCTTTATCGGCCACGCGATCGTCAACTGACCGGATGCATATATGTACTTCAGATCATATGCATATGCATGGGACCATGTTGAGGGTATATGAACCATAATCTCTAGCCAAATTGAGTTTTGAGAATAAAACAGTGCAAACACAAATGACCAAGTGGGTGCAAACACAGCCAGTTCATAAGCTCAAGAGCGTACACAAGAAAAGCAAAGCTGCAAACTTTTTCTTTCCTTTGCTTTGCTCCTCACTTTTACTGGCATAGAACAACAGAGGAAAGAGATGGAAAGGATTGAAAGAGATTTTGAAAAGAGAACAAGTGAGATGGCTAATTTTCTAAACATTGAGGCACTGAAAAGAGGTGGGATTGCAGAGGAGATTGAAAATTTAAACAAGGAGAAACAGCTAGAGGAAACAATGAATGATAAGATGGAGGGAGATCAGCAAAAAAGGAATGAAACATTCACAGTGGTCAAAGCCAGAAACAGAACTGAACCAATGGTGGCCAAGGAAGAGCACAAGGATCAGGGATAACGGGGAAAAGGTGCAGAAGCTGGCTGAAAGAATTAAGGAGACCAAAAATGATATCTCAGGTAAGAATTCTTTCTCAGTTTTAAGTTCTGCTGACCCTTCTGCTTTAAATTTAGTAGCTGCTAGTAGTGGTTTAGTCTTAGGTGATAGTATTGTGTAGAGGATATAGAGATTATCTCTATGATACAGGCCAGAGAAAAAGCACAGGTAATTTTAGCGCAAGCAAGAGCAAGGAAAATAGAAGCAACTTTGAAGATACAAGGTACCGGTCAAGAAGAAATCCATGATGAAAGATCAAATATGAAAGGGGCAGGAGAAGCAATGGGAAAAGAGGCAACAATTGAGGTAGAAAATGAAGTTGGAAGCCAGGATCCAGAGGAAATTCAGAAATCCGAGTGGCTAGAGGGGCCAACACAAACAAAAACCAAAAATAGAGGAAGACCGAGAAAAACAGTGCAAAAGAAGAGAGTGGGGGTGGGGAGGAAAAGAATAAATGAAAGTCCTCTATTGGAACATAAGAGGTCTGGGAAAGGAAAGTAGAAGAGGACAATTGAAAGAATTAATCAGAGACCAAATGTGGAAGTAATTTGTCTCCAAGAAACCATCAAGAAGGATTTCAAGATGTCTGAGCTGAGAAAGTTGGGGAACAACGAGGATTTTCAGTGGGACTGGGTACCAGCAAAAGGGCACTCGGGGGCCTATTCACAGGAATTAGGAAGGCAAGTGCAAAAGTGATCGAGGTGGAGAAGGGAGAGTTCTTTATGAGTGTACAGATGATTAATAACAAGGATGATTTTAGATGGGAGATAATTAATGTTTACGGCCCAGTACAAGCGAGAGAGGAAGGTAAGTTTCTTACAGGAACTTTTCAGGAAGATGCAGCGAGTAAACATTCCTTTCTTGATGAGAGGAGATTTTAATATGATTAGATACGCCCATGAGAAGTCAAGTGAAAACATTAATCATGTATGGATGGACATGTTTAATGCGTTCATTGAGGATATTGGGGCTAGAGAAAATATATAGGTCCGGAGAGAGGTTCACATGGACCAACAAACAAGTCAATCCAATAATGTGTATGCTAGATAGAGTACTGATGTCACCTGATTGGGAGGACCAATATCCAAGAGTCACAGCGAAATCTTTAACCAGGATTGGGGCTGATCACTCACCGATCTTAGTGCAAACTGAGGCACAACAAATACAAACAGATAGAAGAAACAATATTTTCAGGTTTGAGATGGCCTGGTTCACACAAGAGGGGTTTAAAGATAACCTAGAAGAGAAATGGCCAACCGGACTAGAGGAAGGCATACTTGGACTATTGGAAAAATTGCATAATCAGTCTAAGGAGATTCTGCAGGGGTTGGGGAGCAAACGAGAGGAAGTGAGATGAGAAAAGAGAAAAAAACCCTAATTAAGAAGATTAAACAGTTAGATGACAAGGCTAAAAGGATGGAGTTAACGAGAGGAGGAATGGAAAGAAAGGTACATATGGGAGGAAGAATTAGAAAAAATTTATGAGTATGAGGAGATTCAATGGCAAAGGAGAGGAGGTGAAAACTGGATATTAAAAGGTGACGCTAATACTGGGTTTTTCTATGACATTGCAAATGGTAGAAAAAGGAAAACCAAAATTGAAGTGTTAGAAAGTGAAGGCGGTGTAATAAGTGATCCGAGTAGAATTGAAAAACCATATAGAGGAATATTACAAAAATCTTTTTGGATGGGAAAGGAGAGAGCCAATAAGGCTTAACAGTAATATTTGGGAACTAGATGGACACCTCACGGAAGACGATCAAAAGATGCTAGAGGAAAGCTTTACACTAGAAGAAATTGAAGTGTCAATCAAAGAAATGAAGACGAATACGGCACCAGGCCCGAGATGGTTTTCCAGTTGGTTTCTATAAGGAAATGAGAGGAAGGGTGAAGGAACTAGTAAAAGAGATGATGGACAAACTTCATGAAGGGGAGCTAAATCTTAGTAGACTAAACTATGGGCTAATTACCTTAATTCCAAAGGTCAAAGAACCCAACACAATAAAACAATTCAGGCCGATTTGTCTATTAAATGTCTCCTATAAGATTGTGACAAAAATCTTGGCAAATAGACTCTCGAGAGTAGCTGAACAAGTAATTGACCAAACTCGGACAACTTTTATACCAGGGAGACACATCCTAGAAGGGGTTGTAATCTTACATGAGACTTTGCATGAGCTACAAAGAACAAAGAAGAAAGGAATTATACTGAAATTAGACTTTGAGAAGGCCTACGACAAAGTGCAATGGTCTTTTCTAGAAGAAGTGATGGCACTGAAAAGATTTCCCCAGAAATGGATCGGATGGATCAAACAGGTAGTGGAAGGGGGAAGAGTGGGTATCAACTTGAATGGGCAACCAGGAAATTATTTTAGAACTTATAAGGGTCTTAGACAAGGAGATCCTTTGTCACCTTTACTTTTTAACTTGGCAGTAGACGCACTAGGTAAGATTTTGACAAAGGCAAGAGAACAAGACCTGATCAAATGGTTAATACCTCATTTGGTAGATGGGGGCTAACCCACCTACAATACGCAAATGATACAATGATATTTCTGGAACTAGACGATGAGTCAATAACAAACACTAAACTACTGCTGTATTGTTTTGAAAGTATGTCAGGATTAAAAATTAATTATGAGAAGTCAGAAGTGACGGTGGTGGGAACAACAGTAACAGAGCATGAAAGAGTTGCACAGATGTTTAACTGCAAGAAAGGATCGTTCCCTATGACCTACCTAGGAATTCCAGTAAGTAACTCGATGGTAAGAGCTACTGACCTAGATGGGGTTAGACAGAAATTAAGAAGAAGACTAGCGATGTGGCAATGCCAATTCCTGTCCTCGGGAGGGAAATCAGTGCTTGTTGAATAGCTGCTTGAGCTCGATACCAATTTATACAATGGGTTTTTACCTCTTCCCGGACACCATCCATAGTGAGATGGACACCATAAGAGCAGATTTATTTTGGCATGGTTTAGATAAGAAGAGGAAGTATCACATGGTTAAGTGGGATGCGATGTGTACTCCAAGGGAGTCAGGAGGGATGGGCTTTTTAGACACAAAAACGATGAATAAATGCCTGCTAGCCAAATGGATATACACGCTGGAAGTGGGAGATAAGGCTCCATGCATCAAGCTGCTAAGGAAAAAATATTTAGGGAATGGGGGTTTCT
This sequence comes from Chloris gayana, assembly GCA_031894775.1. Taxonomy (NCBI): domain Eukaryota; kingdom Viridiplantae; phylum Streptophyta; class Magnoliopsida; order Poales; family Poaceae; genus Chloris; species Chloris gayana. The sequence continues at coordinate 811,330 of JAUNZO010000885.1, read as the reverse complement.
TCAGCAGCAAACCGGAGGGAGGGTCCCAATTCTGGAGAGGTTTACATGAGGTGAAAGATGACTTCCTACAAGGAACTAAGTACATCTTAGGTAATGGAAGGAAGATTAGGTTCTGGCTTGATGTCCGGCTAGAGGAATGCCCCTTAAAAGTGGCATACAGTAATCTGTTCAGAATATGTGAACAACAGGATCAGACTGTAGCCAACTTGTGTTCAGAAGGAGAATGGAATCTAACTTTCAGAAGGAATTTTGGACCAACGAGAGAAGATGGAGTGGGATGAGCTACAAATACAGTTGGGAAAAATACAACTACGAACAGAGGATGACAAAGTGGAATGGGTGCTGAAAAAATCAGGAACTTTCTCAACAAAATCTCTATATAAACATTTGCTTAACCCGGGAGCTCAACATCTTGGGATGAATAGAATCTGGAAAGCTGGGATCCCATTAAAGGTGAAAAACTTTATGTGGCTGTTAAACAAGGATAGAATCCAAGCAGCTGAACAACTCAAAAGGAAAGGGTGGAAAGGAGATAACAAATGTAAAATGTGTGGGGAAATCGAGACACCAACACACTTGATCTTCACGTGTCTAGTGACAAAATTCATATGGTGTATCGTTAGTAGATGCTTAGAGTGGGACAAGTGTCCTAATGATATCTCGGATGTCAATCTAGAACTAACTAGGAGAAATCAGGTTAATAACCAAGATGGAGTAGATGTGGTAATCTCAGAAGCTTGCTGGGCAGCGTGGCTAAATAGAAACGATTTCGTCTTTCAAGATCGTATTATTTCTAACCCTGAAGTACTAATTTACAGAGTGATTTCGATGATGCAGAGATGGAGTGCATTGAGTAGGGGCCAAGAGAAAGAGGCGATTGGGCAGATGATGGCAAATCTTCAAGACTTGGTGCGTCCTCTTAGCAGAGTAGGGGTAGGCTAGGTCTTTGTTGAGAGTTTTCTGGATTGACTTGTAAGGCTGTGTGCACTTGAATGCTTGTAAGCTGGTAACCCCAGCATGACTCTTTTGCTTTCGTAATGAAAAAGCAGGGCGTATGCCTTCTCTCTAAAAAAACTTTTACTGGCCTATGAAGCAAGGGCTTTCTGTCTTGGCAAAGGATCTTCGCCCAACCGCTCCCGAGTCGTGAACCAACATGGGGTGTAACCAATCAAGCCCACCTTGATTGGTTCAACTACCTTCAACACAACAAGTTTCCTTTTAGGAGTTTTCGATCCATAATGCTTACCAATAGTTTTCTAAAATTACTTGGCAGTAGTTTAATCCAACAGTAGAGATTTGAGATCGAAAATACACAACTACTAGCAAGTATTTTACCATGTTGAGGGTATTATCGTCAAAGCGGTAGATTTATCATGATTATTTTTTATTTTTGTGATCACATAAATGAAAATCAATAATGTAATTAATCTTCGATGTTAATAATGTGTTCAATATTATTCTTACAATAAAGTTGTGGTTCACATATCTAAATTATATTTTATGAAAAAATATAAATCTATTAATTATTAGTAAAATTACAAAAATACCCTTAAACTATTTGCATGTATTTTTTTAAAAAAACTACTTGTAAGTATTGTGGGCCGAAAAACTTCTCTTTTTTTCTCAAAAGAAAAGGTCAAACATCTATCGTCCCCCGATACTTGTTAGTCACACACTGGCAGTCAAACGTGATATTTTGATTAAGACGAACAGTCAAACTTAACGAAAAAATCAACGGTGTCAGCAATTTAAAAACGGAGAGAGTATGTATTAGCTAAATAGCTATTATCCTTTGTAAATTCCAAACACCCTCTAAATATGGCTAGACAGTTTTGTAGCTAGCTGCTGTGACCTGTGAGCAAAACAACCACAGCATCTATGCTTGCATTGCTCCGGAAGTCTCCATCCGCTGATAAGGTTGAGGCGATCGGGTAGCTAGGAACAGAGATGCTTGGCCATGCATCGGTTCATCGAAACTTTTACGGCCATTGAGATCTCCCCTTGCAGGCACGGCCGGCATTTTGCATTCACACGGGCACACGGCACTGGACCCCTCTCCTCTGTATCCTCTTCTTCTTCTTTCTTTTTTTTTTTTTGCACAGAAAAGGTCACTAGCTAGCTCGGCCAGGCCAGCTGCTGCGCGATACGTCGTGTGTGGTGGGACCCACGCACCGTCACTTCCTTTCTACCCCGTCCCTCTCCCGCAGATGCGTTGCTCATCAGCAGATGCCAGACGGCAGGGGAGTATTTAAGCAGAATGCCGGTGGCCTTGAGCCAGGAGTTCCATGCATTGCGTGCTTATAGCACCGGCGACCTGTCGACGCTAAGAGCATCTCCAAGCAATCCTCCTAAATAGGCCCTCAATCCTAAATTTTAGGAGTATGGACAAAAAACCCACTCCAACAGACCTCCTACATGGGCTCCTAAATTAGCTGCCCTCCTAAATCTCCCTCCAACCCCCTGGAAATGGGATCCTCCCATCCACCCCCAAAAATCCAGCTGGCGTGGGCCCCACGGATTTTCTTTTTTTTCCCTTTTCTTTTTCTCTTTCCCCCAATCTCTCTCTCTCTCTCGCCTCCACCCGACGGCCCGCCGCCGGCCTCGACTCGACCGCTCGCCGCGGTCGACGCGTGCCGCCGCCCATCGATCAACGCGTTCCGCAGCTCGTCGGACGACGCCTGCCGCCGCGCGTAGCCCGGCCACGACCACCCGATCGCTACCGCCTACCGCTAAGATCCGGATCGCCAAAGCCGCCGCCGCCGCCGGGGCGCCCGTCCGCCGGCCTACCCCGCCGTCGGTGCCCCGCCTCCGGCCCGCCCGACGTAGAGGCCATCCCGGAGTCGCCAGCAGCACCCTTGCGCTTCCGCCTCTCGCCGTGGAAGGTCGGCCGCCGCCCCGCCCGCCTTGTGCACCAGCTTGCCGTCGACGCCTAGCCGGAGCTCGAGCCCGCTGTAGCGGCCATGGCTACTGCTCCGGATGGCGGTCCACCCGACATGGCATCGGTCCGCGGTGTTGCGCCGCTGCCCTCGCCATCACCGGCGGCGGGAGACCTCCCGGTCCGAGGTCCCTACCCCGTCCAAGATCCGTCGCCGGACATTCGTGGTGCCGCCTCTCCGCCCTTCATCATCTGCATCAGCTCTTCGCCACCCTACTGCACCGGCTGCTCCCCGCCCTGCTGCGCTTGCCTTGCCGGACACCACTCCTACCGGCCGCGTGCTACCTCGCACGGAACATCGCCAAGAAACACCTCCCGTCGGCGTCCGCAGTTGCCTGGTCTTCCACGACGTTGGCACCAGCTCCAGCAGCTCCCTGCCTCCACGCTTCGGCACCTCCACCGAGCCATTGGATCATACATGGGAGAACCTACATACAGCGTCCATGCCTCCATTCTTCGGGGATGATGACCTGCTGCCCATCCGATCGCCTATCTTTGACTGGACTCCTTCACCAACGCCGGAAGATGCCAGAGAGGTAATGCATCAGTGCCATGACTAATGAATCTTGAGTTAAATTTGTTCACATCTGTTGATTTGCTATCCTGATATTTTGTAGTGAACTAGGAAATTTTATAATTAATTTGTGCTTCTGTGTGTCTGTGTTTGTTAGAGAGACAGAGAGAGAGAGGTCATGCAATTTTGTTACTTTCATGTTGTGTATACTACCATGACTACCAATTAGGTTAACAAGTAATCCCTAAACTCATTTCAATTACTTTCATCTTTTGTATATCAGCCCTAAACTCATTCTAGTTACTTTCATCCTGTGTGTATCAGCCCCAAACTCTTTGATATAAAAATCAGTCTTAAGCCTTGGAGTTAACAAGTAGTAACAGGTATCCGATCAAATATAATGGTTGGAGATTATCCTACTATTTCGTACTGATTGTATGACAAACATAGTATATTAGGTTACATGCATTATACCAGTGCTCTTTTAGGTCTATGAAGAGTGCTCTTTTAGGTCAGGTTATCTGTAGGAATTTATGCATATCAATAAAAGTGCTGGCATATGCATCCTGATCATGCACTTCTTTTTCAAGAGAACAGCAAATAGATTATCATTTCAGTTAAGCATCCTGATTCTTGCAAGGGATAATTCTTTAGTCATAGGATGTGATGACTTCTCTGCTTTAGATGATGCTAGAGTCTGATCATAGAAAGTGAGTTGTTGACTGCTGCCCAAAGGCTGAAACTTACAAACAGTATTAAGATACTGCCATGAAACTGAGGCTTCCTTAATTTTCAATAAAAGTGAGCAAGGTCAACTAGTCAATCTGTTCTATGGTTTTATATTTCCGAGTGTGAGCAAGTTATCGATGATTCACCATACTAAATCTTGTTTCAAAAGTTTTCAGAGTTTTCAGAGTTTCAGAGTTTCAGAGTTTTTAGAGTTTAAGAGTACATTTACATTTCACAGTACATTTACATTTCACAGTGACTTAATCATCTGTCCATGGTTATCTCTAAATTGCCACATGGCATATCTGTATAAACAAGTGAGGCTCCATCCTGCAGGCAATAAGGCTTACCATATCTGTTCACTAAGGCTGATTGAGTCTATTGAACACTCTGATTACAGCATGACAAATACAGCTGATTGAGTCTATTGAACACTCTGAGTCTTTACAACTGATTCATGATAGTGTCAAAAAGGGGTATGTGAGCTTGACTCAAGTAGTCTACTTCAACTAAAAGTGTCTAGATATACACTATATGTTAGATTGTTATTTGAGGATGCACTGGTTTTGAGTTTAACATTACTGAACTGATTGATTGAATGCCCAATGACAGAGATATATGTGCTGCTCTTTGCTGATTTACTGATCTTCACTCATTAACTTTTTTTTTTCAGAATCTCGTGACACAAGATGTGGACTTGGAGGTCTTGACACATATGCCCACTGCAAGTAGTGGAGCTGCGAAGGAGAGGAAGAGGGGAAGTAACTATAATCATGACGAGGATATCCAGCTGTGCGAGTCTTGGATGGCTGTCACCCATGATCCCATTGCCGCAAACGAACAACCGGGTGCTACATACTGGCAGAGGATCACAGACAATTACAATAACAACAAAAAAGATCATCTGGTTGAGAGGAATGTATCTTCTGTTGAGCATAGATGGGGACATATACAAAGAGAATGTCTAAAGTTCCAGGGCTTCTTTGAGGTTATTGAGCGTCGGCATCGGAGTGGAATTCCATACAAGGAACACGTAAGTTAGGACCCTCTTAGAGCAACTCACATTTATATCTTGTTTTTGTCACTATATATCTTACACATGATCTTTGTTGCAGCTGATAGAAGCACAAGCGTTGTACTCCTCAAAAGATCCAAAAAACAAAGCTTTTCAACTTGCCCACTGCTGGCTCACAGTGAGGCATTGTGAGAAGTTCTTGTCACTGTACGAGGATATGAAGCAAAAAACTACTCCAAAAAATAGACCGAGCAGCTCAAAGACATCTGAAGGAAATGACCATACATCTGAAGGAAATGACCATACATCTGAAGGAAACGACCCTACTCCTACCAAGCGAGATCGACCTCCAGGTCGTAAACAGTCGAAGGAGAAGCTTAAGAAGCAGGATGGCGAAGATGCGTACATGGGTGTTTGGAGTAGCTTTGTGCAAATGAAGACTGAAGAAAACAAGCAGCGTGAGATCAGGTGGAACAAGCAGTTGGAAATGGAGGAGCGAAAGATGCAATGGGAGCAAGAACATAAGATCATGTTTTGTGACATCTCTACAATGGATGCGACTCAGAAGGCCTATATACAAGCTATGAGAGCAGAAATCACAAGTGCCAAGGTTGCTGCAGCCAACGCAAGGATTGCCTCAATGGATGGAGTCACCGGGAGCAACAGCGGCGTGTCACACTGAAGCTTGCTATTTATTCAATAATTGTTCTGTTTATTGACTTGAATAGTGTGTGAATGTAAAGATAATGGTGCTTGGAAAAATATTAACCTGTTCCATAATCTGAGAATCTGAACATTTGAGAATCTGTTTCTTCATGTGTCTCTGTACCTTTCAAAATCGAAGTGATAACCATGTCTGAACGATAATTTTTTCATCCTGAGGTAGTAGTTTCTTGAAGAGTTTGATTCCTAAATCTACCTGGGTTGAAAATTCTGATAAAAAAATTAATTTGTTTGACAGCTCGATACATTATGATGGTTTTGTTACCCATTCCATAGATGCAGGGCACTCGGCCAATGAAGTAGGTATTGCTGCTGAATTGGTAGCAGCCAACGAAAAGCTGAAAGATATGATGAGAAAATGAGAGGCTAAAGAAATGTCTTTGAAAGGCTCATTTGATATTTGTTACACACTTGTAACATATACTCGTCTAGAGAATTTGTTAGCTTACTTATATCTTAATTATCACAATATCCTCTTACAGAACATAGCAATCAACAACCTTCTTACATGACACTACAGTAACCAGATAAGTCAGTCCAAGTGCCTGACCAACTAGTCTAAAAAACCCACAAGCATGCAACATAACAGCCAAATGAAACAAAACCAGTAGTGGTAATCCCATGCCTCGTCCCTGCAGCAAATTCACTTGCCGAACCTTCAGTATCCTGTACTTCTAGGCAACACACGTGCTGTGCTGCCACACATCAGGTTCCTGGGAGACACAAGTCATCACAAAAAGTAGTTTCAGTAAATGAGTTCACTGTATGAACTCATTTATTCAAATAAAACATGACTCAGATTAAGCATTGTACATTTATTCAAATGGAACACAAAAATTTCTTAGACCATTGTACATTTATTAAAATGAAATATGAAAATGAAAAATGAAGAGGATAATTAACAGAGCTCCTTCCTCAAGTGCTATGAATCGCCCATAAATGCTCAACGAGGTCCTGACGGAGTTGTTCATGCATCGACTTATCCTCAATTTCTTTATGAATCTTCAGGAACTCCTCTAACACAAGAGGATCGCGTTGGTAATCCTCGGGTTGCAGCACGGGGATACCTTTTTTATCTTGGTGATAGTTGTAATCATGTTTTTCCTCATGCCGCTCATCCTCAACAATCATGTTGTGTAAGAGGACACAAGCTTGCATTATGTACCAAAGGTCTTCCTTGCACCACAACCTGGCAGGACCACGAACCATCGCAAATTGCTTCGAAGTACACCAAAAGCTCTTTCGACGTCTTTCCTTGCTCCTTCCTGTATCATTGTGAAGTGGGCTTTCTTGTTCCCCTGTGGACTTCGGAATGCTTTCACAAAAGTTGCCCAGGAAGGGTATATCCCATCTGTAAGGTAATATCCCATAGTATACTTGTTCCCATTCACCATGTATTCAAGTTGTGGTGCCGTCCCGAGGTCAGCCTGTCAAAAAGTGGGGATCGCCGCAACACGTTGATATCATTAAGAGAACCTGGCATACCAAAGAAACAGTGCCAAATCCAAAGATCACGAGATGCAACGGCCTCAAGAATCATAGTGGGTCCATCCTTATGACCTGTGTACGCCCTCGCCAAGCTGTTGGGCAGTTGGTCCATTTCCAGTGCATGCAATCGATAGAACCAAGCATTCCAAGAAAGCCTCTTGCACTGTTCATATCCATCAACCTTGCAGTATCCTCGGCATTGGGAGCCCTCAAGTACTCTTCTCCAAAGACTTCAACAACAGCTTTCACAAAATGTTTCAAACACTCCATGACTGTGCTTTCTCCCAGCCTCACATACTCGTCCAATGAATCAGCCGACGAACCATAGGCAAGCATCCTGATGGCAGCAACTACCTTCTGAATAGGTGAGGCACCAAGAACCCCTGCTGCATTCGGCATCCGGCGAAAATACTGATCATGGTCCTCCACTTTAGCCACTATCCTCAAGAACAGGGGCCTTGACATCCGAAACCTCCTTCTGAAATGCTTATCATTGTACACACATGGGTCCGCGAAGTAGTCCAAATATATCCGACGATGACCTCCTACAATATCTCGTGGCACATTTTGGCGACCCGGTAAAGATCCACGAAACTTCTTCCTGGTCTTCTTCCTTTTCAAGCCCGCAAGAACAAAGCCAAGAACAAAAAGATCATCGTCATCATCGGACTCCTCTTCATCCCACCACCGCCGAAGGATGTTGTTTTCGAAGTTTGACATCTGTCATAAAAACATATTTCAAAAGCTTTAACAATCAACATGAAAAGAGAAAAGAATACCCAAAATGTACTTTGAGCAAAAAGACATGCTGGACACTCATCTCATTTATTCAATAATTCAACAACACATCTCATTATGCAATATATTCTACAGACTCTCAACCTTGCTGCTCGCATGAAGTAATTGGGGTAACATGTTCCTTGATATTTATTAGTTGACAAACCTAGAAAAGTTAAGTGCTACAAGCTGTTTTACCACTACTACTCGTACAAAGCGTAGGTTAAAAGCAGGGTCTAGCACCGGTAGATTCTTGAAGTATTTTCACCCTGACTACCTTCGGTAATCAGCCATTTGATCAGTAGACTGTAGCTCCTCACCATTCTACAGTACTAGAAATACAGTGTTACTGGCATTGTAAGTTTTCAAACAATTCGTATGTAAACAAATTGTCCTCCTTTTGCAGCACACTTGAATCGATCAGCAACAGCAACTGATACAGATTCCTAGTACACTGCTTCAGTTGAACAAACAACGGAAAGGTCACAAAGATCTACGTACGGAACACTGGATCCAATTCGGAAAGATAAAAACTTGAATTTGTAATAAACCATGGCTGCGTTCTTGTGTTCTCGGTGAATAAAGCAAATTGGAGGAACGTATATTAACCTGCGAAGGGGTGGACTTGGTGGCACTGATGCTGGCGCGCGAAGACGCGTGCAGGTGGTCGACGACGGGCAGTAGGCCGCCGCCGTAACGGACGCGCCCTCGCCAGCGGAGACCGCGGACGCGGAGGACCTGGACGCGGACGACGCCTTCCCGCCGCCGCTCCCGGGGAGCATCCACCCCTCGAGCAGCCGCGCACAGTACAGGTAGTCGACGCGGCCCACTAGCGGACAGGAGCAGCGGAGCGCAGGACCAACGAACGGGCGGGGCACCGGCGGGGCGCTGAAGGCGGGCGGCGGAGTGAACGGACGGCGCCCGAGAGGGAGGACGAACGAGATTGGTTTTCGCTACTTTCACTGACATCCCTGACCCACCTGTCAGCACGAAATTTAGGAGCCTTGGTTAGGAGTCCTGCAGGAGTGGAGGTGAGTTTTGGGCCCCGAAATTTTTCGGACCACCCCCGAAATCCGAAAATCGGGGCTTGATTTTGGACCTCTTGCTGGAGATGCTCTAAGGAAGCGCGTGCCATCTCGCCGGTGAGTCGCCCCTCCCAGTTGCCGGCTACACATTTTTCTAGTACCTGTTCCACTTGGATCAAATCAAAACTTGGAACTAGGTTGAGGTTCATAATTAAAGCCTGCATTTTTTTCCAGAGATGCTGCTTGAACTTTGAGCTAGTTGCTGTTACTTGATCAATCGATCTTAGTTACACATGACTTGACTTGACTTGAACTTATTTTCATGGGTGCGTTTTCACGATTTCATTTCATATGGTAGTATCGACATGTGTTGAAACTTGAAAACTACTAGTGTATGCCGAATGAGTGTCGTCGTTATAGATTCTTTTGCGACCGTTTGAATAACAAGCTAGCTCTAACTGTGCTTCAGGATCATTGATCTCGGCTCGGACGTGTTGGTGCATGGTGCCGAATCCTCCTCCGTTGCCGGTGTTCGTGGCCGTGGACGAGGCTCCGTCTTCGTTGCGGTACCTGTCTCCCCTGGCGGCCAATGCGTGGTCGCTCCTCACCGCCTACGGCGTCGTCACCACCCTGGAACTGGTCTACACACTGTCGGGCCAGTACCCCGGCAGCCCGGTAAATTAAAAGAGACTACATACTCGCCCTGGGCGTTAATTAGTTCTTAAAAAAAGTTAATTAGTTCAGTTGCATATCTTTTGAATTTTTGATTCTGCATATGCTAATGGAAGTGTGAATTGAATCGGCCCCAGGTTGCAGACGCCCTCCTTAGCGGGATGCTGTACTGCAGCTTGCCTCAGGGTTCAGGCTACTGCCGCGGCGTTCGCGGTGCTGTTCGCGCGCCGCTACCGCCGCAGCAGCCGGGCCCTGGGCTTCGTCGCGATCTTCGCCGGCACCGTGAACCACGGCATGTACGCCGGGTTCGTCGGCGTCACATGCGTGGCCTACTACAAGGCAAAGGTTTTTGGCTTCGCTACCGTGTTCATCCTGGCAGTGGGCGACGCGATGGGCATCCTGTCCCACTTCTTCGGAGAAGATGATTAAGCATGCGTAAGGTAGATTCCTGCGCTCAATCCTGGCATCGACCTGCTACTGCTAATCTAGGATCATATACGGCGTGATCGATAATATATATAATCTGCCGCACGCGCGGAACATAGTGAGAATTCTAATCTATATAATTAGCATTCCTGTTGACCGACGCATATATTGATGACTGGATACGTATGTACATAGTCTTTCGCTCATCCATGGACCTTCACTATGTACATAATAATCAGTTATATAATCTAGCTCTGATGTTTATGTTTCTCTGAATGTTGTTTTCGTCATTGATTTCTCTTGTTCCTTTCACTAGCTAGTTCACCATGATTGTAGTTAGTACCATTAGCCAGTGTTTTCTTTTAAAGAAATGGATTGCCGAGTGGATTGAGTTTGTAAGAAAACGGTGCAAGGAACTGACAAATCGAGTGCAAGTAAGTAGGGCCTAAGTACAGCCAGCTGAGTCGTCTCCGCAACAAAAGCAAGCTGTAGGCCTTTCTCGTTGCTTTGTGTTTTAGATGATGGCAGTGGCAGGCGTCTTTGGTCTTGCTGATCTCCTTTGCTTTGCTCAGTTGCACTTTCGCTCGGCCTCTAGCGTTCCGTCGAGTGATCCTGGCCCAATAGTTCACGAATCATGACCCAACAACTGTTGCAGAAAATTCAGCCCATCTGACAAATGCTTCAGCCCTTGATTGACCCAACTGCTCGTGAATCGTTACCCACCATGACTAGACTAATTGAGCCCATCCTAGAAATTAAAAGCCCGTTCATGTACCGCCCAACTCAACCACGCTCTCTGCCGCAGCCATGCCACGAGCGCACATGACACGTCACGCCGCTGATTCTAAAAAAGAAAAAGAAACAACAAAAGACACACATCACGCCGCTGCCTGAGCTGAACTCAGTCCTAATTCAAAGTGACCAGGCTACACAGAAAAAAAAAGGCTGAAGAAATCCAATCCAAAAAGAAAAACGATGATGCAAGTGGAGCTGACACTGTAAATAACGAACGAATAATCACGCGCCGGAAAAAAATAAGAAAGAAGAAAGGCTTGGTGCGGTGGCGCCCGCTAGCTCCCAAAGTGGAGGCGGAACCGCCGGTTGCGCCGCCAGCCGCGGCAGTCCGGTACGGTCCGCTTCTTGTACCATGGATTCGTACCAACTCTACGCGACGCGTAGCGCTCTCCATCACCCTATACGCGGCTTGCCATCCCCTCATTAACGAGCGACTCTTCCTTTGCGCGTGGCGCCGTTCACATAATAATAAACAAAGATTAAAGGAACGCATAAAAGGTGGATGGTCTTGTACGAACGAAAACAGCCCGTTCGCTTTTCTTAAAATGGAGATCTTATTGAGTTGTCAAAGAGTGGATCACAAATTTTCTTAGTTGGTTTACTGCTAATTCGGGATTATCTTATTCTGTCAAAGGACATCTTTATAATGATTCGCGCGAGTAACAACAATCTCGGACCGACAGCCTGGATAGCTGGTATTATTACTCAAGTCCAGATGCTTCTGATCAAGATGCGACTGAAGTTGAGACTTAAAATTCTGGTAATGCCGCTTTAGGAACAAAGTGCAAAAATTAGCATGGTTGAACTTGAGCAAAGGGGCATCTTATATTTTGCAGCTGGCGTTCTTGCGTTTCATCATTCTTCTGAAATCTGAATGAAAACGTTTCTAGCTTAGATGATGTCTAAATCCTAGGACAGGCACGGTCTGAAAGGTCCGTGAAGATTTGATGATCAGAATTACTAACTAGTCGCTGTTAAACAGTATGTACAGTTGACATGAACATCCTGCAGAGCTATCAGCATCAACTAGTATTATCTACTGTAATATATAAGGAGTAATTAATGAACAAAAGAACCAAGAGCACATGCTTGCTTCTAAATCACTAAACCGACCAAAAATTTTGGGGGAACGCCGGCCGGTCCGGTCCTCCTCACAAGCTCTCGATCCCGGCGGCGGGCCGGATGAGCATGTCGTACTTGGCCCAGACGGCGTCGATCGGGCAGGGCCTCCCGGCGTCGAGCCGGTCCCACGGCTTCCCCTTGCCGCTCCAGTGCATGAGGCTGACGGCGCCGGCGTGCAGCCCGCGGCAGAGGCCGCGGTAGTTGTCCCCGCCGAGGCCGTGCTGGTTCCACCGGTGGTCGACGGCGGCGATCCGGCCGGCGAAGACGAGCAGGAACGGCGGCAGCGATCCGAGCTCGTAGATGCGCACGCGCTTCTGCAGCTCCATCCACTCCTCGATCTGCGCCGTGTAGCCCACCCGCCGCCACCGGGCCAGGTCCAGCACCATCACGCCCGTGTTGAAGTAGCAGGCGCGCCGGCCCGCGAACGCCGACGATAGCGCCGGCGACGCCCAGAACCCCGGCGTGAAGTACGCGGTGAAGTTGGCGCCGCAGTACTCGGGCGCGGCCACGGCCGCGTCGCCCGCGAGCGGCGTGGCGGCGAGCGCGGCCACGTCGTCGGTGAGGACGACGTCGGAGTCGAGGTAGACGACGCGGCGCACGCAGGCGGGGAGCGTGGAGGACAGGTAGGAGCGCGCGTAGTTGAGCGGGCGGTCCAGCGCGCCGCGGATGGAGGTGGAGATGAGCCCCGACACGCGCGCCTCGTCGGCGAACGGGTACACGCGGAACGCCAGCGACGGGAACGACGCGCGCACCGTGTCGCGCAGCTCCGCGGCGGACGCCGACGCCACGAAGTGGAAGAACACGGACTCCGGGCACGACGCGTGCCGCAGCACGGACAGCACCGCCGCCATGGTGCCGCGGAGGTACGACGCGTCCAGGGTCATGGCCACGTGCACCGCCGCGTGCGGCGAGCACGCCGCGTCCGCGTCCGAGGCCGCCACCGGCGGCGGGCACCGCGCCGCCGCCGAGTTCGTGAAATGCGGCGCCTCGCGGTACCTCGGCACAGAGGCGGTGGCGGTGGCCGCGCAGAGCAGTAGAAGGGAGAGCAGCAGCAAGGGAGCGCGCGGCATCTTGTTGGCTTGGATTAGTGTGGTTGGGGACGAAGCTCAGCTGTCTTCACCTGCTTGTGTGAGCGCGCGGAGGCGGGCGCTTTAAATACGGGAGGGAAAGAATAGCAATAGCGTGTGGAGCTGGCTTGTGTGTCAAAATTGGGTCAAAGGCTTGCCCGGTCACCACTGACCACTGACCGAGTGAGTGAGATTGTGCGCGTGGAGTCGATTTGAACGTGTCCGGCCGAAGGGGAAACGAAGCTGATGTGCTTGATTAACTCGCGGTTAAATATTCGCGTAACTAATGTTCCTTGCTAGTTACAGCTGCTTTGCGTGTGACAGCGAACGAGGTGCCGTCACTCTTACTAGTAGGTTTTACATAGGCGACTTTTCTTTTTGTTAAGTAATTAACTAAATGAAATTTACTTGTTTCATATTTACCACATGGTTCTTGTTTTGGCGGTGATGTCACTAGCTCTGTAGGGTGGGCAGTTCTCTCTTTATCAGTGGGGGATTATGGATATGGTTATTACGAATCCTAGTACATAATAAAGAGATATTGCCTATTGCGTTTTTTCTGTGAGGATGAGAATTGGCTACCGATGTGTCGTAGTCTTGCCACTACCGGGCAGGCAAATCAGTGATGCTCTTTTTCTTTCTTCGACAGCTCTCCAAGTAGCTGCTGCTTAACTGAAAACTGAAACTTTATTAGATACTAGTGAATCCATCCCGCACAAAAAATAATTGTTAACACTCCCAACAATCCGCCGTTCACAGCCGATTTTCTGAACTTTGTAACAGGCGCCCATGTGGTTGCCACTCCGCTGAAATTGCTCACATGATTTGAGGCGCGTGAAGCTCAGTGACCCTGTCATTTTGTAGAGCTCGGGCTCAGCTCAGCTGAATACCTGGCCTTTTCTGCTGCTCGCGAAAAGAAAATAAAAAAGGGTTCTTTTGTTTGTCGGTGCGGAGATGATTTGTCCATGTGCCCGCGTGGAGCCAATCAGCTGGTAGTGGGGCCCGCTGGCACCACGGGTCCCGCAATGGCGTGACACGTGGTACCATGTTGCCTCGTCAGGCATCAGTGTCGGTGTTCCTAGGAGGGGATTTGGCATCTGTGTCAGCGCCTCGCGCGTGCTTGGGATGCGCGCAACCACGGGCATGCACATTCACCGTCTGCAAACGACTTGAACTGCACAGGATTTGAACTCAAATCCACTTCGGTGCTACTACAACAACTTGGTCTACGAAATAGTCAAAATTGCAGAGAAAACTTCCATTCACAGTTTAGCACTGTGAGTTGCAATGGCTGGTTATGTGACGAATTTAAGATGATACTTCTTCTCACAGTTTATTAGTAACGTTGTGCGAAGTTGTTAGTGGCCGATTTGGCCAGTTCAGCTGTTTTATAGGCTGAAATGCTGTGAGTAGAGAAAAGGTAAAGCCGTGAGTTGTGGGCGATCCTCCGTACTATAGTAGTATTATAAATCCATGGGGTTGGATGTCTTGCGTCTAGCCATTTCTGTTTTGTCGGTATAACGGGGGATAATTTGTAACTTCATGAAAGAGGAACTTGGAGGATCGAAATCGGAGGGCACTATAGTACGGAGATGCTACTGCAGGTGTGGAGCACCGAGCAAGGCGCCGCGTTCTGCAAGCAATGCTCACGCCAAGTTCCAAGCCGACTGGCGTTCTCAAAATAAGCTTGGCTTCGGATCGGGACGGCTCGCGATCGCGTTTCCGATGCAAGCGCGCCACCCCAACTTCATTACCACTATGTTAACAAATTTTAGGAAAGAATCAATGGCGAGTGTCAGCTGGCACACTTCTTGGAGGGCCACTTGATGCTCCCTGTTTATGTGTGTGTGTGTGTTTTCCCCGAGCGAAATGATGCTCCCTGTGTGTAACCTAGCCTTCCATTTTGTCACTCTTCAAGATACTAGTAGTATATAACACGGCCTCTCAGTCTCTCACCCTGCTCAAGTAGCCGAATTATTTTGCATTACCAAAACAGTTGGCATGCGTGGGTTGCCATTCTTCCTATAATCATGAAAGAAATTGAAATAATTGACGACTTACTTTAGCACCAAGTTGTAGCATTGATTAAAACTGATTTGGAAACAAGCACCGACACATTGTAGCATTGACACAATGTACCATTGCTGTAGTGGACGAGACGACGAGAGAGACAGCACGCATCAGACTTTATTGTGCGGCCAGAGAGGGAAGCAGCTTCCTTGGGAATGCCAAGCACAAGTACACACCTCACTAACGATGCTAGGGGTACTAAAAACAGAACAAGATACTGTATATTACTTGATGCGTCAAACAGAAGCAGGCAAGCATAGCAGCATTTTCACGTGCAGTGCAGGGCAATTCGTATGGAATGGAGGGTCAATACAACCTTCAGCTGGACCAAGTCAATAATAAAACCTGTGTCTGTTCAAGTGTTGATTATCCAAGTAAATTTAGAATTGAAAGAAACGAGAAATTGAATTCAAGATCTCTCCTCATTGCCAGTAAAGAAAGGAGTCATGGTATCTGCAGTTGCTGAAAACAATGGCCGATCTGAGTACCTGACAATGGACTCTATCGAGGTGTCGCAAAGTTGGAGCATCACATGTTCAGAAATGGTTAGTTAGTTCTGTAGCAGGAGTTTACATCAAACATAGCCAATATTTGCAGTCCTAGAACAATGCAAGCAGGGGAGACTACTGTCATTTCTATCGTTTGCTGATGCTGGAATAAGCAGCAGAGAGGGTGGATAGAGCCTGATGTCTCTCATGCTCATTTACTGTTGGCTTTCTATCATAGTTTTTTTTAATGGAAATAGCATAGTGATGTTATGGAGAATAGGAAGAGAAATCAGGATCGGATGATCTAGATCTCTCTGCCCTATGAGAAAACCAAACCGATCGAGACGTGAGGTTACAGATTCACGTATGTAGCTTCCCTCTTTCTGCTAACTCGAGTAGTAGTAGTCAGCAGGAGAAGATAACCTGGCAACTAAAAGAATAGGTGGCATATTCAATGTGCTAGTAAAATGGTGAATGAGTCACTATAGTCATAGTTGTTGCCCATGGTCCTTTGTTCTTATCCTTGCTTCCAACTCATAACATGGTGCACAAAATTTGTGCAGTAATAAATATAAAGAGAAACTATATGAAGTTCATAAGTATTTTAATTCATATGGCTAGAGTTTAAAAAAATTAAATAAAATAATTCATATGGCTATATACCAACTAAAGATTGAAACCAGATTATTCTTATGAAATTCCTGTGGAATAATCTGTATTATAGAATTTTGGAGGATTTCTAACGTAAGGCCCAACTTCTTGAAAACGTTTCTTTAACTTATGTTTAAATTTTCATAGCTAACTTAAATTTCTTAAACTTATTTTGACTTGATTTTTTCATGAAAAGATAAACTAAGTAAAATATTAAGTATCTTTTTGCAAATTAAAATAGGATTGGTTTTACATAATAGTGAAATGCACTTTAGAATTGAAACGCACATGCTTCTTTCTCCTCCCTACTTACTCGAAGAAAAGAAGAACTTTTGAGAAATATTTTATCTCTAATCTGCTGATAGCAAGAAAGCTTGACCAAATAGGCCATATATGTTTCCAATGTAGCACTTCCGTGCTTGTATCCTTGCACTCGAACCAAACAGGGCAACGCCGAACCGCCAGCAGGTTCTTCCTTCTCCGGTCCGTGGTGTGCTTAACTTTTGTGCGGTGCATCCTTTTGGTCGCGTCGACCGCCATTTCGCAGCTTGTCTCCCAGCTCCCAGCTTCGCCAGAGAGCAATGCACCAATCCGATTTCGCCATGACTTGTCGATTGACGAGAGAAGGACAAATGCAACCCCAACATGACTTTGACGAGCTCGATCAGGTCAGTCAGACGACGGGTAAACTGGCTGCCGATTTTTAGGCCTCGGTTAGGTACAAACCCCTATTGTTGCAGTTCGTCCGTCAGATTAAGGCTAGTTGACAAAGGAAACTCTATACTGCAACTGCAAGTGTAGAAGTAACACGACATGAGAGCTTTCTGGAAGGTCGTTGAAGGCGTCAGAGAGGTTTACAGCTAGCGCCATGGACTAGGACGAAGGCACCAACATGAGTACATCCAGGGGCCGCCAAAAATTGACCTGGAAGACTGTCAAGTCAATTGTTAAGCGATTACGATCTGGTACCGTGTTTTAGTGAGCTGACTCAAAAGCAGCGAGAGATCAGACGGCAGTCCAAGAGGCAGCTGGCATTGCAACATTGCGTCTCCAGTTTTACGGTCGATCGGGTCGTAGTATAGTCTATGACTGTGGACTGTGGTCGCCAAAGGTAGCATCGGTGGTCTAATCAGCTGGCAGAAGCGGTGGCGGCTCCACTAATCATTTGCTAACCCCGGCCCACTTCCGGTACTAATGCAATTTCTCACTTTGGCATTTCCTGCATATCCATGAGAGGCTTCCGTTCTGTTCTGTTGCTTTCGCGCTGCAAGTTGCCTCTCCGATCCCAAGCTCCCAACGCCGGCACTTTACTCGACAACCTCGCTGTCCAAAGTGAGAACACGGCCACGGTGCTGCTTTTCGACGGAAAGGTCGACCCATCCGCCAAGTTGCCGCAGCACATCTCATCGGGTTGATTGGCAGGCCAGATGTTGTGGATAATGTAATCACTAGTGCGTAGTGCTTGGCTTTTCTTGGATTTGATCTTCGGGTATCAGCGCAGCCACCGGCAAGCACATTCAGTTGTACTTCACGAACTTAACCTTCACGTGTAATTTTCGTGGGTGCAAACCTGAGAATAGAAGCAGCGTAACAGAAAATGCAGTCACCATGATTCAAATTCAAGATCTTTGACTCTGATATCATAATAAGTTTCCATGTACACCTAACAACTAAAAATTATAAAATATTGCCAGTTCACTTAATATTCCACATGGTGAGTTGTAAAAAAAGAAGAGACGTAGAGTTCAAATGGCTGGTTAATTCGCGGATACTCGTGGCCGATTATGATGGCCATTTCAGCTGTTTTCTTGGCTGAAATGAAGTGACTAACACGACGATCCTCGGTTTATAAATCTTTGCGGTGCAGAAAACGGTGAGATTGTTTTTATGTGCCTTTGCAATTTGCATGAATATAAGTGTGTGCTTCCTTGCCTTGCCTTATGGGCCTCAGGAGCGTGACCCGTACTTTAGTATGTCAGTTATTTGGTGCACACTTTTAGAGGTGCTGCCGCAGTGTGGTGCGCCGAGCAGAGCGCCGGGTTCTACAAGCAATACTGACGCCAAGTTTCGGATCCCTCGCACGAGACAAATGGAGTGGAGAGCTCAAAAAAACTACTAGTACTATACGTAGTAGCTTAGCTTCGGATCGTGGCGGCTAGCGTTTTCCATGCCAGCACGCTACCCCAAACTTCATTAGCACTAAATTTGCTTTACAAAATGCAACAAGAATAAGTGGCGACGCTCTCCAAAATTGCGTCGGCTGCCACATACTATTTGGAGAGGCAATTCAAAAAAAAAAAAATCTGAATTTGGAAACAAGCACCGACACAATGTATCTTGAGTCTTGAGGGGAAGCAGCTCCCTTGGGAAAGCCTGGCAGATCTCGTGGAAACGACGCTAGGGGCACTAAAAATATGACAAGATACTATATATTACTCCCTCCGTTTCAAATTATAAGACATTTTTGACTTTCTCGAGATTGTGTTTGACCGCTCGTCTTATTCAAAAATTTTGTGCAAATATACAAATAAATAAGTCATTTACAAAATATCTTTAACGATAAAACAAATCATAATCAAATTAATAACATTTGCACAAATTTTTTGAATAAGACTGAACGATCAAACGTGAAGTATGAAAGTCAAAAACGTCTTATAATTTGAAACAGAGGGAGTACTAGATGCGTCAAACAGAAGCAAGCAAGCAGAGCAACATTTTCACGTGTTAGGACCTGCAAGTATGGTATGGAGTGAGGGTCAATGTAACCTCCAGCTGGACCAAGTCATCAGGGACCAGCCATGGTGGCACTTCTCAAATAAAAAAAAGTGTTGATTCTCCAAGTGAATTTAAAAAAGTGTTGATTCTCCTAGTGAATTTAAAATTTGAATGTAAGGTAAGAATGAATTCAAGACCTCTCCTTATTGCCAGTAAAGAACGGAGTCAATGAAAGTATCTTCAGTTGCTGAAAACAATGGGGAATGGCAGATCCGAGTACCAAGCACGGACTCTATCAAGGTGTCACAGTGATCGAGCATCACGTCTTCAGAAATGGTACCTCTAAAAGCGTGCGTGCAGCCACAAAGAATAGCATGTGGCAGCACCTGGTCCGGTATTCATTCATATTCATGGCACTCGATTTGTTCTTCTTTTGAAATTTTGTAACTCTACAGGGTAGTTTTTTTTTACCTTATGCTAGCTTTTTATGTCGATTTTTGCTTTCTTTTTCTCAAAAAAAGAAAATGTTTCCGAACAAATCTTTGGATAATGATGAAATTAGTAAAGAATTAAAGATGGCCTGAAATTCATTCCAACTAAGAGGGAAGAAGTCCTGGTAAAGTGGCCCCAGCCTGTTCTTCACATAACAAGGAAAACCGAAATGAAAATTCAATTAGAAGGAGTTAATTAACATCAAACACATTCTAGATATGCTACTGGGTTCGGCCTATTTGCAATTAAGCAGTTCTCTGTTCCTTGGAACCAAATAGTTGAGCCTCTTCCATCGCTTGATACAGCACTCCCCTGGAGGGCCTGATGCCTCTCATGCTCATGGTTGACTTTCTGGCACAACGATGTCGTGGATAATAGAAAGGAAAATCTAGCTAGTTCTCTCTACCATATGAGAAAAACAAACCGGGCTAAAAGAGAATGCGTGATGGCAGATTTACATTTATGTTTCACTCTTTTAGCTACGCTTTCATTTATACGAAAATGGCAACTAAAAGAAGAGGTAGCATATTCTTCGTGTCTTTATGACACTATGAATGAGTGTACTAGTTGTGTGTAGTCCTTATCGTTGCTTCGAACTTATAAAGCATCACACAAATCTAATGCATTAAATATAAAAAGCAAAAAAGATGATTCTATAAGTATTTGAGTTCCATATAAATAAAAAGTCATTGTTGAATGACACTTTTCTGAGTGTTTTGGAGGATTTGTAACATGCTGCTCCTTTCAACTTCTTGAAAAGATTTGTTTACCTTACCTTCGAATTTTCATGCCTAACTTATGCTTTTTCCTGTTCGCAAAAAAAACTTATGCTTTTTCCTGTTAAATCTATCTAGTTTCGCATGAAAGAAGAGAAATAAGTTGCACGTTCAGCATTTTTGCGCAAATTAGGATTGATTTCTACTTTCTACATTATTCCAGTAGCGAATTACGCTTTTGAATTCAGACGCACTTCCTCTTCTTCGTCCTCAGGAACTATTACCCTGTTGAGATAAAAAAAAGAATGAAAAAAAAACTATATGACCCTGTTTACTCGAAGAAAGCAAGAATCCTGCCGAAATATTTCTATCTCAAATCTGCCGGATAGCGGCAAAGCTTACTGCACTCACATTTTTAAATTGTTTTACTGTGCATTTGAAAATCATATAGGCCGTCGATAGCAAACCATCAATCAAATGCCGAGGGCAAAGGGCAAATATTCTGGTGACGAAGGCAAGCAGCAGCTGATCAGATGGCCTACCGGCCTAAAAGCAGGAACTGACCATGTTTCTGCTTGGATTCGTGGGGTGCCAAATTTCTGTGTTACCCATTTAGGATGTGTTCGTTTCATGGGGTCTAAACTTTATAGCTGTCACATCAAAAAGAATCTTAATATTTATGAGTACTAAATAAAATTTAATTATAAAATAAATTACAGACCCCTAGACTAATTCACGAGATCGAATCTAATGAGGTTAATTAAGTCGTGATTAGAAGACGGTTACTCGTAGCATCACTTTAGCAAAATATAGATTAATTAAGCTCATTAGATTCATCTCGAAAATTAGCATCAATCTCTAAAAGGGTTTTAACATTAAATTGATCGAAATATTCATAAATAATAAGATTCTCTTTGATATGATAGTGCTTAAATTTTAGAGAGAGGAAACGAACAGGGCCTTACCCTGTTCGAGTCGGTCGCAATCTCGCAGCTTGTCTCCCACCTTCCAACTTTGCCAGATAGCTATGGGCTTTACTCATTTTCGTCGTGACTGACTGACTAACAAGAAGAGCAAGTCCAACTCCGAAAGAATTTGACGAGCACGAGCAGGCAAAGTCAGACGGGCAAACTGGCTCCCGATTTCGATTGTTAGGCCACGTTTTTCCAAGGGGAAATTTTTGGCCATGGTTAGGTCCAAACCCCTATGGTTGAGTTACCACCAGCTCGTCCGTCAGATTCAGGCTAAGTTGAACACACGAAAATGCAACTGTGCAAGTCTTTGACATAACACGACGACGACCGCTGAACGGCGTCGCTGGTTTACAGCTAGCGCTGTGGACCAAGACCAAGGCACCCAACACAAATAAAAAAAACTTGCACAGACATACGGGTCGCCAAATTGACCTGGATGATCGTCAAGTTCATTGTTAATTAAGCCATAGATGACCTACCATGGTAACGAGCTGACTCAAAAGCAGCAACAGCGAGAGACAGTCAAATGTCATCGACCTTGGTCGTGTTCCAAATTTCCAAGAGGCAGCTGGCACTGCAGCATGCACGGCGTCTCCAGCTTTGCGGCCATGTATCTGTAGTGTATGACCGTGGTCGCCTAAATTAGAACCGCAGACGCGTACTAGAGTAGAGTCTAGTCGGCTGGCAGAAGCGGTGGCGGCTCCACTAATCATTCGCCCTCCCCACTTCCGGTACTAACGCACAGAAAAAGGAAAACAGTAAACGGAATTCTCACTTTGGCATTTGCATCTCCATGAAGCTTCCGTTGCGTTGCTTTCGCGCGGCGACTCGATCCCAGCCCCATCCGACCCGATGCCCAAGCTTTACTCGACAGTTTCGCTGTCCAAAGTGAAGACACGGCGGCGCGATGCTGATCGGAAAGCTGGATCGATCCAACCAAGTTGCCCCACGGGACGCACATCTCTCCGGGTTGGCTGACAGGTCAGATGTTGTGGATAATGTAACCACTAGCGTCCGGCACGCTTTTCTTGGATTTGATCGTCGGGCAAAGGTCAGCGCATGCGACTCGCTGCTGCCGCCGGCTGCGTGGTTGTGGTTGTTGTGGTTGTGGATTTCTCAAATGGGTAACAGCACGATGGAAAGGCCACTCTGTACTGTAGTTTTCAAGCCTTTGGATTGATGTTTCGTTGTCCTCCGTTTGGGCCCTGGGCCATCGCAGAAATCCCATGATATTCTCTTGGTCTCTTCCAGGTGATGTGCACACGACACATGTCCTCTTCTTCAGCTCGTTGCTCACGCAAGTTGTCAAGAGCTGGAGTACCGTCCATTCGTGAACTGGAAGGTCAGCAAGGCTGGAGTGCGTCAATCTGTCCTAGTGTAGTACTACAATTTAACAAGAGCCAAACCAATGACCGATGCTGCAGTCTGAGGCTCTGAGCACTGCGATTCTTGCTATTTCCTGTTTCTTGATCCAAGATTCCAAGCCTGGGAAGCAGCCAAGGGGCTCCCTATCAAATACAGTCCCAACTAACAGCATTACAACCTGCAAAAAGGTATCCGTTCTTAAATGGCACTTCAAAATAGATGTACCGGTGCAGATATTCAATTCAATCCTCTGACACTGGAACTCCATAATGGCGTCTTAATCCTGCTTGCGTTGGTCATGCAAACTGCACCTCCTAAGGGGCTGATT
This sequence comes from Chloris gayana, assembly GCA_031894775.1. Lineage (NCBI taxonomy): Eukaryota > Viridiplantae > Streptophyta > Magnoliopsida > Poales > Poaceae > Chloris > Chloris gayana. The sequence goes on along the minus strand of JAUNZO010000885.1, from coordinate 788,243 downwards.
GGTTGCTTGCTTTCAGCCGGGCCAGGCTCTCCGCATGCGACTTCCACGCGATTGGTAGCCTGCGCGAGTGGCCACTCGCCAGGCTCCCGTGATGCAAGATTCGCCTCCCAGCCAGGCCCGCTGGATACGACCAGAATCGAGCGTTTCCGCAGAGCCAGGCCGGCGCGAGCTCCCGAGTTGCATCAGTAGAGAGAGCAGCGATGCAAAATCACTCCGTGCGTTCAGTCAACCAATCAATTTCTCTGCTCAGCTTGCCGCATGCGTACAGACAACCAATCACTGGGCACTTGCATGGCAGCAGCCTGGCTACGGAGAGCCTGGTTCACAGATGCGATGCAAGGATGAGGAGTGCAGGAAACCAATCAGCCCCTAAAAGATTCCGTAGTTCCACAACAAGTGCAAGCCAATTCGGTTGAAGCGCAAATTGATGAGAATACAGGAACAGGAACTGTACAGAGCACTCACACACTGTATTCCCTAGTGTGTTATTCCAAGTCCATTCTGATACTGTTTACAGATTACAAATACATCTGGGACACGACTTCCCAACAATTGTACATTGCATTCACCACCAAAATGCATCATCAAAACTAAAAAAATAATAATTACCGCATCAAATTCCTCCTAATAACAGCATATAGAACACAACCATACCTATTCAAACCTACATACCTATGTTCTATGGACACTTCATGCAAACATGTGAATAACTTGTGCCACATTCGGCACCAAGTAATACAGACTCAACACTGAGAAATTCTGGCGATTCTTATGACATCCACTGTCATAATGCCCAAGTTGACTACAACATCAGAATGCAAGGAGACTCGCAACCACTAGAAAAGCAACAACTATAAGCAGAGTCTTAAGGTTGATGTCTGCCTGCTGTTGTTGTCCCACTGGGGCTTGCCGATGAGCGGTATGGGCATGTCCCATATGCCCATTGTGAAACCCATGGCCATGGCCAAACCCATAGTGAAAGCCAGCAGGCTGTGCATAAGCAGCTGCATCTGGAAATCCATGGACTTGGAAGCTAAGCATAGGGAATAGGCCTCCGAAAGCAGCAGAAAATGCATAATTCCCCCACCGCGCATTCGCCAAAGGCACCCCCGTGCCCATGAACCATGGATTTGCATTGGCATTGGCAAAGTTGTTGGTGTTATTAGCCGCATCAGTATGAGGGGCTGCAGGAGGCCTCTGGCCAGTTGGGCGGTGAGGAATGTCAGCCTCAGGCATGTTCTTTGATCTTGGGTCAACACGGTCCTTGCCACGCCCATATAGTGGAACAAGTTTGTCCTCTTCGACAAGGGCCTTGCACACTGGGCACTCTGGTGAGTGTGCGTGGACGTGCAGCCACCGATAAAGGCATGGCCAGCAGAAGAGGTGGCCACAAAGAGTCACTATTGGCTCCTGAGGCAAGTCAAAGCATATGTTGCACTCAAAACTCCCTCCAGCTGCATCTCCACTGCTGCCAGCGCTTGTTGATTCACCAACATTGGCAGACATCTTGCAGGCTGTTGTATGGAATCAAAGCTGCAACCACCAGGAGAATACAATCATCAACACAGCTAGATGTAATTACTTCAAAATGACTGAACATACTGATACTAGTACAATCAACATGCAATAAATTCTGTAACTACAAATGACACCCTGATTACCTAGACAGCACAATAAAACGAACCTTGCTGGTTGTTGTATGGAATCAAGCTGCTGCAGTTGCCATGATAATAGAGTCACCAACACAGCTAGATATAACTGTCAAACTGACTGAAGATACTGATACTGTGATACAACAAACATGCAATAAATTCTCTAACAACAAATAACATTCTGTTTACATAATAGGCAGCACATGGACAGGAATCAAGCTCAACGCTGGTTGTTGTATGGATGTTCAGGGTAAGGGTAAAATTCTCATGGTGTCAAATAGAATCGAGCACTAAACCAACAAGCACAACTAGTTATGATAAACAGTCGACATCATGATCAGAATACCCTAAAAATCTCAATGCTATTTGCGACAATGCTCCTAAATGGGCAACCGGACAGTTCAGAAATGAATTTTCTATCCATTCGGTACCCAAACCTTTTTGTTCAATGGATAGTAGAAAAGCGTGTTAATTACTCGAAGGGGAAAAAATCCAGACACCACGAGATTGGCACGAAGCATCACATAACTCTAGAAGAGGTAGAAATCAAATCCTATCGCCACAAGCCAAAATTATTAATCATTAAGGAAGATTCCAAACTACTGGGACTGAAGGAATTGGGATTTGCCCTGAAAAAATTCCAAATCCCTTCCGTCCGATCTCGCTTTAAGCGCGCTTCATGGATCAAACGAGGAACCAAATCACGACCCAGAGCGAACCTCGCCCAGTGGATGGCCGAGAATCCCCAATTCCCCAAATCGAGCACCATTAAACCTAGCGCAAAACCGGCCGAATCTGGACTACGAACCTTGCGGCCGCACAAGGAAATCACACAGCCTAGGTCCTATCGCGAAGTAATTCGACGCGGAATCCGACGAGGAGGCCATCGTTACCTGCGAGCGAGGCGAGGAGACGGGGAGCCGGGAGGGAGCGCGGAGATGGGGGCGACGCGGTGGTATTGGATTCGATTCGACGGCGCGCGACCGACGCGACGGGACGCGACAGAGAACAAGGCGATGGTCGCTGATGACCTGGACCCGCGGGTACCAGGAAGTTACGCTACGGGTGGATGTGGGGCCCAGGCCACGCGGAAGATTCTAGATTCCGAGCAGTTGCGCGGCGGGTGACACTCCGCTGCCAATTTCCACGCGGAGCCGTCGTTGTATTGGAGTAAAATTTACTACGCACTAAAATTTAGCATTGGCATATTAAAGAATCTTACTGAAAATTTTAACCAGTTTAATGACAAAACTGTTTTGAGGATGCTAATTTTTTAATAAATCTAATAAGTTTAATTAATCTATATTTTTACTAAAGTGACGCTACAGTAATCATCTTCTAATTACATCTTAATTATTATCATTAGATTCGTCTTGTGAATTAGCTTAAAGACATGCAATTAATTTTATAATTAAGTTTTATTTAGTACTCCTATATGGTAAGATTCTGTTTGAAGTAACGATGGATCAGACAGGAAGTTTTAAACTGTACTCCTATTTCTCAAAATAAATTAGTCTATTTCTAAAAAAATACTTGTATTTTGAAATATTTTTTTATGAATCTAGACAATGACTTGTCCAGAATTGTCTCATGAAATGTTATAAATCTGAATAACCATACTAGACACGTAACTAAAAGAAAATACTTGTTTTTAAAACAGATGAAATATTTAGCTTTTGAGCATTACTTGTGTTGCCACCTGTCCAAGGCCACACATTTATTGTATCATATCAGTGCTGATAGGCCCGTCTTAGTGGGGCTTCATCGGTATTAAATGAGATGTCACATCAAGAAAAGAGATGATGTGGTGTATCAATTAATATGAAACATGGATGAAACTCATTTGACACTCGTTTTATAGATATGAAACTCCATTGAAACTCTCATTGAGAATATAAAGTTTTATCCCAATCAATTTTGACCAATCTAGATGCAACAATTAGATGTTATTTATGCCATTCTCAGTGGGTCTTTCATTTAATATTTATTAGATGACACATCAAGCAAAAGAGATGACATGACATGATATTTATTATGAAAGAGGAGGGAATCCTTTCATTAGGATGAAAGGGTAGTCACACTCTTTTCAAGTTGATGAAAGGAGAATGAAAGGTCCACTGATACCCTTTTCTTTTCATATATACAGAAAAGTGAATCCTCATTGATACACCTATACAATCATTTAATGTCTCGTGCGACCTATAAAACCGTGAAATAAAATAGTGCATCGAGAGATGCACTTTCATTTCACACAATAAGACTAGAAAGCCGACGTGTCACACTTGAAAAACGTGAAATGAAAGAGGCCACCGAGAATGGCCTTAATGCTACAACTTCTCTATGAAATCGTGAAGATGAAAATATACATTAAGAGTGACTATTTCATCTATCAAATTAATTAAATTCTAGTATGACCCTCTTAATAAGTGTGAAATAAAATTATACATTGAGACTAACCTTAGTGCCGGATTCTTTTTACACCCACTTGCATCTTACCAACTTGCGGATGATTTGCCCCTCACACTCCTCCCCTTTCACGCGTGGTTGCGCGTTGGGAGCGTACGACAACCCTCCATTAACTCGTTCCTCTCCCCACCGTGGGTCTCATCCACACTAATTCTTATTTAACTCAATCATCATAGAAAGTCATAAGTGGCCGTCACTCATTATCCCTTTCCCCTTCTTTCCCCTTCTCTCTGGATCATGCTATGATGTCATGAAAACAAGCCTTTTTCTCTATATCTCTCTTTAACTCGTTTGACAATCGTGTTGTTTTTTCTCTCGAAAACGAAGGAGAGCTGCGCTTCATTATATTAAGAAGAAAATGGGATAAGAACACGTACGGTCCTCCAAATACAGAGCACACAACACACAACTAGACGCGACATGGACACCACCGGTAAAAGGAGTTGCAACAAATGGCGCCTTCAACAAGATCATGACGTTTTGACGTCACCGCCATCAACTCCAACAAGCCGGATCCGGGCTTTCGCCCATGAAGCCTTGAAGATGGTTGGAACTTTGGCAATGCCTTCAACAAGGGTGGCCCAAAGGCATGCTCATTGCCGGCATGGTTCGCACCATCCAGGATTTCTCCCGGTTCATCTTCGCCATCTTCGGAGCAGCTCCCAACTCCGTCTCGGGGCTTCACGTCGGTCCACCTCACACCGCGCAATCCTCCCTCCCGCGCTAGCTACGACGACGACGCGCGCGCCAACATCCCAACATCATCCCCGACCATCCGAACGCGCCGTTGTAACACGCACGAAACTATCGCACGTACATCCGTGGAACACGGGCTCCCAAACATGGCCGGCCAGCTCCGAGCGAGCACCACCCTATTGCCACGCATGCCACCTGCTCCTAGCTCGCTGCCGCACGAGGCGCTACTAGGAGGAGGGGAACGGGCAACGCGCCGGCGGTCAAACCGCCGTCGTTAGAGCCATGTCCCTAGAGCATTAGAGCCGAGCCGGCGTCGCTGCCACGTCAACCCAGCCCGCCGTCACCGCCGCCACCGCGTCCCGCGTCGCCCGAGGCGCTGGTGCCACCACCCGGCGACGCGACGTCGAGGCGCCGCACGGGTCACCGCCGGCACGGCAACCGCACCGACACTCGCCGCCGCAAACTCAGCCTGTCGACGCTACAATGGGCCCGCGCCGTCGCATGAACCTCGGGCGCCGCCTCTCCTTCGGGGCTCCGCTAACTCACCGGCGCCACCGCAACCCGAGGCGCGCAACCGCCCTGCAAGCACGGATCCGGGCCCGACGAGTACGGATCCAGGCGCCTAGCCCTCGGATCCGGCGAGGCCGGCCTCGTTGTCATCATTTGGTGGGGGTGGTGGGGGGGGGGGGAGGCCGCGGAGGAGAAAACGGAGAGGCGCCGCCGCTGCTCTCCTCGCGACCGTGCAGCCTCGCCGCGCAGGCCGCTCGGGCGCCGGCCGCCGTGTGAGGAGGCAGCGGGGAAGACGAGCGCGGCGGCGGGTTAGTGTTCTGCCCGTCGCCCCGAGCAAGACGCGGGCTTCCCTACGGTGTTTATGCTGCTGTTGTGCCAGCTGTCCGACAATCGTGTTGTTGCTGGATTAGATTTTTTTTTCATTTTTTCGATCTGATGGTCTCAGATTCAATTAAACTTTTTATTCAAAGTTTTGACTGACGTTTGGATTGAACTTTGATTCAAAGTTCCAATTAAACTTCACGCTTTGAAGAAAATTTAGCACATGAATTCACTGTTAGAGGAAAAAAATAACGAGAAGTCACCGGGAAAATGATAAAATGGGTGAGGGACTGTTGCCGGCACGTGGACTGATGGAGTTTTGTCGTGTTCTTTGTCAGAAACTTCCGTTAGGACGGTTTTTGTGTATGCACAGCCATGCCCTTTCTCAGCTCCCGCGTTAGGCTCATGACTCAGCAAGATACTCATCCGCTGTTGTCTGAAATAAACTAGTGTGAGGTAGTAGTAGTACAGCACAACACACTACTTTTGTTCTTGAATGGTCGTTGCCGTTGATTTTTTGAGTAATAATTGACCATTGTTTCATTCATTTTTTTTAAAAAATCAACATATTTTATTATCATTTGTTTCGTTACTAAATAAAATTTAAACATAACATATAATATTTTCTATATTTGAGCTCATATTTTGAATAAACATATATAACTAAAAAGTTTTACAGCAATAACAATTTAAGAAAGAAAGGAGTATGTAAAATGATCATAGAAAATAAGATAAGATTTGATATAGTAGAAATTAAGTAGAGAATGGTGGCAACATGTGAGTGGAAGAATTCATCTTGGCTATGTACCTGATAAAAAAGTATGTGAGTATTTACCTTTCTGAAACTATGTTTAGAGGTAATTTAAAAAAGTTGTTCACCTTATGGAAGAAAAACCTGCCCTTTCAAGTTCCTGGCAACTTCCATTGTGATGCCACAAGTTGAGATACTTCCCCCAGTTCGCAAATCTCCTTTATTCGACCCTCGTGAAATGTTTTCAGAACTGCAAAGTTTGGAAGGAAACTTGTTAGAAGTTAGATTGACATCAATATGTACAATCACTTTGGAGTAGTCACTAATAACCTTTGAAACTGCTTGTTACCTTCTTTGCTAAACTAGAAAACTCTAAGAACACAAAACAATCTAAAAATAAACAAGAATTACTAATTTTGTAGCTCGAATAGAGACAAAGGTTTTCTTTACACTAACCAAGATGGATTTTGTATGCCTCACATTCCTATATTCAAGATTACATTATAAACCTGTGGCACACAGACGGTGCAATCAATCTATGATAGAAACTTCATACGCATACATGATTTAGTCTCAAAACGAGTGTTCCTCTCATTTTTTTTCTAAATGTTTTAGTATTCAGATCCCCAATGCAACAGTTCCAATTCTGCTTTTAAATGACAGATTGGTGAAATAATAATGAATGAAAATGACACTACGTATGTTCAGTATTTTGATGTCGTGATAACAGAGTGAAGTGCGTTGTTTGATTTGGCGTACTTGGTAGAAATATGTATTAATCGTACCTAGTATTCAATGACTGATTGGTCTTAATGATATATACTTGTTTGGCACTGAATTTTGGAAGCAAAGTGATGCACCATTGTGGTGAGTTGGGAAAAGTCTGAAGAATCTCGTTATACCAGCATGTGCATGTTTCAATACTCTAGTGCACTACGGGGAAGGCTTGTTTACCGTGTTCACATGGCAAAACCCCTTTTGCACAAGGTATAGGCTTTGCCGTGTGCAACACACGACATATGTTATACGGTAAACAAGTCGGCAAATAAGGCTTTACCGTGTTTTTTATCGTGCACACATCAAAGCCTATGCCATGTGTTAAACCTTGCCCATGGCAAAAAAAAAGATATTGTCATCTGCCGGGATGGTGACGGTGCACCTTGCCGTATGCTCTGCCGGGATGGTGACGGTGCACCTTGCCGTATGCTCGACGGCTGGCACACGACAATCATTGCGTGTGCCATGGTCGGCACACGTCAAAGAGGGAGTTACCAGGTTGCCAGCAACCCCTCTTTGTCATGTATCATGAACAAGGCACACAACAAAGCTTGTATATCCTGCAATTATATTGTTATAGTTAGCTATCTTTGGACAAAAAAATCACAGATATTCAATATATCACATATATCATCATATGCAATATTTATATATCATCACAGACATTCAAATATCATCTCCAAATATCGACAACACAAATATATCACAATAATCATAGGAGGTTCACAAGCACAAGTAGTAGTTCACAAACATAAGTGTCATCCACAAGTACATCCCAGACAATTCACAAACACAAGAAAGACAAATAGTATAATAGAAAGTTCATTAACACATGAATCATTGCAGACAACGACACATTTGCCCAACAGCTAGCGACAAGTCCACATCTTGATCCCCTTAGACCACGTGCCACGTCCCGTCGCCCGCGGAAGCAACGACCATCAGCCACTGCCCGCATCGTCTCGCGTGGGTGGCAGGGGGCAGACTTTTCCATGTGCCCGCTAGCTGGTACACAACATAGTGTTTGTTCCGGCGTGGCATCATGGTTGGGCCTCCCTGGTCCACATGTAAGGGCAACGATCCCGCTCGTTCAAGTCTATGCGGCAAAATTCTAACCACACTGCGGCCGACAGATTTCAAATCTGCGACCTGACCCAGTGAATGGATAGACTTCCCACCACGCCACAACAACCTCTTGGTTGTCGAGGTACTATTTTTTTTATTTTATCAACGAGTTGTGGTTCTTTGCTCTTAGTGGACCGTGTCTTTTCTCGATTAGTAGTGAGTCCCATGTGGACTGGGCCTTATTGATCTCTGTCAGCCTAGGCTGAATACAATTGGGCCACATATTCTAAATTCACCAATTCCAACGGACAAACGACTTAATAATACAATTGGGCCACATATTCTAAATTCACCAATTCCAATGGGCAAACGACTTAATACTGTAACAATCTACTGAAAAGCAACAAGTAAGAATTTGGAGCAACAAAGACATCAATAGTTCCATTAAAATGAAATTAGTTAAAACATAGCTTGATCAAATTTACATATATTGTTGTGTTTTCACAATTACATCAACCGATAGCACAAAACAACAATCACAACGAATTGTATCACCAACACTACATCCTTCCAGGTCGAAGTTGCCAATCCGGACCATGTTTCTTCAGCAGCTTGTTGTCACCAATAATCATCCGTTGATCAACAGGATCGATCAAATGGTTGCTGTTGAATTCCCGAATCTCATCCTCATATGTTGGATACTTTTTGTTGCATGAGCGATCATTCACTTGTTTCTGGCATACTGGCCAACTTGAGTATACTCCAGGTTCCTACGAAAACAACATACCACCAAGGTCTCTACATCACAACAACAAGGTGTTCCTCCATAAATACTTTGAGCAACAAGTAATTAACAAGAACAACAATGTGTTCCTCTAGCAGTATGAAATCAAATAAAACAAGGCATGAACAACAAGAACTGAGCATGAATCACAAACTTACCAAGAAAAGGGAAGGGGCAAGATCATGGTATTAGGAAAGGGAGGAGGCAAGACTATGAATCATTTTTGATGTGGGAGGAAGCAATTCATCCGCTCGCGGTAGGCCCCGTCGATGCAATTGACATGACAAATGATTGTAAACTTCACAATCTCAACTAGGTCCAAGGCGGGCAAGGCCAGCGACCAGGAGAGTCTTGCTGGACATCATGACCAGAGCCATGGGGAGAAGGCTACGTATCTCCGGAGAAGAGGGGACGCCAATGCCCCATGAACCTCCACAAGATGCCAAGTTTGCCTCGGAAGCTGGTATCATTGTCAAGGATCAGGTTACTATCTTCACCCACTAGAAAGGGTACAAAGATGCATAGCACTTTGATGGTTTTGTCTCGAGACTTTCTGTTAGTGCCTATTGTACACCCTTTCAATTTAACTATGATACCATTGGGTGGTAGTCAAACAATTTCAATTGATTTGACCAGGGAAGGTTGGCAATTGACACCAACGACAAGGCAACGAGAGGAGGCATGCCATAGTGAGTTCAAATCTAGGATACGTCAAGCACGATATAGGTTGAAGCAACTATATTTCAACAATGTCCCTGCTGATCAGATTAGAACAACCTCTCTTGTTCCTTTTAAAAATGATGGTGCACGCTTGTTGAGAAGTGGTCAAGTGCAAAGAAGAAGGTATTATTCTTCCAAAGTGTCTTGTCAAACATTGTATTCCATTTTCGACTTGTGATGTAGTCTCTTATGTAGGCAATTGCTGAACATAACAAGAGAAACCATGCCAAAGTCAAATATCACAAGACTACGGGATCACACTATTATGTTGCAAAATTGCACGAATACGCAAGTTTAAGTCCACATCCCCATTTACGGTCTCTCTAACCAGCACCTTTATACATATGAAGTCCAAGAAGCCAACACAACTGCTTGAAGATGGGCATGAAGGAGTCGATGAAGATATAGAACATGAAGGAGAGGTCAATGCTGCGGAAATATTCAAGGGGTGCCATACCAGTAGCAAAAATGGCATTAGCGAGGTGGCGAGATAAGCAGTGGTAAGGCTACTTGCAACCATTTGTGCTTCTTTTTGGGCATTGTCAAAGATGTCAAAATTGCAGCTGTGTTTCATTTTCTGTCTTTGACACTGTCGATAAACTACTTGACTCTCCAATTTGCAGTCTTCTATGGAGACTATACTCGGCAGAGACTGCTGCTGATGGGGAGGCACCATTGTGTACTGCTGAAGTTGTTTCGAAGGTTTTGTCCTAGAGTAGTTGCACCAACACTTTTCTGAAGAATGCTGGTATATCAGGGAACCATACCAAGACAGAGGCTGAACGGTTGCTTCGTGAACGACTGGAAGCTAAAAAGAAGGTGCAGTTGCTCTCCTCGGAGAGGTTGATGCACTCGAAGAAGAAGTCGGAAGGTGCTGATGCCAAGCTCGGAGAAGGTCAAACAATGGTGTTGGAAACTAATTTATGATTGTATGATAGTGTGATGTATGAATCTGGAATAGAAATATTATGTTTTCTTGCTGTGAGTTTGTACAATCGATTTGTGATTCTGGCAATAAAATAAATAATTCCGCGATATCACAATCCAATGTACACACGACACGTGGCGAACCGAGGTGCCGAAACATGGTGCGTCACAATGTAGACGCATGGTCCAGTGAGAGCCCTATATGTGGACCAATGAGAGCCGGACAAGTAGTCCAATGAGAGCTTGACACGTGGTCCAACGGAAGCCCTCCACATGGGTCAATGGGAGCCCAACACGTGTTTCAATGGGTGTGAGAAACGTGGTCCAATGGGAGCGTTTCAATGGGAGTGAGAAACGTGGTCCAATGGGAGCGTTAGACGTGGTCCAATGAGAGTGCGACACATGGTCCAATCGGAACCTAACAAGTGGTCCAATGAGAGCCTGTCACATATACCAATAGGAGAGGGACACGTGGGCCAATCGGAGCTAGACATGTGGTCCAATAAGAGCCGGATATGTGGTCCAAGTGGAAGCCCGACACTTGGTCCAATGAGATTCCGACACGTGGCCTGCCACGTCGTTCGCCTTGTTCATCCGCCGAGCATGTCCATCGCCATGTCATCTCGCCTTGTCATATGCCAGCGTGACTAGAGCCACGTACGATTGCCATGTCATAGCCAACGTGGCCAGTCACGTCCCCAAAGGAGTTATGTGACGCGGGCTTGTTTCGTCTCGGAACACACTACATCTATAACGAACCTCACAATTCGTCACAAGGAATCAATGCCGACGCTCCGTTTTTGATGAATTCAATTTTGTCATAAATTCGTCATAGAATATTCCCCGTGACGATTATTGGCTCTACTGTGACGAAAATGAAACGTCATAGGTGTCGCGATTTCTACTAATGTCAACCATGATGGTTGGGAGAGGAAGTAGAGACTTTGGTACCAGCTTGCCTCTTGCCATAGTCATCACCTTGTACCTATAAATATAGTAGTGGATCATGAAAGGGACAATGGCAAGAATAGAGATCGCACTCTACTCGTGTAATTTGCAAGAGCAATAATAGTCTTCCCAAAGTTCTCTCCATTTTCTTATGTCATCTATGCGCTTGTGTGAGACCAAATGAATCAAGTTTCTTAACACAATCATAGCAATCAATTTTGAGGACATATACCTTTTCAGTGGGGCACACAGTTTGTAATAGGCCATAAATGGAACATAGGTCGCTAACGAGTAGAAGTGATGATTTTAAGGGAAACGTGAAGGTAACATGCTGTTCCTTTCCAAAATTAAGGGCAATCGTACCATTTGTGGAAATGAGGAAAAACATCAAAATAGATGCACCGACACAGTTGCAGGTAGTAGGTTTTTCTGGCACACTAGCTCTCCTCTGGTACGTCCTGCTGATTCTAGGATAACCTCATAAGGATTTTGCATCACAACTTGGACTAGAGCCATGTAAGTATGTAGTTGAGTGGCTTTCACCGCTTTGCAGTCATAGCTTTATAGAGGGAATGTCTGACCTGTTGCCTCTCATCCTCATGTTCCTGTTTAATTCCTAGCACAGGGCATGTCGTTTTGTGCAATGTAAATAGGGCTTTACCAACGTGCGTACAAAACTGAACTGAAGAGAAGTATGAAAGCGCACTCACACTTTCTTCTGACCCTTCTTTTATCCTTACTACACATCAGACACTGCACTATTTACTCTGCTTCCTAGTTCCAACTACCCCCACACTGCTTGTATAAAAGATTATTCCGAACAGAGAATACATGGTGTAGAAGGACGTAATAAACTCTAGAAAATTGCATTTACAAAGAGAGTTTCCAAGCTAGAATCCGCATGATACACGACACCCTTGAATTGAGGAATGTGCAATTGTGCGTAGGGGACACTCAACTTGCTGACTCAGTGTGCGAGAATTATCAGGCAAAAGAGGCATATCAGTCATAATATTCCCCTAAACTTAAACGCGAACATTCCACATTCTATACAAGGATGTTAGCACCTGTGGAAGGTAGCAACATCTGTCACACTCCTAATCGTTGCCAGTGTGATCTGGGCGCTGTCGTCACTGAGCCACACCGCGGGTAGCTGGTCGAGTGAAAGTGAACCACGGCTGTACCCTCGATCCTCCAAGCAGCACGGCTCCGTGTGCCTCGCCTCACTATTGACGTGCCTTCTCTCCCGACAGGACAGGACAACGTTTGCTGCCTACGCCACGCCTTGGATTTGGAGGTTTCTTCTACCGTCTCTCCTGATAGAGCCTGCTTCCGGCTGAGTTAATGCTTACAATTGGTGAGTTAGATCTATCTTTGGTCCCAAAAAACTTGTTTTGATCGTGATTTGAAATGGCTACTTGAATAAAAATAAAATAGACATGAACTGAAGTTGAAAGTAGTGACTAGTGAAAACTTGTGATATGTGGTACATTGAAGTGTAAGTGTAGTACTACGGCAACGACCACGCACGTGCCAAACTAGGGAGCAGAATGCTGGGCAATCCCTAGCATCCAAGGAGGAAAACAAATTTATGGTAATCAGAGCTTGCTTGGTCGTGTCCCGACAAGGATATGCAAGGAAAAAAGGAAAATGCTATAGGTCCAACCCAATTATACAACCAGTGTGTCCAACCAAGACACATGTGATGTTTTTGGACCTATTTACTGTGATATCTTTTGTATTGATTGGATGCTAGTTGGACAATCGAGTTGAACCTATAGCAGTACTCGGTAGAAAACTTGCTGATTTGTTTTCTCCCCTTCTACATATTCCCCACAACTCTCACTCGCTTTGGAGTGCAAAGGCACTAAAGGTCTAAAGCTCGCCGCCGTGAGAGATCATGCAGTTGTGTAGGCAACTCGAGCGCATACCACATCCAACCCAAGTCGCCATGAGTTTCTATATGCATCCCATTTCCACTTTTTATGTAGAAATTTCAAAGTTATTTTCTGCATGGAAAGGCACCTTTGAAATGATGAATGGGAAAGGAAATAGCGACCCACCTATATATGTATAGAAGTATAGGAGGGTCATTAAAAACATGCTAGCGACCTTGCCGATCCCATCGGCCAAACATAGCCTTATATAAAGGGGGAAATTCCTTATCCACCATTGAAAAATCTTCTCATTCGTTATTAGCCATTATAAAAACTGAATTTCTTTATTAGCCACTCCTTGGAACTTTTGTGCCTGTCTAGCCATTGTGGTGTCAAATAGAAGAGAAAAAGACATATTTGCCCCTAACAGAAAATTTTTCACTAGCATGGTTTCTTTCTTTCTTTTTCGAATCGGATTACTCCCCTTCCATTTTGACCGAAACGGAGATCAAAGTTTTTACAAGCATTTGGGTTCGAGAGAAAAGAAAACGCAGCAACCGGGAAGGACAGACCTTCCCCGACCCCCACCCAGCTATTAGGTCTCTAGAATAACCACGTAAGGGTACAAAGCACAATAATTCGTATTACAATCAGGATAGCTATTGAGTTTCATGCTTGACAAAAAAACTTCCATTCCAGCCTTTCTGCAGCCCTCTTTAGTCCCCCCTTGTACTATTCTCTTCATCTTCACTTGCTGGTCCTGGTCATGGCAGTAGGATGCATCTTCCCTGTCTTCCCATGATTTGTATCGCTGTCTTTAGCATCGCCTCCGCTCCTGCGTGGATCACCTGTTGCATATCCTCAGGATACAAGCCTGCCCAATATTTCATGTAAGAACAAGCTTGACATATGATTTCGCAAGGATGTCTAATCAGTTTCGTATCAAAACATGCTTTGTTCCTGGATTTCCACACTCCCCAGCAGATTGCTTACAAACCTAGCATAGTTACACTTTCCCCTCCAGGCAAAGCTTCCTTTATCCATTCCTAGAACTGTAACATCGATCTTGGTCGATTTCCACAATTAAAGCACCAAGCGATTATGCCCCACACTACCTTTGCCACAGGACATTCAAACATCAGGTGGGTTAAACTCTCTGGTTCAGAGCAAAAGTAGCAGACTAGCATGGTTTCTTGGTGTTTACAGTTAAGATTTCTATAAGATTTACGTTGCTAGTATCATTAGCTTAATAAGGATCAAGCCTCCAAGCTATATAATCACTAGTACAAAGTTTGGACACCAACCGTACGGCTTGCTGTTCATCAAGCAGTTCTGTATGCGTGTGTTACAGCAAGTGCGTACCATATGCAATCCTCTCAAAGCTGGCACGATTCCTGCACAGCCGGCTTCAGTTAGTCGGTCGACTTCAACCGGATTCAACTCGTCCGGTCCAAATTAAAGTCCCAACTCTTCATGATAATATAAAAAGAATATATTATTCGATTTGACACTCATATTATTCTTTCGTTTGCAACATCTTAAGCTCATGCATACGTGTGAAATATGTCCAGGTACAAGAGTTCTAGTAATGTAGATTGTTTGTCTCCCAAGTCTTCATTCACCTAAAAACATATTTTGAGTTCTCTCTACTAATTTAATTGGAGAAATATGTAGTGCAAACCACTAACTAGACTCTCTATTTAATTGGACTACGAAATGACATGGTATGTTCTCATTTGACCAGGCTTAGTCAAACAACCAAATTAAAAAAAAGCAACTAATCAACCAAATAAATCATTTAATTAACCATTTAATAAAGCTAAATAATTAAGAAAATACGAATTTCCAATCTGTTTCATGGGCTTATTTGTTCACTGACATATAGTCGAATGAAACCTAGCAAAACATTATCCAGCTCAACTACCATCGTTCCAAAAGGACACGGGCAATTCAGTCAGATAAAGAATGTTTCAAGTCACACTTATGAAGGGAGTGGCTAATAAGGGATAAAGTTAGAGGCAATGGCTGATAAGGAAGTTTAAAAGTGGCTGACAGGAAACTACATCTTTTTTGGATGGCTAATAAGGAATTTTTCCTATATAAAGAGGGACCAAATCAGATTGTCACAACAAACACAAGCCCAAACTTCATAATATTTGATATGAAAAGTAATATTTCTTCGTTCTAAACAAGATGTTAGAGTTAGCAAAAGCATTCTTGCTGATTCTGTCTAGATATGTGCTCTGAACACATGGCTAGTGTGAGGTTCTGAATGTGCGGTCAATGCATGATCTGGCGGTAGTTGTGCTGACATGTGCCAAGCCCGCCATTAGCCGCTTGGGTGAACCAAGGCCGTATCGTCGTTGATGGCCCCGTCGTCCCTCACAGAGTAGGCCCGCCGGTCTCCGCCTTCTCCACATACACGATCTTTTTTCTGAATTCCCTCCCTTTATTCTTTCTAAATGATGCCCTGTGGCGTATTTATTCTGTTTCCCAGTTCCTATTACCCTCACACTTCACTTATATAAATCCAAACACAGAATAATAAAGCTGGAGTAAACTCAGGAAATTTAAATGAAATGTTGAAGAAACCTTACAAATTCAATCCACATTTTGTCCAGATAATAGGTAGTACTATGAATGGTAAATAAGGGGTTGTTCGTTTCCTTTAGCATGCTATAGTTTTGAGGCTAAAGTTTAGTGTCTCTTTTGGGGTTAAAGTTTAGCCCCTCTTTTGCCCACCTTTTAGCCTTAAGGGCTAAACTTTAGCCTCTTTTAGTCCACATGTTCGTTTCCTTGAGGCTAAACTTTAGCACTTTAGCCCATTTAGCCTCTTTAGCCCCGTGAAACGAACAGCCCCTAAGTCCCTGCATTTAGTAGCAGACTAGAAAGAGAAGCACATGGTCCTTATATGCTTTCTACATACATTATTCTAGTTCTGCTTAAGGAAACTTATCGCCTACATTATTTTGGCATAGCTGATGTTAAGGGGAAAAACTGACTTCTACGTTGGTGATTTATGTGTGGCTCTACATTTAGGACGTTTAGGGTGTTTTTAGAGTTAACCACAGTGAAAATCAGGGAAAGAAGGCTAGTTCCTGGCCCATCGTGACCCCATGTCTCCTGAACATTCTGAACCACACCTTGCATCAATCTTGGTTTTTGCAGTGTTATGCTGCAAGGTGCTAGTTTTCAAGGTCCAAGAGGTAATGCTTGTGTTATTGACATGAATATTCTGAACCAGACCTTGCAAAGAGAAAAACTTTATAGTTATTATTTTCAGTTTTGGTAGGATTGAGCGAGATATTGCATCTTCCCAAATAGGCCTATGAGTAGCACCACTAGATTGTAAACTTTCAGAATATTTGGTGTATTTACTTTTGTTGAGATGAAACTTTAAAAACAATTAGGTTTAATATAAAAAATGCATAGGATAGAAAATTGATGCAACTAAATCTATATTGTTAATATTTGCTTCCTCCTTATAACAATTTTTTAACAGAGCATTGCGTGTAAGGACCATCAATACAACATAGCTCCCTAGCTCTGAAAAATCCGGTCCTTTGTATAGCTCCAACGCACCCCATAACTCTCACATGCTTAGTAGAACTTTTGCACTCAATTTTGGCACAATTATGCAACGACTTAGTCCACATAACCTTGTGCCAGCATCATGTTCAATCATGATGAGTTCATATATGCATCCCATTTCTACTTATACCAAATTTCAAAGCTAAAGTTCGTATGGCAAGACATCCTTGAAATGATGAATCGTTAAGGACATAGGTACCCCATGTGTATATAGATATAGGAGAAACACTTAAAAGCACCCTTACCAACTACGTGTGCCAAACATAAAGCCTCTTGTAACTGGTAAAAGAGGGCACCAGATTAGTTTGTCTTAATAGATACCATTTAAGAATCTCTGAAGCTTTTCCTCATGATTCTCAACAAATTAAAAGCAGAGAGTTACAAACCATCCTTGTTGATTCTGTCCCAATAACAGGCTTTCATCTGCAGAAGGCAGTGAAGTCGAAGTGATACGCTCCAAATGCAAGTGTGATTTGGCCCCTACCACTACTACAAAAAGGGCCTCAGCTATCGCCTTACATTTTACAGTAATAATAGGCATAAGAAAGTCCGTTATTACAGTACGTGATCGATGACGCCATCATAGGCGACATTATTATAGTACACACTATAATATTAGGCATTGATGACTTCAGCGTTGCCCATTATTGAACATGGACAGCAATATCGGGTCTAGTCACGTTATTGTGGGCCGATATTAAAAATACCACTTTAATTTCGGGCATGGTGCCATCATATTCGACCCAATATTGTTGTGTCTCCTCAGCCTAACTGCATTCCCATTTCTGCCCGTTACTATATATAATTGCTTCTCCACTCCAAAACCCTAGGTCTTAGTCATTTCTCCCCCTCCCACTCTCTCTTCCTCCTGCCCTCCCACACGGCGCCGCACCGCCGTCTCTCTCTCTCTCTCTCTCTCTCTCTCTCTCTCTCTCTCTCTCTCTCTCTCTCTCTCTCTCTCTCTCTCTCTCTCTCTCTCTTCCAGCACGCGTCGCCCTCGCTCCCTGGCCGGTGAGCCCTCTTGGCCGGGGCGCCCCTCACCGCACCGCCAACCCGGCCAACGAGCCCCTTCCCAGCTCCTCCCCGCCGCGGCCCCTCCTCAGCTCTGCCTCCCGGCGAGCCCCTCCACTGGTCACCACTCCCTCACCGGCGCCCCTCCTTCACGGCCGCTCCCTCCTTGGCTAGCCTCGAACCCCCTCCCCCTTCCCCCGCCACCGCTCCCTCCTCGGCCTCCCCTCCCCACAGTGAGATCCGACGTGGAGATAGCCAGATCGGGCGGGGAGTGGCTGGATCCGACAACCCCGAGGTGCGGCATCGGCCGGAGAAGAGGGGAGGTGTGCGAGGGCGGTGCAGGCGTGGCGTGCGGCGGTGACGGGCGGTGCGGGCGTGGCACTGGGCGGCAATGGATCCGGCGACCGGGCCCGACATTGGGACGGGTCTAGGCTAGGTGCAATGCCCAGCAATAACGGGTAGGTTGAACGATATTGTAGAGGCCCCCTTTGTAATAACATTTACGTAACATCGGCTCACCTACCCGTTATTATAGTGTTATTTTGCCCGTTATTATAGTCCTCTAGTGTACCACTGTGCCACGTTGCTGTTAACTAGTCAGGTGATAGTGAACCATGGTTGTATCCTGGTTGATCCGATCCTCTCAAACATCATGGCTTGCCGGCTTTCAGCTCGCTTTAGTATGATTGTCCACACCATGTTAACTAACCGATTACGGAAAATTGGATCGGATTTTGCAGTACCTCGACGTGACATGAGCGTGAAAGAGGTTCAAGAGCGGTCTCCGCATTCTTGCTCCTGACATCGCCCCCTGATGCCGATGTCGCGACGTGGGGTGCACGAGGTCTCACAGCTCAAGCTTAGAGCTGTGGTCGCTGCTGAGACGGTGATGTCGTCGGCCCTGATTAGTTGACGGCCGTGACGTACGAGCATGTAGATGCCACAGTTCTGGTGACGCGTGATTTCAGACACAGGTGTGGCGGTACGGCTCGCCCGTGTTGGCCAGTACGGCCGCATCCGGTGATCAATTACGAGCAAATGGCAAAGACGTGGATGTCGGATAGTCATCGATGGTCTTTGTGTCGGGCTGCACGAAGAATAATTGAGTATAGTAGATTCGAGTGCATACCGCAGCCTCCCGAAGTGATATGTGGTCAGTGCATGATCTGGCGGTAGTTGTGCTGACATGTGCCAAGCCCGCAATTACCATAGCCGCTTGGGTGAACCAAGGCCGTTTGGTTGTTGATGCTCTCAAGCGACATGACCTTGTGCCTCATAGAGCAGGCACGCTGCGAGCCTCGCGTGCATGAACTCTTGCGTGGCTAGACCAAGGTCGCCGCTGACGCTAAACACCCTCAGCGTCGACTGTGAACGCTGACCCTGGGGTTCACCGCCGCGACGACCCTGTAGTACTGTTGAGAAGTCCACGCCCAAGGATGCAAAATTACAAATATCTGAACACAACATGTACGTCTGTAATGGCTCTTCCTGACAGCGTCTGTGCTGCTGATACCATATGCAGCGCGTGCATCTTCCGGCTGAGTTAGTGTTTACAATTGGCCAGTCGTTCTATGCTTTTGGTACCTAAACAACTTGTTTTGATCCTGATTTGAAATGAGTGCTGACAAGTGAAAACTTGTGATATGTGGTATGAATGAGGTGTAAGTATTGTACAAAGACATCGACCATACGTGTGTGCCGGACTAGGAGGAGAATGCTTGGCAATCCCTGGCATCCAAGGAGGAAAAGAAACTTATGGCAACCAGCTTGCTTTATATCGTGTCCTGACCAAGCTATGCAAGATAGAAAACTCCCCTTGTATTCTCTCCCTTCTACATATTCCCCACAACTCTCACTCGCTTTGGAGTCAAAGACAATAAAGCTTATCGTCGCGATCAAGCAGACGTATAAGCAACTCGAGTGCATATCTCGGCCAACCCAAGTCGCCAGGAGTTCCTAGGAGTTCCTATATGCATCCCATTCCCACTTTTTATGTAGAAATTTCAAATCTATTTTCTGCATGCATGGCAAAGGCACCGTTGAAATGATGAAACGGAAAGGAAATAGCGACCCATGTGTATATGTAAAGGATAGGAGGAGCACTTGAAAACATGCTAGCGGCCAAACATATAGCTAGCCTTATATAAAGGGGACCAAATCAGAGTCTCACAATAAACACAAGCACAAACTTCATAATATTCGAAAAGTAATATTTCCTCGCTCCCAACAAGATGCTTTTTTAGGACGCTCTCAACAAGATGTTAGAAAAGCATTATTGCCGATTCCGTCTAGTCACACGCTCTGAATGTGCGGTCAGCGCACGCATGATCTGGCCGTTCTCACTGTGCCAAAAGCCCGCCATTAGCCGCTTGGGTGAACCAAGGCCATATCCTCGTTCATGCCTTCAAGCAACATGGTCTTGTGCGGGCTGTGCCTAACAGAGCAGGCGTGCACGAGCCGCTCTTGCTTGGTCGCCGCTGCCGCTAAACACTCTCGGCTTCGTCTGTGGATGCTGGCCCCAGGGTTCACCCGCACGACGAGCCTGTCAAGACCTCTGAGCCGACGTGCGCGACCCCACGACTCGCCCCCTGGTGGCTGCCATCCATTCTGAGATGGCTCTAGCAAAAAGAACTAATGCAAACGACGGAAGGGACCCCGAAATTAAATAGTGTTAGATGATCGGATAATATATTCTGTCCAAGATGACCAGAGCCCTCTTTCAATGAGACCAGGGTTAGATGACCTTAGATGATATCAGCCGCACAGTCGAATTAGCAGCATTATTAATGACGATATATTTCCGCTAAATGAGACTACTTCTACAAGCTGAGTTTCCTAAAAAAACTTCTACAAGCTGCCAAGTGTGACATGTCAACTTTCTACTTCTGTTATATGAAATGGAAGTGCATCTCTCAGCGGTATCTTTCATTTCACAGATTCATGGCCTGAACGAGATATTAAATGGTTGCATATGTGTATCAATGGGGATCCGCTTTTTGTTGCACATGAAAGGAAAAGAGTCTCAATACACCTTTCATTCTCCTTTCAATAACTTGGAAAGAGTGTCACTAAACTATGCACTGAGAATGGCCTAAACAACTACTTTGACTGGGTGCCCTTTGGTATCTATTCCTGCTTTGCCACGTGATCTTTCTTGGTCTCATCATCATCCCTTGCACAAAGCATTGTTGAGCTCATCGAGCTTCTCTTTGGCTGCCCGCTTGAACCCAGATAACTTGTTGTACACGCCTCCGTCCAATCTTCTGTTTTGCGGCCCCCAGGACATGCCAACGGCACCACCTGTGCCTTGTCCCCGGCAGCGTGGTCCTGATAGCAGCTTCCATGGGGGCACGCTGGTGCGTGGTCTGCAAACAGTGGCGGAGCTAGAATTTTGAATATGGGTGTTCAAAACTATTAGTACAATTCATAAAGATGGGAAATTATGAATGAATTCTGGTCCAAATTTATGAAATGAAAATTTTCTTGCTATAAAATGATATCCATAGTCAGTCGTGGGCTTCTCTATTTGTTTTGAGTGTATATATAAGAGGTGTGGCTTAAGAATTAATGTTTTATGTAAAAAATCATGGGTGTTCACTTGAACACCCTTGAACCATGCTAGGTCCGCCCATGTCTGCAAATGCGTGAAACTAACGGACCAATAATGAACACTGCCGGATGACTGGAAGGACCCTATTATGACATTCACACTTTGTTCTGAATTTCCCTTCTTTTATCCTTCCTACACATCATACCCTGCATTATTTATTCTGCTTCCCAGTTCCAACTACCCACACACTACTTGTATAAAAGATGATGCCAAACAGAGAAAACATGATGTAGAAGGACATAGTAAACTCAATAAAACTAGTTTGCCTACCCGCGCATTTGCGTGGTTAACTTTATGCTTGCAAAAAGTAAACATTATATCATCTTCTTTGTATTCTGCAGTTTTAAGTTCTATTAGTCAAATATTAACTTTGTTTAACAGATAAATTCATCATAAAGAGTTAATACTTTTATTTTAATTTGGAGCACACAGTTTTCTTAATCATTTTCAATAGGGGTAATGGTGGGTAATAAGTAAATATAAGGGTATTTTAGTCTAGTTTTTCATAATGGCGGTGATGGATAATTTTATTTTTGTTTTTTCTCTGATTAATGTGGTAATTTTTAGCCTAGAATCCGCATGATATATGCGGCAGCCTTGGAATGATGAATGTGTATACGAGACACTCAGAATCATTCTTGCTGATTCGGTGTGCGAGACTTATCTAGCAAAAGAGGCACCAGATCAGTCATAATAAACTAAGCACGACCATTTACAATTGGCAAGTTGTTTTGGGACCAAACCATGGAACCTGCATATCAAGTTTACAATTGACTGCTTGAATATAAATAGATATGACCAGATGTTAAAAGCGGTGATTAGTGAAAACTTATGATATGTGGTATCAATGAAATGTAGCTGTTGAACAGTGACAACGACCATACGTCCATATACGCAGGCCGCACTAGGGAGAAGAATGCTCGGGGATCCCTAGCATATCCACAGGGGGGTGAGGTATAGCAGTTTTCGACACAATAAAAACAAATATAGTAGTGAACCCCACAATAGAAACAAATTTATATGTCACAGGCCTCTACTCTTCAGTATCAATATAATCTAATAAAATTATAGGTTCTGCAATCATCACACTGGTTAAGTATTTTTTAAAAATTCCGCATTTCATGCCACCTAAAAAATTTCTTGGGCTTTCAGCCACTTTAGTTCCATATTGTTATCAATGCTTTTAAATTATCTGATTCAATATATGCAAATGTTCCGCAGCAACGCACAGGCATCCAACTAGTTATTGTTATTTGTTACTCGGTGTTCCTCTATCGACAATTTTTTTATCAATACTAATGTATCCCTAGCACCAGATGCTACGACAGCAAGGATATTATAGATCCTAGAAGTTGTTTCTCCTCAAAGCAACTTTCAGCGTACAACGTTTTGGCCATTTTAACTGTTTTGCTACATGAAAAAGAGGAATGCAAAGATTTTATAGTTCAGTAGTGAAATGGATACAAGTATGCAGGCTGCATTATTCTAGAGCAACTTCAGTTTGACTGTCTTATCAAGCTTAGCCGCTGATTCAGATGGAAATGTACATCAAAGCTGTCATCTTCAGATGTGGTT
The DNA here is from genome assembly GCA_031894775.1 of Chloris gayana. Taxonomy (NCBI): domain Eukaryota; kingdom Viridiplantae; phylum Streptophyta; class Magnoliopsida; order Poales; family Poaceae; genus Chloris; species Chloris gayana. The sequence continues at coordinate 764,962 of JAUNZO010000885.1, read as the reverse complement.
GACTTCTTCATTGACTATAGTGACTAGTTTGCTCATCTATGACATCCCCCCCCCCCTACTATGCGCTCTCAATTACATTCAGACGCTTGGTATTTCCATAAAACTAAAGGTTAGCGCGATCATGCAGCAGTCCTAGCAGCTTGAGGCTATTCCACAAGGCTAATAAGTCCCTACGAGTTCCTATATGCATCCCATTACCAGTTTACCACTTCTTGTATGTAGTAGGAATATGCATGACACAGCACCCTTGAAAAGACGAACGAGCAAGAAAATAGCAACTCCATGTGTACATAATATAGGAGAGAAGCAACACTCGAAGGCATCCTTGCCACTCGCGTGTGCCAAACCTAGCTTTCTAGCATATATAGTAACTGGTATAAAAGACAAACCAAATTGGATGGACTGTCATAATAAACACGAGCAGGAACATGATTCTTTAAAGCGAGATTTCCTCATTCCAAACTGGTGGTTAGCGTTGGTAAAAAGCACCCTTGCAAATTCTGTTGACGGAAGGCAGCAATATCGATCTGGCATGATCGGTGTGATCTACCGTCTGTCACTTGCACCTCACCATACGTTGTTTGTTTGTCGGGTGAACCACACCGAAGCTGTGTCCTCGTTGATGCTCTCACAGAGCTGGCACGCCAGCCTCCAACTTCTCGTTCCATGGTAGTGCGCCAGTGCCCACATACACGAGCGGCGAGCCCGCATGGCATGCACGAACTCCCGCAGCTCCTGCTCGGAGTCGCAGTCGACCCCCACGCCAAACACATCGGTTGGCCAATCCAGCCATCTCTCTCCTGCCACCTGAGTCACCCGTGGCCACATCCAGCTACCTGTGACGAGATGACAGGGACATCGAATAATCTTGATGACATAGCGCACTAGAGACTTAAGTCGGTGAGGTGAGTACTTTCAATTGTGTGGCCTACACCCTGTAAGGGAATACAAGTGATGTGATGAGCAACTGATGTGTTCTATGCTTTGTTCCACAAACAACTTGTTAAGCCAAAATTTGTCTTGTCAAAGGTTTGACCAACCAAACCTGTGATATCTGTAGCATATATAAGAACCAAATATAACGTTCTATGACGTTCATATGTCGATCTAGAGAGGAGAATGCTCGGCAATATGCCAATATTTTCCGTACTCAGTTTTGACTCCTATCAAACACTATGGATGATCGACACAATGCTAATCATGGTTCCCGTGAGCTTCTTGTGAAATTGACAAGTGCTGCGAGTTGGAGGTGTTGTTAATCTTCACAATTGGCGTGTTCTAAGCTTTGTTCCATAAAGAAAGAACCTGTTAATTGCTATGATCACGACTTGAAATGAACAATCCACTTCTTTCCGTAAATATTTTTCGAAGTGGAGCGGATATCAATAATCCACATTCACATGTGGCATGACCACGTTGTGTAGTTGCGTCCTTCCCAAATTGTTTTTGTTAGATATATATGTAATCATGTAGTTCTCCGATTGTATAAGGGGATTTGTGCATATCTACACACCTGTACATGTATTTTTTTCTGGGCTAGTGCCCTCATAATGAATACAATTGACATGGTATAGAACCAAAATTTAATGGTTTTCTTCATGTTGCACTTGCCCATACACCAACGCCCGCCATAAACCCTTCATCAATTCTTTTGACTGATTTTTCTTATGGAAGGTCAAGGCTCGTTCGATTTGATGAGTCATGGGTGCCCGACTCTCTGTATTTGGGCCCTTGTCGATTTGACGATCCTGCAGCAGTCCAAGCAACTTGAGGCTGTTCAACAAGGGTAATCGATCATAATGAGTTCCTAGATGCATCCCATTTCCACTTGTTATATGTAGTAGGAAAATTATGTTAGAATATGCATGACACAACACCCTTGAAAAGATGAATCGGCAACAAAATATAGACTCCATGTGTACATATATAGGAGAAGCAAGACTCGAAGGCATCCTTGCGGATTCCGTGTGCCAAACCTAGCCTTCTAGCATAGTAACTAGTATAAAAGAGAGTCCAAATTATACTCGTATAAAAAACACAAACGGGAAATGTGAGACTCTTTAATGTGACATTTCCTCATTCTGAACAGGTGGTTAGTGTTGGCAAAGCACCCTTGCAAATTAATTCCTTGGTAGTGCACCACTGCGAGTGCCCACTGCTCTCTCGTACTCCCGCAGCTCCTGCTCCGAAGCGCAGTTGTCGCCGCCAATGCTGAACACTAGACATCAGCTGGCCAATGTCGGCCCTGTGGTTCAAGCCACCCAAACCGTGGTGGTGGCTACCGGCCACATCCAGCTGTCTGTGACGAGTGATGACAGGGACATCGAATACTCTTGATGACATAGTGCAGTAGAGAATTAAGTTGGTGAGGTGAGTGTTTTCAGGTGCGTGGCCCACGCTAGTAAGGGAATACAAGTGATGTGATTAGTCTTTATAACTGATGTGTTCTAGCTTTGTTCCATAAACAACTTGTTAAGGAAAATTTATTCTGGTCAAAAGGTTGACCAACCAAACCTGGGATATATGTAGCATATATAAGAACCAAATATAACGTTCATATATACGTCAGATCTAGATAGGAGAATGCTCGGCAATATGCCAATATTATATTCTCCATACTCAGTTTTGACTCCTACCAAACACTATGTATGATCGGCACAATGCTTATCAAGGTTACCGTGAGTTTCTGGTGAAATGAAACGTGTGAAATTGTTGCTGGCCCACTGTGAAATTGCGTGCATCCGCCTGACCAGTGTCTTGCGGAACCAGTTGAGGTGGAGGTTTCACATGACCTATTTGTACATACTTTCACTCTGCGCTTGCCTTTTCTAGTCAATAGCAGGAGAACAAGCAGATGCAAATCACTCAGTGGCTGAAGGTTACACCGAATAACTCGCTAGCCGCTACCTTTGTGAGTGTTCGCACTAAGCATGTATAAATTACTTTAACTGTTAGTTCATTTCCTGCTTGCATGGTAATGGACAGCATATCCACATATCTCCCAATTGGCTCCAAACAACTTTGAGTGGCTGACAGGAAGCCTATTAGATACCTGTTGCATTCACACCTTTCCACACAATGAATTGCTGTATGCATCCCATTCCCACTAGTATACTCTCAGCACCCTTATGAATTGTGAATCAGCTTGAGGTGCCCGTGGAAAGAAAACTATGAATACATTGAAGGAGATATAAGCTACCAAGAAGTCCCTATGTCAGAATATATATAAGGCCTACTTTCACCATGCACATAGACAAACTCTTCTTGTATCAATTGTCATTTATATCCGAGTTTAATTAATATGTCCTACTACTTCATTTACCGTGTAGAATGTTTATATATAAGTCAAGCATTAGGGTAGTGGGAAATTGGGAAGCAGTATAACAAACTCATAGTATATGATTTAGGAAGGATATAAAAAGTTGCTTTGCTAACATCATTACCTTTGCATAAGAGGTTATCGTCTATGGAAGATAGTGGATCTGACACACTCTGAATGCACCGTCAATGTGATCTCTAGCCACTGTTAGCCTGTTACTGCACCCCGCACCTCGCCGCCGTTAGCTGGTCAGGTGAACCGTGGTTGCGTCCTCCTTGATGCTCTCAAAAGCATCGTGGTCCCTTGCCTCACAGCTGGCATGCCGACCTCCGCCTTATCGCTCTCTTGACAATGTCGAAAACCACGCCACGAGGTGCCGTAGCAGGCATAGCTCATATGCTCGGTCCTGCCATAGCTAAACGCCATTATTGCCAGCCACGATCATCCTGTAAAGGTTGCGGCCTCCACCCTCGGAAAATCTGTTCCGCACTCATGCGCGCAAACTCCTCCTCTCACTCACCTTCCTTTTGCATGCAGCACGTACGCAACATGCAGCGCTTCGCATGCATGCAGCAGTCGCCTTGCATGCGAAACTCTTTTTCACAATAGTTCGTTCGCTGGTGGTGTCCTCGCAAACTCCTCCCTACCACTCATTCCTTACCCACTCGTATCTATCCTCTTCTTCCTCCTCTCAACAACACACACGACACCATCCCCTCCCAGCTCGGCCCTCCCCAGCCTCCCCCGACGCAGCCCCTCGGCGCGGCCCCTCCCCGGCCTCGCCCGGCGCAGCCCCACCTCCCCTCCCCTCTCCTTCCTCCTCGCTGACGAGCTACTGGTGGCAGAGCGTCGGGGTGCGAGAGCGCCGCCGCGTTGCGGAAAGCGCATTAGTGCCGGCGGGGAGCACGTAGGAGATGAGGCTAGGTGTTTGGGTTGCTGGGACATAGGTGTGCTACGACCACGGGTTGGGGGAGGTGGCCGACACAGCGGTGGGAGGCGGCGCGGCGGTGCCACTGGAGCCGCGGGTGGTCGGCCAGCGGTCGATGGGGCAGGCGGCGGGGGCAAACTGCGGTAGGAGAGGTGGAGGACAGAGGAAGAAGTTGTACAGCGCTCCAAACTTTCCTAAAATGAAAATGTTTGGGTCCTGGATTTTATTCAAAAACGGAAAGTTCATCACCTGTCTGAACGTTTGCTTGTAGGTTTCCTAGCGCATGCGAATTAGACAGCCCCTTGCATGGCTCCTGTTGGCATGTTTTCCTTCCCCGCATAGAACATCTGCCTCTCCCATGCCTCCCATGCACGCGCCTCCCCCGAACCACTTGCATGCGTGCATGTCCGCCTCGGGGTTTCGGGTGTGACTGTCCGCCTCTCCTGTCATGACCTATGACGAGCAATAATAGGGGCATCGATTCTTCCATGATGTTGTGTTCAACAACGTTAATTAAATGTTAGTTGAAAATACAAAAAATACCCTTCATAGCACATCTTGACGACAGTGCATGCCCTCGACCATCTTCTCCCAGCCACGTCACATGGTCGCTTATCCACCGCCACCGCTTGCCGTCAGCAGCTTGATGTGCCCATCCCCCGCCTTTCCTCTCCGTGGTGCATGCCGCCCCTGCGTCATTGCCCCCCCCCTCCATAAATGGAAGCAAGACGGGCTATGCCATGGGACAACGCAACAGATGATCGAGCTGAGAACAATGCATCCATGCTCATTATTATCGTGGGGGACGTGGCATGTTGCTCACATTAACAAATATAGGCAGAGCTTGTGGCAACTGGCAACAAAAGTAGCAGCAGAAACAGGAGATTTATCTGATGATCGAACAATATTTACAAATCTCACCGGTGGGACTATGAGGCACGCCTTGACCTTTCAATGTCGTACGGGATTGGAGTCAGATGGTACTTTTGGTCACTGCACGTCTATGGCCGGTGATGAGCTCCAATGTGCGAGGGTTCCTGAGGTCACACACTGTAACTTCTTTTGCGTGAGGTTTTTCCATGTGCCCGTCTAGCTTATCAGTTATAATTTTGGTATAGTACTTATTATTAGAAAACTCTTTATTCTACATACACAAAGTTATTCTAATAAGCTTGCTCATAACTTTGTTCTATATTTTTTGCTTGAAACTTATCAAAACTTTCTTCCCAACATGAGGAGTGCTAAATGGAATTAGTGATTGTTTTTTCTTCCTGTCATATAGGATTGCAAATGGGAGGATTTCTTCCTTTTTGTGTTGCTTTCAAAAGATACTTACCAGCTAGCTTGCTTTGTATATATATAACGTATATAACGCTTTTGGCAGATATCTGCTCCGCTCTACATTCGTGGCCGTGGAAAGAGTAATGACATGAGCCCACACGAGTTTTTTGTTGTGTTGCTATCTAGTTCGGGCCCCAAATTGCCAGCTTACGCCTGACCACAAAATAGCAGTGTCTGTTTAGATGTCAATGGTTGATAGGTCAAGGAGATATTGTATTGAACCTAAAAAAGAGAACCTACGTGTCAGTCTAACAAGGGTACAAGGGCATTTTGGGCAATGCACGAATGAATATATCTTTCCAGGTAACATGGAGCAATGGAATTTATAGGTAGTGGCAGAGAAGGTAACAACAATTTAATGGATGGCACAGAAGGATGTTGAGTGTTTTTTTGTGCCATAAAACGAACCAAGTAAATTCTCAGTTGCATGCATGAATTTTGCTCCAAAATATTCCCCTTTTCAAGGCGATGTGAGCTTCATCTGAGTACGTCCTATTTTCCTATCATTAATAATCACCGCACAATGTCTAGTTCCTTCAAACATGCTATCAGATGACCGGAAAGTTTTGTTTCATCTGATGGAGTATGCTCGTGTTTTCCTACAAAGTTCATGTGGTTCTGGACAATCTAAAGGGAGATGCAGCTTGGATGATTTAGGCCTCTACATAGACGGGTACAAAATTGAACTACTACGCAAGGTAGAGGACCTGCTGATTTGTTTTTGTCACCTCCAACGCACTCGCATCTCACATTGATGGATCTGTAGGCCAATCCATTAAAAATAAGCGTGTGTCACTACCACGCCGAGTCACAATGAATTCCAATATGCATCCCATTTCCACTTGTTACATACTAGGAACTTGATGTTAGAATATGCATGACATGGCATCTTTGAAATGACTAATTAGCTGGCAAAGGAAATGGAGTCTCTGCTTATATGTATATATAGGAGAAACACTCGGAAGCGTACTTGCTGAGTCTGTGTGTCAAATATATATAGCCATATATAATTTGTAAAAGAGGGACCATACAAGATTGTATTAGTAAACACAAGTGTGAACATGCGAATCATTGAAGTGACATTTCCTCATTCTCTCTTCTGAATAGGAGGTCAGCGTAAGAAAAAGATTCTCCACTCTGAACAACAGGTCCGATTCCGTACATCTGGAGAATAGGCGGTGTCAGAGCATCTCCATCAAAAGCATGCAAACATGGCCTCTACTTTTCCGTTTAGGAGCCAGCCTGCAAAATTAGGCATGAAAATTTTTGTTCCAGCTCCAGCAGAGCAACCAAAACAGAGCCCCCATTTTTCCTGCCGTCACATGGGACCACTTGTCAGTGAAATAAGAATTCTTCAACAGTGACCAGAGAAGTGTGCAGCACCGTTGGTGTCTTGGGGGCAGCGCAGCTCGACAAGTCGACTGTGAACTTGACCGGCGTCCGCCTCAGCACGCAGAGGGCCGAGCCATCGAGGTCCCGGCTCCTGACCTTGACGACGGCGAGTCCTACACCGGCGGTGGGGACGCAACAAGAGGAGGCGACGTGGCGTAGCTTGCCTTCCGTCGAGAGGAAGAGCAGCAGCCGACCGCCGTGAGTATGACCTGCTCGGCTGCTCCAACCATGATCACTGTCGCGTGCTACACCGAGGGAGAGGAGGTCGGCGAGGCGGGTTGCGACGGTCTTCGCCGGATCTGGGCCAGATCCGAGCCGATGGGGAAGGGGCGGCGCCCGCTAGGCCGCTGAGGCCGTCCTGCGCCGCTCCTTGGAGGCGACATGCCCGATGAGCTCGCTCGGCTTCAAAAGGATTGGGGAGAGGAGGAGCACGTGGGTGGACGATGGGGGAGGTGCGGCGCCCGACCACCACCGTCGAGGCCGCGCCCGCCGGACTGTCGAGGCCGTCTCGCACCGGTTCCGCCTCCCCGACTAGGTGCAGTGCATGCGGCCCCGGCGGCCTCTTCGACACGGGTTCTCGGGCAAGTGCACGGCTGGCCGGTAGAAGACGGGTGGTGCTCGGCGCACGACAGGCCGGAGGCGGGTTGGTGGCTGGAGGCCTTGTGCTCCGCTGCTGGCTCGCGTGAGAGGAAGGGGAAGAAGAGAGGAGAAAAAATAGAATAGAAAAGAAAGAAGTAAACAATAGTGGGGACCCATGTTTGAGAGCTGGGTTGGAGGCCTAGGAATGGGGGGGTTCTAAGACTGACTCTAACAAAGGCATCCGCTTTCTAGATGCAAATGCACGTTTGCCTAGCGCGAACAGTCCATTCGCTAGGCACCATCTCCAACAGCAGCACGCATCCACCTGCCTCTTCTTCAACCATATGTTGGCACCTCCTCCATGCCGCTAGGCCTCCCTACGCTGTCGTCTTCCCAAGCCCACGCCGCAAAGCATATCTTGTGAGGTCGCAAAATAGACATGACCAACAATCTAGAGACACGACCAGATGTGGTAAGGACAGCAGAAGAGAGGCCTTCTACTGCTTGGATATCTTCTTGGGCTTCTTATCATTTTGATCTTTCTTCTTCAAGGAAGAAACCTTGATCTTAACTTTGTCCCTCTTGGCCTGGTTCTAGCTAGTTTCAACATCCCTACTGGATTCCCCAATTGTCCTAGGAGTTGCAAACCCAGAGCTGGGAACTTTCTTCTTAGTCGGGGCTTCACGTGACAGCTCCTTAGAAGCTATCTTGCCAAAGGTTTCTCCTAGATTTCTAATAACCTTAGTCGACAGAGTTGGTGGAGCAGAGCTACACACGAGGCAATCCCTTCAACCCCTTGTGCTTTCCTTTGAGCCTATTTCTTCTCCTGATCCTAGCATCAATTTCAACCATTATGACTTGCTGATCATCCGGCATCTATGCCTTCAAAGGTGTATCCTGAGCAGCTTGAGTGGGAGCTTTATTCTCTTGTGACTCCTGAGAAACATCCTCTTCTATCTCTGACAAGCAGGTCAATTTGATATATGAAGGACATTCTTTGGGAAGGGAGAATAGCACACTAGAGAAGGACTGTGAATGTTGTCCCAGACATGAGAATGAATGAGGTTTTTGGCCCACTCAAAATGTTTTGGAGAAGTAGAACTTTAGTGAGGGATGGGCTCCAATTAGTGGAAACACTGATGGTTGCTGAAATATTTCTTGTTGGTGCCATATATTTGGCCCAAAGCCAAATTTCATCAGCAATACTTTTGTTGTGTTCTTCATTCTGAGTAAAGGAACTATACCCTGGGTTAGCCTAGAAGTCAAAATGAAGCAGGGCCCTGCCAATCTACAGATTAGAGTGAGCACCCTGATTCAAGGGTTGGGTGAACAAGGTGTTGGTCAGCATTATGGCCGACAAAGATTAAATCTGTAACGCCCGGAATTCACCAACACCCCGGGACATTACTAAAACTACACAATCAACCACCAAAGATAAAAAAAATAGAGAATTTCAGCAGCATCTCCTTTGTAAATACAACCACCGCGGAAGCATAACCACACACACATATATATTATTGAAGAATATAAGACTTGCATTATCAAAGTATGCAAGTAGTCTATGGAAAAGCCAAGCCGCATAAGCCAACATTCATGATTAAATTGCAGAGATCTATGATTACAGCCATCATCATGATGCAGAAAAGTGAGGTATTTACCATTAGAATGGTGAGGGCTACCACGAACAAAAGCATCTCTATCCATTGCAGCTCTAATTCTAACATATGTCTAGCCTAGGTGATAGGGTTGAATACTACTATAGAGCATCCTCATATGCTGGGTAAGGAAGTTACCAACTGTGGTCTGAATCTCCATCTAGGTGAGCTGGCCTTCTAGGAGATCAAGCGAAGTCACGACTGCGACATCATTATGTTGTTTCTCCAACAATCGATGAGCCAAAGCCCTCACCTTCGTCTGCTGACCAGGCACAATCTGCCTCGTGTAGCCTCGAGGCAGGAACGGTGTTGGGTCCGCCTCCTGGTAGGCCATTACGGCCGATTCCTGGGGTTGGGTGGAGGCAATGCTAGGTGTGGTGGCAAGGTTTTGGAGTCCAAGCTCTAGCAAAGTGGGGGAATGTGCCGCAAGATGCAGGAGGGTCGGGTTTGTTGAAGAGGAAGGCAATCCGAAAAATTCCCGATGGAAGCTAGCCCAATCATGGAACACCGGAGGTCCATTGGAAGAGGCCCCATCTGTCATTCTATTGGAGCAGGGGTACCATTTACTCACCACGGTGGAGTCCCAGGAAGATGACAGGACTTGGAAGGAAAAAGATCCAAACAAAACTGGAAAGTATGCCTATTTTTCCTCTTGCCATTGATAGGACTGAGCGATATGACCAGGGGAGAGACACTTGGCGCACCTGGCCTGTCCTCTACATTCGGCCGTCGAATGGCCCGTATTCTGGCAGCAAGCACAAGGGATCTTGGGCCTCCATTGGAGATTAATACGGCTCATTCCAGATCCGGACTTTGTATTCGAAATTTGAAAACGCACCGTTTGCGTCGGAAAATTCAAACGATCAAAGATGGAAGATCGAGGAAAACACAAGCGATAAAAAATTGTCGATTTGGGAACAAGGCAAGTTTGCGGCAGTGGGCCAGAGGAATGATGCAAACAAGAATCAAGAGGAGTGGAATCGGCACTTGTTACCAATTGACAAGGCGGCAGATGCTGCAGATGAGCAGGACAACGATCATGGCGATGTTGCACTTGCTGTTTCTCATGCTGACGATCGCAGCGTTGCTGGAAACACTGATGATCTTACCGGCGATCCATGTGCAGAAGGAGTCACCCTTGACCTTGTTGACGAACAGCATCCTCGTAGGAGATTGGCCGCAGATCGCTTCCCCTTAACCAGAGTCCATTGTTCCTCATCTTCCTTTTCGCAATCTGCTTGTTTCGGGGTTGAATGCGGCTCTCCATTTTCCCAAGTGAGATGATGTAGCTAAAGCTTGGCACGATCATGCAGCTATCCCATCAGCGTGAAGGCATTCGTCTATTGTATCAAGTCACTATGAGTTCCTATATGCATCCCATTCCTACTTCTTATGTAGGAATTTCAAAGCAAGAGTCTGCTTAACAAGGCATCTTTGAAAGGATGAATGGGTGAGAAATAATAGTAATTAGTGACCCCACGTGTGAAGAGAGAAACACTCAAAAGCATCCTTGTTGATTTTGTATCCCAGACATATCCTTTTATAACCAGCAAAAGAGGGACCAAATTAATCCATCATGATAATAAAAGCAAGCGTGACTACGATCGAAAATCTTTGAGTGGCATTTCCTCATTTTCTGAACAGGAAGTTAGCATTAGGAAAACACCCTTGTTTATTCTGTTTTGTTTGCGTAAGAGGCTAGTGTCTACAGAAGACAGTAACACCGGTCTGGCCGCTTCTCCATGCCACGTTGTTGTGTTATCTTGCTTTTGTTATATGCAAACCACGGCTGTATCATCAATGATCCACTCCAGCATCACGGCCCATGGTTCACAGCTCACGCCGTCACACACGCTAGCCTCCGCCTTGTCGATCGTCACAGCGCCCACCAATGCCGTGACGTGGGAAAACCTGCATGGCGCACACGAGGTCCGAAGCTTTATATGCGCTCCGACCTGACGTGCTTCTCGCGGGCTCTGAACCTGTGGACGTAGAAGTCGCTCAGCGCACGCGCATCGCAACATTCCTGGTGCTACTATTTCCAGTTCTGGCTCCGTCGCTCGCCCTTGGTGGTCTGTTTCAATTTTTTCTCCCATTCCCAATAATACTCATCAGTGCACGCAGCCCAACCGAGCAAAACAAAAGACATAAAGTGTTGTTCTCCGTGTGTTTCCTCTTAAGTTTACCCTTGAAAGTTTCTCTACCATTATTATCTGTAGCTCCTATACAACATTTGGCCAACCATCGTATCATACATCAGTTTATAAAGGATTCATATTAGTAGTGGTGAGATTTATTGTTGGCACTATGACGGGTACATTCGTTAGGTAAGCCAGCTCAGTCTAAATATTATTTTAAGATACTGGATGAGCGAGTCCGAGTTGTGTAACGATGGAAGTTAGGGTGCATCTGGATGGAAGAAAGTTTCACATTCTGATCTGAATCAGTTGAAATAATTCCAGACTGTCAAAATCTGAAATGTTTATGGCCTAAATCACTCTAAAACATTTCTCTGTTTCGAGTGATTCCAGTTCGTTTTGTGAAATTTTTCACTGATTTTGAATGAAGAGAAATACTTGGATGAACATAGAGGCATGTGTCCACCCTAGCTTTTTTATTAATTATGGTTAAATATAAATATTAAATATCTGATTATACTATTTCGGTGATTCTTTTGTTTCAAGTTGTGAAAAGTTTCTGGATTGAATCTGAAACATATTTGATTCTCGGTGAATCTGAAGTTGTACCAAACGCACCCTTTAGTGAAATAATTATACATGATTAGTATGATTTATTAATGCATGGTATTTATTTCTATGGTCGATGATTTATAAGCACTAAGCTGTTGGGTAGCTAGTGAGGAGAGCTAGAGTATTAGTGCTTTTTGTATAGAAATTATTATGGTAAAAATTGGACCTCACAAATATCAGAGCATATTAATTAGTTGACAATCAATTGATATTATTTAAATAAGTCAATAATTTCATCCTCACGGTTCCTATCCATCAAACCAAACATGAAATTGAAATATCCCATCACACCCAATTAAACACATAACTTTGATAATATCATCCGGAAAAAATATGGATGACCATATCCCATATATCCAATCTACACATCCTAAAAGATCATGTGCAGGAGACTCGGCATTGCTAGGTACAGGAATAGTTGAAACTTTCTCTCTGTGTGTCGAGTCTCGAGTTCTCCATCCCGTCTGTATAGTTTTTATAAAGCAACATGCTAGAGTAATTGTTGGTCTATGAAACGGGCAGGAAAAAGTCCACTTTACTCCGATCCCCTCAGGTATAGTTGAAGTCCACATAACCCCTAAACTAACATTTGGTATGTTTTGTCCCCCTTGTTTGATACTACTCTCTTACTAAATTGTTGTCGCCGTTGACTTTTTCTTAAGTATGACCATTTGTCTTATTCAAATAAAGTTTAAAAAATATGATATTTTTTCTTAGAATATGTTTTATCACTAAAGAAACTTGAAATATAGCATGTAACTTTTTGTATTTAATGAAATTTTTTGAATAAGACGATGGTCAAACGTCACGAAAAAAGTCAATGACGACAACAATTTAGTAAAGGAGGAAGTATATTAGTTCACTTTACGCCTTTCACATGTTTAGAAATCCTTCTTTGGTATAAAAAAAGAAATCCTTCTTTGATGAGCTGGACTGGGATTAAATCGCGATAATCCAATCAGCATGCCATGTGTTGTTTCTCACGTGGCTAGGAGAAAAATAAGAGACCAAGCACTTCCGCTCGTACACATATGAGTCTTGTTTTTTTTCTTCCTTATCTTCTCTTCTAGTATGAAAGGCGCGAAATTGACGGCATCGCAGTGGTTGGAGTTCGCCGAGGTGACCATGATTCCTTGTGCCCGAGCGCCTTGATGGAGCAGGCGTGCTGGAGAATTCGTCCTGGAGGTTGCAATTGATGATACCCAAACTCAGATTAGCCCCAGTACAACAGGCCGTCGATGGGCATGGGCGGGGCTGGCCGGCCACTGGAACTAGAAAATCTGGGGCCCCATGAGATAAAGGTCCCGGAGGGTGAATCTACCAATAGGGAGACGTAGGGCACCCCGCCATACCTAGTCTCTGCCGCCATGTACTCCGTGCTCTTCCTCCCAAGATCTCTAGACGCCCATCTCAGTTGCTGAAGCTGATCAGTCCTCGGCCTGCCAGGCGCAATGCTGCAATCTATCAGGAAGAAGAAGACTAACGAAGAATTATGAGACCTTGTGTGAGCAGCAATTAGGCTAATGTACCATAAAGCATATCAGTAGAAAAGGCCGAGTAAAGGTACTATGGGCCTGTTTTGCTCCGATCGATCTCAGTCAGAACGGCAAGACCAATCAATTTTCTTTTTCTTTTTCCTTGTAATGTGCTAAGAGAGTAGAGCCTAATCTCCAGGCTTGTTATTTTCTGAACAGTTCAGCATAGCTATTCCTAAGGAGATGTCAGTAATATTTCTGAAAAACAAATAGATGTCAGTAATCGCTTCATTTAGTTGGCAAGTACTGTTTGGGTAACCTGATAGGTTTGGAGTAATAAATTTACATAACTTTGTTGTTCTGAATTTTAGGTTAAACATTGAAAAAAAATGAAATTTGAAGATATAATTGTATATATTAATATCTTAGAAACGCTATAATTGAAAATATTTACGTTATTTATCCTTTCATACTAGGGGCACTCATTTGTCTTAGGGCCCCATCGACCACGGAGCACAGAGCCTAATCTTAATTTAGTAGGCCTGAATCCATATGAATAATGAGATGAATCCATACGAATAATGAGATGGGGGAACCCGTGTGATTAATGAGAGGGAGCAACAAAGGTGATGTGAACTCATAGGTTCATTGTAGCCACCTATCATATCCGGGTGATCTGCCGCCGCTTCCAGTTGTTCTATAGTAGATAGGGATGGGTTGGGCCAGAGATGGAGCAATTGGCCTGTTATTTTCTGCCGCATCATACACAACATGTGGCATGCTGACTGGGCTATCCCGGTATAATCCCGGTCCACATTATCATAGTAGGATTTGCAAACAGGGTCAAAGGTGTAAAGTGAACTAATATATGAAACAAGGGGGGCAAAACAAACCAAACATTGGTTCAGAGGGTTATGTGGACTTCAAATATACTTGAGGGGAGTAAAATGGACTTTTTCCAAATGGGTATCCAATTGTGCTTGAAAATTTGGTTATTTTAAGATCAAAGTATTGTTAGATCTGTGAAATTAACTCTATTTTTTAAGATCACATATATGTCAATTTCTAGCTGACAAAACTGAAACTACAGTCTACAGTGTAATTTTTTTTTATGTTCAATCTTTTAAAATTCCAAGGCATGATCTTTAGAATGCCACACAGCTGTTTGATTTTATATCCTCGTCTACACATAATAATAGCACCTAAAGGTGAGCACCCTAAGGTTTATACTGCTATTCTGGCAGTAAATAAAAGTTGCACTACTATTATTCTCCGTAGCTCCCTATATGTTTGCCTAAACAGGCTGCTGCGTATTTCCTGAGCCCTCCAGTCATTGTTTTCAACTCACAAATCCCAATAATGTTTATGGAGGCTACATCGAGGTACTGGAGTTGGACATGAGATGCATACAGGAATTCTTGGTGTCCAGTAAACTCACGCAGACTACCTTTTTCTTCTCGTTGCTTGCTTGTCGGGGTAAGATTTATAAATGGTAGCCATGCGGTTATACTCCAAAAGCTTTCAGGAACAGTTGTTTCTTGATCATCTGGAAGTGTCACGCTTGGATTCATAAAAGCAACGTACCGTGGCTAGCAGGCCTGGCAATTTGTCCCCCTTGGAGGCGTTGGCCATTCAACTGAGTTTCATTTGCATACCTACTATTCCCATAATTAATAATCATCGCATGGTTTACAGTTGGTTCAAACACCCATCTCGTGGAGTAAACAAAAGAATGAAGAGATTCTTTTTTTTGAAGGAAACTGGAGGGCTGCCGCCCCTATATTACATTTTTATTGCATTATAAATGATAAAGGGTACAAACCAAGAAACAAGGAAACCAAAATGTAAAAGGAGAACTAAGCTAGTTAGGTGAATGTTTGTATCCATTCTTTCAGTTGATCTATATGTTTGGCTTTAGCCCTATGGACAACCATGGCCATTTCCTTGAGAAACTTGATTTTGCAATGCTCCACCGATGGATCAACATTGTTGAAAATCCAATTGTTGCGTTCTTTCCAAATACTCCAGCACATCAGGATTATTATTTCCATGAAGAAAGGAACTTTGAGCTTGGTTTTAATCCACTTCACTGCTTGTGTGGCTTGTAAACGAGTAGGCATAGAGATACCCAGTAACTGCTAGCATCCTTTTGCAAAATTGCATCTGAAAAATAGATGTTTCAGGCTCTCTTCTTTTTGTAGTATGCATAGGTCACATGTGTAAGACTCCAATATCATATTTTTCTTCTTAACATAGCTCTCGTGTTGAGTCTGCACTGTAACAGAAGCCAGAAAAATACTTTATGTTTCGGTTGGCAAGATGATCTCCATAGCTATGTAAATGAGGGATGTGTTGGCATGTGTCCAGAGAGTTGCTTATAGAATGTTGAAGCTGAGAAAAATCCCTTTTGCTTTATATGTTTCCACACATCTTTTGTATTTGTGAGTTGCAGGTTGAGAACAAAATCATTGAGTATTTACCATTGTGCACATGCCTCCACACCGAGAGGTTGGTGGAATAAGTCTGCAAAATTTCCTCTGCCTTTACTTGTCAAAGTAAGGCTGATTGACTTTTAGCAAAAGAGAAGAGCTCAGGATACTTTAGGCTTAGGGGGCATCCTCCAAAAGAATCTGTCCAAAAATGTACGGTTGAACCATCTCCTATTGTGACTGAAGAAATGCCTTTGTAGATATCTATCAGCTTTACTATATCCCTCCACCAGAATGATATCTTTTTTTGTGTGCCTGGTAGTCTCGTGATTCTGATAATAGTTTTCCCATAATAGGTTTACCCATGGCAGATCTTCCTTATTCATGAATTTGTGTAATTGCTTTAGCAAAAGTGCATTGTTATGCAATCTCAGCTTGAAAACCCCCAGTCCACCTTCTGTCTTTGGTCGTGTTATCAGTTTCCAGGCAGCTAGAGGTGGCTTATTTGCATTCAATGTAGAACCTCTCCATAAGCCATATCTTCTATACTGGTCTACTTGCTTGATGACAGTGTTAGGTACTTTGAGTGTGCACATAAAGAATGTTGGCAGGGAGGGCAAAACTGTATTTACCATTTCGAGCTTGCCAGCCTGTGTTAGAAATTGGGCACACCCCACTAGTCTTCTTTCAATTCTCTGAGCAATGAAGAGATTCTCATGTTGCGTTTTCCTGCTAAGTTTCTCTTGAAAGTTTTGTTGCCATAATCTGCCGGTACTATGCAACAATTGGGCAGCATCATCCCACTCATCGTGCTTTATAACGGTCTCATATCAGTGTAGTGGTGAAACTTATTTGGAATCTAGGTACATTTGTTAGATCAGTTTCGCTGGGACAAGGAAAGCATTATCACTTCATCAGCCTCACAATAAAAGACTCATGCACGGGTGCAAAATTGTGATGTCCCACGTTTGAAATACGATATTAGGCCCGCTTGCACGTCCTCTGGCTACATTAACTCCAAAATTCCACTTTATTTCAAAACAAAAGTAAGAAAAAACATATAGAATGATTTCCCTTTACCTTAGAGAACAAACTCCAAAATTATACTCGAAGCCTTCTCCTTTCAATTTCGATATTTTGCACAAATTTTTGGGTCACCACTATTTGATTGAAATAGTGATTGGCTCAAGAGGTTTTTTTCTAGTGGGTGGTCTTTGTAGCAATGGCGCGCATTGTCAACCTCCACTACCATTGTGGTGGCAGTTGGCCGTGCAACCCGCCACTACAAAAGTTGCCCCGGTAGCGGTTTGTAGTGGTGGGTGGCCATGTGGGCTGCCACTACAAAAAGCGCCCATTTGTATTGACGATTGTCAATGTGAACTGCTGCTACAAAGCCCTTGTAGCCACGGTTCACTTCGTGGCTAGGTCCATCATGGCATGTAACGGCGGCTTGAATTCAGACCCACCACTATTTTTAGGGTTGCACTGCTATAATGTGTGTTTCTTGTAGTGTATGTTTAGGATCTCCGTGCAATAGTTCTAAAAAAGTAACTCCCAAAAGATATTTTTAGGATCTTCCTCAAATATTGGGAGTAGAAATAAACCTCTTCTCCAGCATTCCAAAAGGACAAATGTCTGCCACTTGAACCATATGTGGGCCCTCTGTAAACCAAAAGCTACTAAAATAGTGCTAATTTACAAATTATGAGTCCCAGATGGGTTGCAATTTTGGCTATGAATGCAGGTTATTTTGGCCTTTGAGAGTACGAATATGGAGTTAGCTTTTGCAACTGCTCGATAGATGTTTTGTTAATCACACCGAAAATCAGTTTTTTTCTAGGAGTGACTTATGAAGTTTTCATATAGATGTTGTTATTAATAGAGCTAAATTAAAGGTGGTAAACTAAAATCAATGTATTTTTTTGTTTAATGAGGGGAAATAAGCATAGAATCTTTACTCTATATTGGTAGAGTGCTAGCTAATTATTTTTAATCGAACACAACGTATGAGAGCAATGCTTGATTTGATCAAAATTGGTTTGTAAGACTTGTCATGTTAGTTGTTTCCTTTTCTTTACCCTACAATGATCGATGAGACAGGTGGTAATAACAATCATGGAATATAAAGGTGAGCTTATCCTTCTTGCGTAGCAATCCAATCATAAGCTGAGATGGCCAGCTTGAGAAATGAACCACGTAGCAATCCAATCATAAGCTGAGATGGCCAGCTTGAGAAATGAACCAACCACTGCAGCACTTGAAACTGCATCATCACAATCTAGCATATGCGCTCGACTATAGGAGGTCTCCACGACTTTTTCTTTCCCTCCAGGATACCTAACTCTCACTCGTTAGGTAGATTGTATTGTCTAAAGCTTGGCATTGTCATCCAGCAATCCCGTCAACTTGAGGGCATACCTCTATTGTATCAAGTTGCCATATGAGTTCCTATATGCATCCCACTCCTACTTACTATATGTAGGAATTTCAAAACAAGAGTCTGCATGACAAGACACCATTGAAATGATGAATGCGTAAGGAAACAGTCAGTAGTGAGTCCATGTGTGCGTGTGTGTGTGTGTGTGTGTAAGAGAAACACTCAAAAACGTCGTTGCTGATTTTGTGTGCCAAGCATCTCCTTTTATAGCCGGCAAAAACATGTCTGGCCGCTTCCCCATGCTTGGCACACATGGAAATCGTGGTTCTTATAAAAAGCAGATAAAATCGTGGATACATATATATGAAAATCTTCTGGCTGCTAAGCTATAATATAATTTTTTTTGTGTTCACCATTTTAAAATCGGAAGGATATATTAGCATGTCACGCAACCTTTTGAATTTCAATACTCATCTGCACATAATAATGGCACCTAAAGGCGAGCTGAGCTCACTAAGTTTTTGTACTTTCAATCTAGAAAATAAAAGTTGCACTGTCATTAATTCTCCATAGCTCCTTGTATGTTTGCCTAAGCAAGCTGCTGCATGCTTGATTTATCCTGAACCCTCCCATCTGTCCTTTTCAATCGACTCACAAATCCCGGTGTGTGTATATATGGAGGCTACATCGAGGTGCTGTAGTTGAACACGAGGATCGAGATTCTCTACAGTACAACAAATGTAGCTATAGTAAATCAATGCACAAAACAGTTGTTGTTTTGTTGTAGGTAGGGGAGCAAGGGCATCGAGAATTACTATATCAACCTGAACTGTTGCGAGTAATCTCAGGCGTTCATCGATACAATAGCCGCGAGTAGGTCCTAATATGTTGGCTACAATATTTCTCTGCATTGGCTAGTAGGCATCGTAGAGGATCCTGATCCGGACATGGGATGCAGAGGGTACCTTTCAGGAACAGCTTCCCGAAGAAATGGAGAGGCAAATGTAGTCAAAATAGTCAAGGAATCATCAGAGCAGTCCTTTTTATATGGTACATTTTCATCCGAATAGCTGCTAAAACAAATCTCTTTGTATACTTCAAAACCGAAAAAACTCTTAGTGTGTGCAAGTATATCTGATGTCCTCCGAACGTACCATTAGTATGATCTGCTGTTGTTCCTGCACATCGCCGTTGTTACCTGATCGAGTGAATAACTGTTGTATCCTTGCCGATACGCTAGAGTCACGGCACCTGCTCCTCGTAGCTGAAGTGCCGACCTTTATCTTCTAGCTATTGGTAGCGCCGTCCGAAGCAGCACCACGGCGAACTTGTGTGGTGTGCGCACAGACTCCCGTAGTTCCTTCTCCTATTGGAGTCTCTAAACTCTATCGCTCCTCACGCCACACACCCTCTACGTGGGCCGTCCAACACCAGCCCGAGCTGGGTGTTCACCGCTGCCTGCGATGATCCTGTATGAGTCCTTCCGGGTGTGGCCCCCGGACATTGAGGTTACTAGCGCCGAGTACCGCCCGCATCACCATGCCCATGGCACACGACTCCTTCTGGGTGCGGCCACGTGGCTTGCCGGTGGTGGTGGCCACTTGTCGCATCCAGTGACAAGCGATGGCAGCGGCATCGCGGTTCTTTTGATGATTTTAGCCGCACACGCGGGCTAGAAGTATTACATGACCAATGAATAATGTTTGTTTGTTAGAAGGTATCATTATGTTCAAGTGTTGACACTTAAATAAGTAACATTAATATCTTTATCCTGAAGTTTTTTTTGGTTTGCAAAATAATTTTTTACCTATTTAACAATATATATCTGAAGCTTTGCAAGAACAACAAACTGATAACTAAATCATTAAATTTGACGATGATAATAGACATGTTAATATCAACACAGACAATTTAGCTTCAAAAGTTATTTAAGAAGAAATTTAAGTAGGTGTTATACTTCCATTGCATGTAAAGTAGCTTCTACACATTATTTTAGACCTCCTCAAAACTCTCCATAGTTAATTCTTTTGTCCCCTAATAATTAGAACTCTTCCATGGTGGCCGCAGAGATTGATGACCAACTGATTCATTCTTAACATCATCAAGCCAAGAGTCAATATCGAGCAATGCTAGGGTGGTATACCGGCAAAAGTCAGAATCCAAGGCAGGAGGTCTTAAGTGAGGAGATCGACGTAAATAAGATTGCAGATTGATTCTTTTTTCAATTATCTGCCCCCACCACAATCTGCCTGGTGGAAGTCTTACGTGAGGAGAGGTGGAAAGGATTACATAAGAGTTCCTAACATGAAACTTTTCAATATTAGGAATTTGTCACCGAAAGCTTATTAGGACCCTGGGTTACCTGTAAGCTGTATTTGTTACTATAGAAGTATTAGTTGCTATAGAAGTGGGGATTCATCTTGTTTCATCTAAAGGACCATGACATATTAACTTAACCATAATTATATACTACAAATTATATCCTGACACATTGAAAGGTTATATAAATTAATCACAGTCAAATTGGTGTCAAAATACTAATTTGTTTGTTTTTTGTATCAAACTATGCATAGATCTTTTATTCAATTAAAGAACATGAGCCCAATTAGTTACTTTTCAGGCACACATGAAGCAAGGTTATTATGGCTAAGCTAAGGAAATCTGCATATGCCCGTGGCATTTTCATCTTGCTAGATGTCTACAAAAGTCAATAGAAGATAATTATTGAATCAGCAATTTGTAGGATGCCGCATCTTTGAAGTTATATGTGTTGCTAACGGAAAATGAATTGTGCGTACCAGAGTGGTGTCACTTGTTGCCTCATCAGTCATGTCTCTCTGTGCTTGATTTTCACTGGACGACATCCCCAATTATCAACAGCCAGACCTCTCTAGTTATGACATATTCTTTAGTCTGTAAACTGTGATAACAAAGTCTTCCTGTTTTGTCGTATATAAAAACATATTTGTGGTTGTATATATAACTACAGACAATTGGTACATGATATGACAGGAGCAACGTCCAGCTTATCTCATAATCAAATGTGTAAAAGGCGAATAAGTGGCACTGCAAAATCGATTTCAACAAATTTATATTTACAAATTGACTGATGCATGATGCAAATTATGCTATTTAACGTGACCTAGCTTTTAAGGCTTCTTACTTGTATGTGGTGTAACTCTAGTCGGTATGAACCCAATAGTGACGTAATTCTTGTGAATTAAGGATGTGGGAAACTAAAGCGTACCTATTAACTTCTAGTTGATCGACCATCATTACCATGATGTACTGGTACTTCTGCTCTTGCTCTGCTCCTGCCAGATTCTTCAATACCATATTTTTGCAAATCCTGCAATGGCCATGTTAAACACCAAATAAACAAAATCAATTTTAACAAATGACATATTCTATCATTTTCTTTCTCTTTTTTCGGCCAAATTCGATGGAGTTCTCTACTTACACTACCACACAATGAATAATTCAAGCTGAACATATATATGCGCTAATACCTCCCCTCAAGCTCTGATCACTGCAATGGACATTGGCACTGATACATATATCGATCTTTTGGCCTATTCTTATCGCTAGAATAGACCATGCTGTAGGTCAAGAACCATGACAATATGTTTTGTGGCACACCATAGATGGAGCAGGGCATGAGTTGTCTCCACAGCGAACAGATCTTTGTTCTAGACTGACTGACGAAATCCCCACAATGAACACATCTTTGACATCCTGAGCTTTGATCTCGTCATCAGCATGAGATTACGATCCCCAGGGCGTCAGGAACGCCGCCAAGAAAACAGAACTATTCCTTAAGAGATCGAGATTATGATTCCTAATCTATCCCCACCCGTTTGGTGGTAAACATTGTGATTCCTAAACTATCCCGATCTGTTTGGTGGTATATGCTATCAACAAATCAAAGTAGAGTCCTAGGGATGAAAAGATTAAGAGAATTTCCTTAGAGAAAAAAAGAGCTGTAGACGTATAGCCCATGAAGTCATGGATTTCTTTCCAATGGTGTCATGGAATATTTTTTTCCTTTTCAATTGGTTCTTACGTCAAATAATATCTTTTCTTGTGCGTGATGATGGATATGTGATTTCGTTGGCCACCAAAGATATGCATCCGATTATCTATGCAGATCCATTGGTTGTGGTTATTTCGGTAACACAACAGGAGGTTGGATGTTTTGCTTTTTTGTGGTAATTTCTAGGATTTTCCTATGATTAATGTGGAGGCCTCGAAAGGAGCCTCCAATTAGTAAATATAAGATAAGATGGGACTTATTCTTCTATCATTTGTTCCAAGACATTATTACTTTGTCGGCATGCACATATGCATGTAGCCTTATGTGTGGTCATCTCATGAGAATGGAGAAATTTAAATTTGTCATTAAAACACAGATGGAGGGATATCTTCGGCCATCAAAAGAATGTAGCAGGTCGAGTGGGTGGTTGCTGTAATGAGTTCAAGGTCAAACGTGCGGGCAAACATGTCCTTCCTTTCCAAAAATAGGGGCAATTGTTCCATGTGGAAATGAGAGACATCAAAGAAAATGATGTTGACAGACATTATTAGCCACTTAAAATTCTATAATGCATCTAATTTCCACTTGTTATGTAGTATGAGTTAGATGTTATAATCTGCATGACATAGCACCTTTGAAATGCTGAATGGTCAAGGAACTATAGTGACCCTGTGTTTACATAGAAAAAAGGACTCAGAGGTATCTCTGCCGATTCCGTGTGTATATATAACAAGCCATATCTTTTTTTTAGTTTTTGCAAATAATGTGATCCATCAATTATTGCTTCAGATCTAATGTTCCATACTTAGTATCTGATGTTCCATAATTAAAAATACCAACCAAAATATACTTCAATAGTAATAAAAAGGTACTTCAGTATGAATGTTGTTCATGTAAGCTATGAATGTTGCAATCCCTTTGACGTACCAATGGGCGCAGCTATGCAAGATAAAACCCACTGGCCAGGCCACTCGAAAGCGACGGCCTAAAAATTTAGGCAGATCATAAAAAAACGAGGCTTGTAGAGCATCAATAGGTGAATCTATGCTAGATAAAACACTGGCCAATCTTAACATTGTTCTTCGTCCTCTGTTAAGATTGTTGGTTGCACCTGTCGAGTTCAACTCTAGAGTGGGACCAACTAGATCTGCGAAGTCTAGGACCGCTCCACACGCCTGATAGCGTCCTAGGATAGTGTTGAAAAAAATGAAGATATTCTCCTCTTTCTCTTGTTCACTGAATACGATGCAACCGTGTTCCAGCGACTCGATGTGATTCGTGTTTCTCCAACAACAAGCTTGTAGGTAAAAGCATTGGGTGTTCTGTCAGCCATAATAGCCTAGAGCGTTGGCAGGAGATGATCCGTTCAAGGGAGGCTAGGGCCATGCATTTCAGTTTGAGTTCCTTGGGAAGCCTCCAACGCGACAACATTTTCCATTCTCGGGTAGCCTCCAACGCACTCTTATAACTCCAGACGTCGCTATTGTGCTGCACACCTAGGATGGTCATGTGCCTTCATGGCTCCGAGTTGCCATGAGTTCCTACATGCATCCCATTTCCACTTTTTATGTAGTACTAGTATGAACTAACGTTGGAATCTGCATGGCACGACACCCTTGAAATGATGAAATGGAAGAACAACTATAGTGACTCCATGTGTATATATAACAAAAACAATGCATGCTCGACGGCATCCATGCCTATTTCCGTGTGTGTGTGTGTGTATATATATATATAACCGGTAAAAGTGGGACCAAGTTAGATTGTTATAATACACACAACCAGGGTTAGCAGAGGCAGAGCACGCCCTTGCCTATTCTGCATGGACAAGAGGCAGCTAGCTTGTGCGGAAGGGAAGGCAGTGACATGTGGCATCCCCCTGATCTCCAGGATGCTCGGCACGCCCACCAGAGTCAGTGAGAGTTTTGGTTGGGTGAACCACGGCCGTGTTCCTCGTTGCTGCTCTCAAGCAGCATGCTACATGCCCCTGCGCCTCATAGCTAGCGCGCTAATGCCGTCTCGGAGCCACGGTCGCCGAACTCCCTCGATGTCAGCCGGGCAACACGGCAACCCTGGGGTTCGTCTCCGCTATCAAGGTCTCAGCCCGCGGCGTAGACATCGATTGTCTTGCATCGCCATGCTCATGCTCGTGACACCCGACTTCTTGAAGGACATAGGTGCGGCGCCGCGTCTCCGCTGTCATGGTCGTCATCCGACGACGAGCCATGGCAGCGGTACGGATTCTTCACACTACTACAATCCAGCACTATAGGGGAATAGATTTTTTCTTTGTGCTGACTTCTAATGCAGAGTATAGCGGACTACGTAACCAACCCGTGCATTCACGCAGTTTGTTGGGAATGCATTATGCACTTTTAACTTGTATTAGTCAAATTTACGAGTTTATAATACAACATAAATACATAATTGTTGATCTCAAGAATTCATATCATTTCTCTTTTTTTCCTTCCTATCTCCCATTATTTACAATTTATATATAACACAATTATGCATGAAAATACACTATGATCATCGTCTAGAATAGATAATTTCTAGTATTTCTTGCTAGCCTCCAATCAGTGGCTTAGTACACATGTTACTATAGCTAATGTTAGCAATCTAACCATCACTAATATTGTATTACATAACATGTTATATTATATTCTGTAGAACACTATATTTTCTCGATCATTACTTATGTAATGGTAAACGTAGTTAATTTATAAAATTATATGATGGTAAGGGTGAGTAGTATTAAAAATATGCATATGTATATTTTTAATCCATCTTTTTGTAATGTTAATAGTGGCAAATTTATATATAACCAATGAGACTTTGATCTCATTAGTATCCAATTAATGATAAATAATTTTATAAAACACATATTTGGTACATTGGTGTATATGTGTTACTATTTGCAGCTCGAACAAATTAAAAAGAGAATGATTTTTGTGGGCATAGTGACATGTGCCCACCCTAGCTTTTTTTATTATTTATAATTAAATTTAAATATTAAATATGACTTTATAATATTAAATATTTCAGACTAGTTGTAGATATGTTGTCAAATCATAAATTGAAGTACGAAAATATCAAATTCTGAAAAATTCATCAAATTTAACAGAATTTCATGAATTTGTCAGAATTTGATATTTCTGTACTTCAATTTATGAGTTTATAACATATCTACAACTAGTCTGACATGTTTAAAATTATAAACATAGATTCAATATTTATATTTAACCATAAATAATAAAAAAGCTAAGGTGGGCACATGTCACTATGCTCTCTCAAGTATTTCTCAATTAAAAATATTATTTATTTGGTTGGAATGTGTTCTATCATCAAGGAAACTAGAAATATAGTCTATGACTTTGTATTGGAACAAATTTTTTAAATAAGACGAATAATTAAACGTCTAAAAAAAGTCAATGGCGAGAACAATTTAGGAATGGAGGGAGTAGTTCCTACCGCCTCATCCCATGTCTTCTGAATATTCTGAACTAGACCACATAGATATACCTTTTGCTTATATTATTTTAAATTTTTGGTATGATGATTCAGCAAAAAGATCACATGGTAGAAAAGAGACCTCAGGGAATAGCATGATTAAAATGATCACATGGTAGAAAAGAGGCCTCAGAGAATAGCATGATTAGTTGCGGATTGGGAGATGTACTAAGAGTTAGTCTGATGACGATCATATATACGACACTTTCAGAATATTGTGTGTATTTATTTTCCTTGAGGTGAAACTTTGAAAATGATTAGAATTAATTCACAAAATTCTGTAACATAAAATATTTACTTAGAATTATCTTGCTTATAACCTTTTCAATAGAGCATAGTGTACAAAGACCAACAAATGGAGCCTATAGCTCTCCTGCTTTTTTGTGTCATGGAAAAGATTATTAACCAATTCAATCAACACATCTAGCCAAATTCTGTCTGATCAAAAATATCTAAAGAATCCCATCCTTTTATTTGTGCAATGATGTTTGTGTAAGCTGAGAATCTGATCACAGCAGCATCTTGCAATAATCCCATTAACGCGCCAATTGATGAAGCTACGCAAAGTAGAGCACTGGCTGATTTTTTTCTTCCCCTTCACACTACCATAACTCTTGTTCTCGCTATCGTGCAGCAGTCCAGGCTGACAATGCATGACAAGCGTGTCATACCAAACTTCCTAGTTGCCATAAACTCCTATATGCAGCCCATTCCCACTAGCTACTTGTTATGTAGTATCAATTTGATGTTAGAATCTGCATAACATGACACCATTGAAATTATGAATAGGCAAGAAAATAGTGCCTATTCATAACATGACACCATTGAAATGATGAGGACATCACACCCTCGGATATAACCAACACTCCTCCAATACACATACATAATTCAAGGACAAAAACTAGAGCACGACAATTGAATTTACGGGTGAGCATGTTCTTAATGATCTCTTTATTTATATTTGAGAATATATTACTACCGAATGAGTTAATTATTGTTAGGAACCACGGAGATGATGATAATATGGTTAAGGAGGATGTTAGATACGTGGAGGGCCAGCAAGGACGTCCATGTCAAGTTGGAGGCTCAAACAAAGTCGACTTTGAGTCTGTTTCGGAGTCCAGAAACAGCCTGTACCAAAACGGACGTCCTGGTCGCATACGAAGTCCGTTTGGGACATTCTTTATATGGATGGAAAGATAATTTGATAACCTTTCCAGTGGCGCTGGTATCATATCCAAATTCATCCCGAGTCATCGAGAATTGCCAAAATACTAAGACGTCCAGAAACTGTCCCGGTGTTGCACCACCGTCTTTTGGCCTTTGGGCCGTGTATTTTGTTAAGCCCACTTAGGGCTGCGTCCAGGGGAGGATGGACGACCCTAGGGACCTCATAAGCAGCCGCCGCCCTTCCTTAGGGTTTGGGTTTTGCTTAGATTATTCTGTCAAGAACAGTTTCGTCGTTTTGTCGGTTTGTGAGACCCCAACTCGTGAGTTTAATCATATATTTGCAATTTGGTTGTTTCTATCTTGTTCTTGCTTGTGTTCTTCGATTTGCAGGCAAGGATTAGCCTTCTTGGCGAGGTCAATCGTGCTTGCACGGTTGATAACCAGAGGAGGCGTGGTGCTGCGATTGCGGGGTTCGGAACGTGTTGTTCGGAAGCCGGATAGATTTGTGTCAAGCCTCCGCCAAATCG
This sequence comes from Chloris gayana, assembly GCA_031894775.1. Lineage (NCBI taxonomy): Eukaryota > Viridiplantae > Streptophyta > Magnoliopsida > Poales > Poaceae > Chloris > Chloris gayana. Next base: position 737,477 of record JAUNZO010000885.1, on the reverse strand, counting down.
TTGTTTATCGGAACCTTTCGGAAGATCGGGACACCCTCCTCCACATCAAGTGGTAATCAGAGCTTCAGGTGCACCGTCAGGTTCCCCCTATCCTCGTTATTTTGTTTTGTCCTAAACTCCAGAAAATTGCCCTACAAAAATAGTTTTTCGTTGTGTATCTGTTGTCCTATATCCCCTTTGTGCCTCGCAATTTTTTATTTTCAGATTGTGTCTCTGAATTTTAGTCCCTGTTGTGTCGTTGTGTTTCAGCTTGAACTTGTTCACGGTCTAGTTTTGGGTATGCTCTTGAGTTCCCAATAGTTTGCAGAGATAACAGTAGCATCCGTTCTAATTTTGGGTGCAAAAAAAGAAGAACAAAGAGAGGAAAGATTTTCTTTTTCCCTCCACGTTATGAGCTCTAGTTTTTGTCCTTGAATTATGTATGTGTATTGGAGGAGTGTTGGTTATATCCGAGGGTGTGATGTCCTCATCAGGTTTCATGGAAGAAAGCTTGTAGAACTAAGGATTAAGGGGGCTTTGAATAGTAAATTTGAGAGCTCAAAAGAATGCATTACTACTAAAATTCCTTCACAAGTTTTATAACAATCATGAGTTGTACTGGGTGCAAATTAGTTGGCAACAGCTCTATAGAAGGCAAGTGCCCCCAAATCTTGTAAAGCCCAAGGGATCATTTTGGTGGAAGTCAATCATCAGATTAGCATACAATTACTTTATGTTGGCAAAATGCTCAGCTAACAAGGGAGTTGGCATGATTCTTGGAATCTGGGAGTTCTCAAATGGGAGTTCATAATGTCTAAAGAATCCGATCCTTTGTACAGTGTTGTTTATGTAAGCTACGAATCTGGTTACACCAACATGTTGCAATCCATTCGGGGCACCAATAGGTGAAGCTATGCAAGATAGAACACTAGCCAGGCCACCTTGTATAGGAGTACGGTGAAACCATCTGGACGGGGCGCCTTCTCAAATTATAGTTGCTTTATCACATTCCATATTTCATCCTCTATGAATGGTGCACCTGGAGAGATCAACTCCTGGGTTGGAACACCCAGCTCTGCGAAGTACAGGACCACTTCACACGCCTGATACCGTCCTAGCATTGTGTAGTAAGAAATGAAGGCAACGTCCCGTTGTTTCTCTTGTTCACTGAACACAAGGCGACCATCGTGTTCCAATGACTCAGAGTGATTCTTTTTTCTTCGATGAGAAGTTCGTAGGTGAAAGCATTTGGTACTTGCGTCCCATTTCTGTCAGCTACAATAGCTTTTAGCGCTGTCATGCGATGGTCCGTTCAAGGGAGGCCAGGTCCATGCATTTCAGTTTCAGTTCCTCCCCGTGCAAGTCATCGCAATCCGACAGCGTTCTCCTTTCTTGGGTGGCCTCCGACGCACTCTTATAACTCTAACTATCAGTATTGCGCTGCATACGAGGGATGATAAACCTGTGCTTCCATAACTGAGAGTTGCCATGAGTTCCTACATGCATCCCATTCCTACTTGTTATGTAGTAGTATGAATTAGAAGTTGGAATCGGCATGACATGACACCCTTGGAATGATGAAATGGGAAGAGAACTATAGCGACTCCATGTGTATATGTAAGAAAAGCTATCGAAAGGCACATGCATCCTTGCCAATTTAGTGTGCATATATATAACTGGTGAAAAAGGGACGAAGGAGCATCTCCAACTAACAGCCTAGGCAAAATTAATTCCAAATCTACTTTTTTAACTAGGTTGTAAAATAGAAATATCTATAAAACATTGATGGAAACCAACAGCCTAGGTAAATCGACTTCAACTCTATTTTTAAATTAGCCACGTCAGATCGGTGGGTCTTTACTTTTTCTTTCCACGGGCTCAGTTGATCCAGTCGTGAACTAGCTCCCAGCCTCCCACGGTCTCCGTTCACGATCGAATCCCCGAGAACGAGTCTTGTGCCGCCGCCAAAGTCTCACGCGTTCTGCTGCCGCAAGTCCTGGATCGAGCTGCGGGAGGAGCGTTGGCGAGCCGCGATGCCTCGCCATGGATTGCTCACGAGAAATCAGGGAAGAAGATGAAGCTATTTTCGGAATAGGTTTGGCTAGACTATTGGAGGCCTTATTTCAGGAATAAGAGTTATGTTTAGATTAAATCGGTGCTTTGGCTAAGCTCTTGGAGGTGCCCTTTAGACTGTCATAACAAACACAAACAGAGCTAGCAGAACGCACCCTTGCAGATTCCTCTGGACAAGAAGCATAGTTGCATCCATCTGGCACGCTCACCATAGTCAGTGTGAGCTGGAGCTGGTTGGGTGAACCACGGCCGTGTCCTCGTTGATGCTCTCAAGCATCATGCCCCTCGCCTCACAGCTGACGCCCCGGCCTCCGTCTTCTCGCTCCTGCCAGCGCCCGCCGAAGCCGCGACCGCGACGCGGCGAGCCTGCATGGCGTGCACGAGGTCACGCACGTCCTCCTCGGAGCTGCGGTCGCCGCCGACGCCGAACACCCTCGACGTCGGCCGGCCAACGCCGGACCTGGGGTTCGCCGCCGCGACGAGCCTGTCGAGGCCTCTGAGCCCGCGCACGTAGACATCCCGGGCGCCGCGTAGCGCTCGCATCGCCATGCTCAGCGGCACCCGGTTTCTTGCGGGTGCGGCGCCGCGTCTCGCCAGTCGTGGTGGTCATCCGGCAACGAGCAACGGCAGGGGCGCGGATTCTTTGATGATAGATTTTTTTTTGTGTGTGTGTGTGTGTGTCGGCTTGCAGTGCAGGAAGAATATTATAGCGGAGCAGAGAAGTGAGAACTTTCAGTTGTGTGGGCGTGGCTGTATGGGCACGCCGCCGCGTGCAAGTGGTGTGTGATTAGTCTTTAAATTTGACGTGTTCTATGCCTTGTTCCATAAACAACTCTTTTACATGATCGTGCAAGCCAAAGTTTCTTCTCTGCTCAAGGGCTGACCAACCGAAACATAATTTGGGTAGGTAGTATGAACCAGATGAAAACGTTGGATTCTATGTGTTTTCTCGAAGGAAAAGAAAAACAAAACGTTCTATGAGAGGAGAATGCGCCTGGGGCATCCATGGGGGACATAGAAATGTCAGCTTGCTGTGCCTGTGGATGGCGGAGCGAGGATTGCATCCGAAGTTGACAGCCAGAGACCAGAGTTCTAGATATATAGCGGCCGCGGCCTGCGGGCAGTGAATTAAGAATCTTTTTCTTTGCTTTATTCTTGTTGAAAGTATCTTTTTCTTTGTTAGTGACTTTTCAGTATTTGTGACTTGGACCAGCGACCTGGCATCGGATTCGTTCACCCGATCGCCTGATCCATCGAATGCGTCGGCACTCGCCAGTCGCCACGGCGGGGAACCGTGCGCGCAGTTGACCGGACTCATGGACAGGGGATGGCCTGCTTCGATTTGGCCCATGGGCCTGCTTACAGGTCAGTGACGAATGGTCCAGACAGCAGGTCCAGTACATTCCGGCTGTGCGGCGCCGGCGCGCCTGCGCCACAAAAACAGAGCGCACACACGTCTTGGACGCGCACGCCTGCGGAAATTGATTGGCTGCGTCAGCGCAGCACCGTAAGCTGCGGTTTCGTCACCTGCTTGCTACTGATTGACAGCTCCCGGGGAGGAAAACGTTTCGCCGTCGCCTCGCCGGCAGCACGGCCGAAGAAGCTTCCATTGCACAATCCGGGCGCCACAAGAACAGAGCACAATCACCTATCAGAGCGGGCACACGTCTTGGACGGGGCGATTGCTTGCTCGTGTGCGACGCGCACGCCTGTGGAAGCTGATAGGCTGCGTCAGCGCAGCACCGTAAGCTGCCGCTTCGTCACCTGCTTGCTACTGATTGACAGCTCCCGGAGAAACAAAAAAAAAAAACGTTTCGCCGTCGCCTCGCCGGCAGCACGCCCGATCGAAGAAGCTTCCATGGTTCAGTACACGTATCCGTGCTCACGCTAAAATCACTCGAAGCCGAGTGATGACCTTTCCGTGGTTTCATTCAGTATAATCCGCGCGCACAAGAACCTTCCAAAAATTACTGCTGCCACTTACACGTATGTAGAAGAAAAGAACCCCGAGCCCTGGCCCCGGTTAGGCCGGGCGTCGCCGTCGGTGGTGGCCTTTGCACTTTAGCTCTTCCCCGAGACCCCGTTGACCACAGCACAGCTTCCACGTGCTCCATTGCACCCGGCCGCCAGTCCCTCTCCACGCTGACTAGTCCGGCGACTCTCATCTGAACGGAACAAAACCGCACGCACGCACCCCGGCCGGCCGGGTCGGCCTATTTATACGGCCGTCGGACCGGGGCACGATGCACGACGCGAAGTTCCAGACGTTTACACCTGACAGGGCACCACCGCCACGCACAGAGACCATGGAGCACGTCGAGACGAGGAGGAACGGCGGCGGGCACAGGCCGCCGGCGAATAGGCACTTGCCGGGGCCGCCGACGCCGCTGAAGGTGTACTGCGTGGAGCCCAGGGACTTCCGGGATCTGGTGCAGAGGCTCACGGGCGCGGCGGCCCCGGCGCCGGCGGCGCCGCCCGTGGGACTGCCGGGGCAGAGGGCGACGCTCACGCCGGCGGCGCAGAACTACGGGCAAGCGCCCGCGGCGGCGGGGCAGTTCGACTACTCGCCGTGGTTCTCGGCGCCGCTGTTCAGCCCGGCGTACGCGCCCGCCGGATTTGACGGCCAGCATCAACACGCGAACCAGCAGGGTCGCTAGCTTATCGAAGGAATTTTTGTTGCTCGATTACCTACTATTTATTTAGTACTAAAATTGAGCACAGAATTTGTTCTCAGCACATTGTGACCGTGTTTTGACACGGTGTTCATGTTATGCTAACGGCCGAATTCGGCCATTGTAGTTCCACTTTTCCGGTTTGAACTGTTCTATACCTGTTATTTCTGCCCTCAAAAACTAACACTTTACAAGGTACTCTCTAAAATGTTGGCTAACAGATTGAAAATCATATTGCCAGAGATTATTAGTGACCAGCAGAGCGCTTTTGTACCGGGTAGATTGATAACTGATAATATTTTGGTGGCTTATGAAAGCATGCATGCAATAAAGCGCAAACAAGGAAGAAAGGGTTTATGTGCAATAAGGTTAGATATGCATAAGGCCTATGATAGAGTGGAATAGAATTATCTGGAAAAAATTATGCTAAGACTGGGTTTTCATCAAAGATGGGTGCGACTAATAATGACTTGTGTCAAATCAGTCAAATATTCGGTCAGATTCAACTCGATGGAAACTGAAGTATTCTCGCCCACTAGAGGAATACGTCAAGGGGATCCTCTCTCCCCTACCTATTCCTTTTGGTAGCAGAAGGCTTATCAAGTATGATTACTGGAGCAGAAAGAAGAGGGGAGCTGGAAGGAATTAAAGTCTGTAGGGAGGCGCCAACAGTATCACATCTCCTCTTTGCGGACGACTCTCCGATACTTATGCATGCGGATAGACGGAATGCGAGAGAATTTGAAACAGATTCTAGATGCTTATTGTGCAAATTCAGGGCAGCGGGTCGGTGAAGCAAAATCAAGCGTGTTCTTTAGTCCAAATACAAGTGTTGAGACAAAAGGCGAGGTGTGCGCAGCCCTCAATATCATGACCGAAGCACTCGAATGATAAGTACCGGGCCTCCCAGCTCTAGTGGGGGTTGATCGAAGTGATTGTTTCCAGCACCTTGTGGATCGGGTGCTTGCAAAGACAAAGGGCTGGAAAGAAAAAATCTTAAGCATGGGTGGCAAAGAAATTCTCATCAAGTCTATTGCTCAAGCCGTGCCAAGTTCTGCGATGATGGTGCTCTTATTACCAAAGAAAATTTGTAAAGGTATGTCCGACGTAATATCGCAATTTTGGTGGGGTGATGAGGATGACCAAAAGAGGATGCATTGGATGGCATGGTGGAAGATGTGTATTCCGAAAAGTCGTGGAGGTATGGGCTTTCGTGACCTTCACAGTTTCAATATCGCAATGCTAGCAAAACAGGTGTGGAGACTGCCGGCCGATCCCGATTCTTTATGCGCTCGGGTCCTTCGAGCGAAGTATTACCCGGATGGGCAATTGTTGAAGGCAAAGGCAAACAAGGGAAGCTCATATACTTGGCGAGTATTTTGGCCGGGTTGGAATGCTTTAAGCGAGGTGCAATCTGGCGAGTTGGGGATGGTACTCAAATTAACATTTGGGAGGACAACCGGATACCGTCTAGCCACAACAAGAGAATCTTGACGCCGAGAGGTAACCGAAAGTTGCCTAGAGGGGGGTGAATAGGCAATCTAGATAAAAACCTGCAATTACAACACTTAAAAGCAAATGGATCAAATTCGCCACCGACAGAACTTCCGTCACCGACGGAACTTCCGTCGGGTGGAGAGATGAAAACTCTAGGGAATGGAAAGGGAGAGGAAATCTCACGATTCCACTTGAATGGAAACCTTCCTTTTTGCCTTGAAAGTGTTATACCTGCAGGAATTTAATAGACACGCAATACACAAGTAGATCGGGCTAAAATATACCCGACGAGATGAACAAGCAAACACACAACAAAAACAAACAAGAGAGGCGCGGAGATTTTTCACCGAAGTTCGGACCCCTCACAAAGAGGTTCCTACGTCTCCGTTGAGGAGCTCACAAAGAGTCGGGTTTCTTTCAACCTTAATCCTCCCAAGCAACCACAAAGGTCAAACATTGGTTTTCTTCTTCTTCCTTGGATTCCTTTCCTTGCGGAGGCGAATCTCAACCTTCACAAACTTCCCAAGGCTCACCACAAGCTTGGGAGCTCTAGGGCAACACCTAGCCAATCTAGGAGAACGAATCTCCAAGAGTAACAAGTGAAGAACGAGATTAATTGCTAAGGGAAGATGTGCTCTAGGTTGGGTTGGTGCTATCAAGCTTGGAATCAAGATGGGAGCTCACTCCAATAGCTTTGGATCTCAAGAGGAGTGGAGAGGAGTGAGAGAGAGAGCTTGAGCAAGATCCGAGAGTTCAAAGGCACGCAGCAGCTTTTCTCACGGGTTAGGTCAAAGCTTTATATAGTGTGGGCTCTAAAAGAGCCGTTGCTCAAGTAAATGATTGGACTTGACGGAACTTTCGTGAGTGACGGAACTTCCGTCACCCTATTAGGTCAATCTGCGAAAACCTAGGACGGTACTTCCGTTCGAGTTAGAACTTCCGTCCAAAACTCTCTGGAACCGACGAAACTTCCGCACCTGCACGGAACTTCCGTCGAGCAAGATTTGAACCGGAATACCCTAGGAACGGTACTTCCGTCACGTTTGGGACTTCCGTCCCAAACTTTCCGGAACCGACGGAACTTCCGTCAGCCCGTACGGAACTTCCGTCAAGAGTGGAGAAGATAGGAAAAGATAGGCTTTTTGATCGTGGTTGAGTTGGTATTTTGGTTCCAAGTTGTTTGAGAATACCTAGAGCACATTCTTCTCTCGCACGTAAGATCGCTTCACCCCTCTTAATAGTTTGGCACACCTATACTCAAGAAGCTATAAATCTAAACTTGTCATCTTTGCTCTTTGAGTACTTCAACTTTTTAATTGAGGGGTTTACTTTCTCACATTGTGGATACTATCATTTTGTTGTCCCGCACAATGACTCAATAACCACATTAGAGCTTTTAATCATTTGTCATTTATCACCAAAACCCACTAAGGGGCCTAGTGCATCTTCAATCTCCCCTTTTTGGTGATTGATGACAAATAATTAAAAGGGATAACAAAAGACTAAAAACGGAAAGAACAAAAACAAACAAAATATAGCGGAGCTCCCCTAAAGAGATGCATGGGTCACACAAACATGTGAGAGAGCTCCCCCTATATTTTGTGCTTGTGGGATGCCTAAAAACAAGGTGCACAAGTGACAAGATTAAGTGTGAAGACGAGAAAAAAAGAAAAACAGCACAAGCGCAAATAGCTTCACACCACATAACGCAAGCCACAAATATCAATGAACTAAGAGGCACCACATTAAAGCATTAAGCAACCATCATCCATCATTCAAGCACATAGTTTGCGAGGAATTAAAAAACTAGCCCTATTACAATAGAGCACAAATCACATAGTTCATTACATAAGTTCTCCATGAGTTCCAATGACTAAGATAGATAAAGAACACAAAGATAGGAAAGTAGTGATCCCTTTTCTCACTCTCTCCCCTTTGGCATCAAGACACCAAAAAGGAAGAAAGGAAGGAGAGTAAGATGGGAAATCACTCGTCGCCCTCCTGCCCGCCAAAGTCCTCCTCCTCTTCTTCTTCATCTCCCGCATGGGCTGCATGGGAGCTTTGACCGCCATCACCACCATAGAAGGGAGCATAGTCCTCGTGCTGCCACCGATAAACAGGAGGGGGTGCATCCTCCTCTTCCTCGCATCCCGGAGGGGAGACCTCAAGCACTCCGTGACCTCATGAAGTTCTTCATCCTTCTAGCATTCTTTTTGACACCCCGCCTCGTCTCGGTGGATATCAACAGCATTTGCGGTGCACACATTGAAGATAGACTTGAGGGCGCCCAAGATGCGAGAAGTGGGAGAGCCTTCCCGACATGGAGCTGCACCGCTAGAGGTACCAATCGGGTCGGGGCGCTGCGCTTCTTCTTTGCTCCTCCTTTTAGCTTTAGCTGCAGTGGACGATGCTTGCATTCCTTCTCAAATGTCAGCTGGGTAACTCCCTCAATCATAGCCATAATCCAAGGAGCATAGGGAAGTGTCATCCTAGTGTTCACGCTGCGCCTGCTAATCTCCTCAAAGATAAAACCCATGACACAAAAAGGACGCGGCGTCGGGTGCAAACCTCACTAACACATTCCTTGACCAAGCAGCAATCTGTTCATTGTATCCATCCTTGGGCACAATGGTCCGGCGAAGGATCCCGTTAAGGTAGAAGTAGTAGGGCTGAAGTCCCTTTGTCTGTCCATAGACACATGGGCCATCCTCATACATAAAGGCCAGCTCGGACTCGTGGATGTTTTGCTCATTGATGATGGTCTCATGATCATCATCTCTCGTCGGACTCGGCAGGTTGAAATAAGAAGCAAACACTCGCCACCTGCACTCATAGCGCTGTCCTTGAGTCATCCAAACTATCTTGTGGCGGCCGGTGTCAATGTAGAGTGTGGCATAGAACCGACGGACAATTTCTTCATTCCAATCATGGCGGAAAGCCATGAGGTCATACACTCCACGAGCCCTGCACACATCTATCACTTGATCAAAGATAGCATCATTCTTGTTCTCCATGTACTGCCAATCAATCCACCGATGTTGATGCAGCCTTTGAGACTTCTTCTGCATGTCAATGAAGAACGTGTAGTAATAGTCTTGTTGACCCCACAAGTGAAACCTCGGATCCGATGCCTCTTTCTCCCGTACACCGCGGGGTCCGTCCTTCTCGGCGCATCCAAGCACATCGGGGTGCCTCCTCATATCACATCGGCTGTGAGAGCCAATGTAGACCGGTGGCCTCACACGAACATCACTCGGTTGCAACACCTGCAGCAGCTGCCCCCGACCGGTCACGTGCAACTCCCTTGCCCTTGCCTCGGCCGTCAGGATGCGGTGTGCGCTTGATCACCCTCTTGCGCTTGAGCTGTGATCGAGGCGGCAACTCCTCCTCACTCTCCGACGAGGGAACTTCCTCCTCAATCTCCTCATCACGGCTTGGTTCCCTAATGGTTGGCCCGCCGCTCTTCCTGCCCGCGTGCTTGGTACGCAGTCATACTCGGCAAGAAAGAAGGAATTGATAAGAGCTTGGTCGAATAGAATAGGTAACGTGTCAATGTGGGCAACTTCATGAGTGAAGTTCTGCCAGGACGGAACTTCCGTCGTGGACGACTGAACTTCCGTCTCGTCAGTGGCTGCGCCCATGGAGTTGACCAAACCAACACAAGATCTATTCTACCCACTAGTGCTAGACAAATACTTGAGTATACTAAGATGCTAGACGCTATTCTACTCAAGATAGACCAACAAGCTACTAGCATTGACCAAGATTTGAAAAAAGAGATTTCAAGATCCATACCAAATCCACGCGAATGAGAGCGCGAATCCACTGAAGAAGTTGAGGAACGGAAGTGCCGTGGATGGGGAAGCTTTCCCACGGATTACTTGAGCTTTTCCTTGGTTGAAATCGCAGATCGCCTCGGGTGCTCACGAGCTAGGGTTTGGGAGGAGAGAGAAACTGTGGAGAGTTATGAGGAAGAAGAAGGAAAAAGAAGGGGTCGGGTTCCCTTAAACCCGCACATGACGAAAGTTCCGTCACCGACGGAAGTTCCGTCAAAACCAGAAAGTTTTGCACGGAAGTTCCGCCAGGGAACGGAAGTTCCGTCCCGTCCTGGTTCAGCCCGTTTTGGAAAAATTTTGAGAAAAAGTTTTGAAATTTAGAGACCTAAGTTGGAACTTGGGGTTGCCTTCACTTGTGGATAGCCAGCAATCAACCACAGAGAACACTATCCACAAGATGGGCAATATGATCACAAGATCAACTTCAAATATTTTCAATACAAAAGATAAGCTTTATTTTTGCAAATAGTTTTTGAGAGGATAAAGACAACAATCAATATCACCAAGATGCACAAGATTTCATTCCACATTAGAAGAATCAAGTATGTTAAGTTCACTCCTAAGCTCACGTAATCTTTTCTCATCTAATGGCTTGGTGAAGATATCGGCTAGTTGTTTATCGATTCTCACATAGCTAATCTCAATGTCCCCTTTGATTGAATGATCTCTCAAGAAGTGGTGCCGGATATCTATATGCTTAGTCCTATTGTGATCAACGGGGTTTTATGCAATCATGATGGCACTCTCATTATCACATAGGAGAGGAACTTTGGTCAAAGAGTATCCAAAGTCCTTAAGAGTTTGTCGCATCCATAAGAGTTGTGCACAACAACTACCGGCTGCAACATACTCCGCTTCGGCTGTGGAAAGGGCAACCGAGTTTTGTTTCTTGGATGACCATGACACAAGGGACCTACCCAAGAATTGGCAAGTCCCGGAGGTGCTTTTTCTATCTACCTTACATCCGGCGTAGTCGGCATCGGAATAGCCAACTAACTTGAATTTGACGCCCTTAGGATACCACAACCCTATGTTTGGAGTGTGAACCAAATATCTCAAGATTCTTTTAACGGCCACCAAGTGGCTCTCTTTTGGAGCGGCTTGAAATCTTGCACACATGCACACACTAAGCATGATATCGGGCCTAGATGCACAAAGATAAAGCAAAGATCCAATCATGGAGCGATATACCTTTTGATCAACCGCCTTCTCATTCATGTCCAATCCTAGATGACCATTTGTCTTCATTGGAGTCTTGCTTGGCTTTGCCTTGTTCATATCAAATTTCTCGAGGATGTCTTGGGTGTACTTGGTTTGACTTATGAAAGTTCCATCTTCTAGTTGCTTGACTTGAAAGCCTAGAAAGAACTTCAACTCCCCCATCATCGACATCTCAAACTTCCTAGTCATAATCTTGGCAAACTCATCACGTAAAGATTGGTTAGTAGAACCAAATATTATGTCATCGACATATATTTGGCATACAAATAAATCACTCCCAACTTTTCTAGTGAAGAGGGTGGATCGGCCTTGCCCATTATGAAGCCCTTATCGATGAGGTATCCCTTGAGGTGTTCATACCAAGCTCTTGGTGCTTGCTTGAGCCCGTAGAGAGCTTTGTGAAGCTTGTACACGTGGTGAGGTTTCTTCGGATCTTCAAAACCCGGTGGTTGTTGCACGTACACTTCTTCTTGAATTGGATCGTTGAGGAATGCACTCTTCACATCCATTTGATATAACTTGAAGCCATGGTGTGTAGCATAGGCGAGCAATATGCGAATTGACTCAAGCCTTGCTACCGGTGCATATGTTTCCCCAAAGTCCAAACCTTCAACTTGTGAGTACCCCTTTGCAACAAGTCTTGCTTTGTTCCTCACCACCACACCATGTTCATCTTGTTTGTTCCGGAACACCCACTTGGTTCCCACAACATTTTGCTTGGGTCTCTCCACCAATGACCACACTTTGTTTATCTCAAAGTTGTTCAACTCTTCTTGCATGGCCACCACCCAATCCGAGTCTTGCAACGCTTGTTCTACCTTAAGAGGCTCCAAAGAAGAAACAAACGAGTAATGATGGCAAAAGGTAGCGACTCGGGATCTAATGGTTACCCCCTTTTGAATGTCACCAAGAATGTTATCAACGGGATGATCTTTTTCTATGCTTTGGCGCACTCGGGGTTGTTGGGGCCTAGGTGCATCTTCTTCTTGTTCTTCTTGTTGTTCGTCTTGATGATCATCATCTCCACCATCTTGTTCTTGATCTTGGTTATTGCCTTGATCATGATCGTCACCATGATCTTGGTCACCACCTTGATCTTGTTCATTTTGTGGATCTTGTGGAGGATCTTCATCTTGATTTGGAGAAGATGGATCACCTTGCACTTGAGTTGGGTCTTGTGGCCTTATTTCACCAATTGTCATGTTCCTTATTGCTTCACAAGGAGCTTCATCACGTATATCACTTGGATTAACTTGCTCTACTTGAGAGCCGTTAGATTCATCAAATGTTACATCACGCGTGATCTCAACAATGCCGGTGACTTTGTTGAAAACTCGGTATGCATACACATTTGATCCGTACCCAAGTAAGAAACCTTCATTGGTCTTTGGAGCAAACTTAGAAGACCTTGGCTTCTTGTTAAGAATAAAGCACTTGCTCCCAAAGACACGGAAATACGACACGTTAGGAATTTTACCGGTGAGAAGCTCATAGGGTGTCTTTTTCAATATCTTGTGAAGGTACAACCGGTTGGTTGCATGGCAAGCGGTGTTGATGGCTTCGGCCCAAAAGGTGTCGGGAGTCTTGTATTCATCAAGCATGGTTCTTGCCATCTCAATGAGTGTGCGGTTCTTCCTCTCGGCTACACCATTTTGTTGAGGAGTGTATGGTGCGGAGAACTCATGCTTGATGCCTTCTTCATCTAGGTACTCCTCGACTTGTGTATTCTTAAACTCGGTGCCGTTGTCACTTCTAATCTTCTTAATCTTCACTTCATCTTCATTTTGTGCTCTTCTCAAGAAGCTCTTTAGAACACCTTGTGTCTCACTTTTATCCTTCAAAAAGAATACCCAAGTGAAACGGGAATAATCATCAACAATGACTAGGCCATACTTGTTACCGCCAATGCTTAGGTATGTGACCGGACCGAAGAGGTCCATGTGAAGCATCTCCAATGGTCTTGTGGTCGTCATCATCGTCTTGGATGGATGGTTGGCTCCAACTTGCTTTCCGGCTTGACATGCGCTGCACACTTTGTCCTTCTCAAAGGCAACATCCTTTAGTCCAACGACGTGGCCACCCTTTAGAAGTTTATGTAGATTCCTCATCCCAACGTGAGCTAGTCGGCGATGCCATAACCAACCCAAGGTGGTTTTTGCTATCAAACAAGCACTTAGATTTGGACCCTCTTTGTTGGTGAAATCAACAAGATAGATCTGATCCTCCAAGTACCCTTTGAATGCAATTGAGGAATCCGCTTTTCTAAAGACGGTCACGCCTTCATCGGTAAAGAGACAATTAAAACCCATTCCACAAAGTTGTGATATGGACATTAAGTTGTACCCTAAACCTTTCACAAGAAACACATTACTAATTGAAAGGTCATGGGTGATTTGAATTCCACCACGACCAATTACCTTTCCTTGTTGATCATTTCCAAAAGATATACTCCCACTTGGTAGATTGTCTTTGTCAAGTGTGGAGAACATCTTTTTCTCCCTGGTCATATGATTTGAGCACCCGGTGTCGAGTACCCATATTGAACCGCCCGTGGAGTATCCCTACACACAATTAAGCACAAGATTTAGGCACCCAAACTTGCTTGGGTCCCTTAACTTTAGAAACAACACTTTTAGGCATCCACACACAAGGATTCCACCTTGCATAGTGTGGCCCAACAAATCTTGCAACTACTTTCCCATGAGCACCATGGGTTAGTTCATATGTTGCATGATCATACACATAGAAGGATACGGGTGAGCTCTTCTTTTTGAGCTCTTGTGTTGTTTTGGCCTTCTTCACGTGCTTGGTTTGAGCAACTTGCTTTGGTTGATTCATGTTGGTCTTGTTGTTGAATCTCTTCTTGGGTTGCTCCTTGAATCCAATGCATTTGTTGCCATTGAACTTTCTTTCTTCACTAACAATTTTCTTAGCTAGCTCAACTTGAGCCGCTCTCTCAAGATTCTTGACCTTGTTAGTGAGATCCTTGATTGTCACCTTATCGGTGGCAATGTTGTCAATGTCAACACCTTTACATCTTGTACACTCTTTTCTTGATGAGGATTGCATTGACTCAACCTTGCTTTTGTGCGTCAATGTGCTACTCTTGAGGACTTCAATCTCTCCTTCCAATAACTTGTGATTCTCTTTAAGAGATTCACACTTTGTTTCGAGTGAGAGGTTGATGTCTTCAAGCTTAGCATTTGACTTGTTTACCTTAGTAAGGCAAAGAGTCAACTCCTCGTTCTTCTTTCTTTCTTCCTCAAGCAAGGCCTTCAACTCTTTAACCTCATCAAGCTTCTTGATAAGCATGTTTTCTTGTTTGTCCACCATCTCTTCGCTCTCTTCAACCTTCTCTTGCATTATCCCTAACATTTTCACCATATCTTGCAAGGAGGGGACTAGCTCCTCCTCATTATCATTGTTAGAGGAATTGACAAGAGGTTTAGTTTGTACCTTGTTTTCTTTGGCTATGAAGCATTTGGGGGTGTCATCCTCATCGTCGGTGAGGTTGTTGAAGAGTGATGATTTGGCCGGTGTTAGGCCATATGCAAGATTGGCAATTCCTCCTTCTTCATCTTCATCATCATCTTCATCGTCATCGGAGACATATTGTTGGCCAATATGAGTTTGACCCTTGAATGGTTTCTTGAAGTTCTTCTTCTTAATGAACTTCTCCTTCTTCTCTTCCTTTCCATTGAGTTGAAGGCACTCCGCAATGAGATGTCCCGGGTCATGACAAGTGATAGCACTTTCTTGTTGATCTTCTTGCCCTTGCCTTATCAAAGCTCTTCTTGGTAAACCCATTGTTGATCATGAACTTGCCAAACTTCTTCACAAACAAGGCAAGCTCTTCATTGTCTTCTTCAATCTCAATTTGGTCTACCTCCACAACTTCTTTCTTTTTGGCCTTAAGTGCTACATCTTGCTTGCTTGTGCTCTCATCTCCAATTAGCACACTCACTCTCTTTCCCTCATCATCACGGCTTTTGTGAGCAAGAATTCTTCCAATTACTTCATCCGTAGAGAATCCATCAAATCCTTCCTTTTCTTCAATGATAGTGCAAAGTGTGGAGTTCCACACTCTTAGTGACATTAGAAGCTTGAGATTCACTTCTTGTTCGCTCACGTCATCTCCAAGTGACCTTCGCTCATTCACAATGTCCAAGAGCCTATCATGTGTTTGTTGAGGGTCTTCGCCCTTCTTCATCACAAAGAAGTTGAATTGATTTTTCAGCACTTGCATCCTTGACTTCTTCACCACATCGACTCTCTTATGAACTGCAATGAGCTTGTCCCATATAGCTTTGGCATTCTCTAGTCGGGACACCTTAGAGTACTCTTTAGCACTCAAAGACGAGAGCATTGCCGACACGGCTTGCGCATTGCGATGTATGTTGATGTTGTCCATTACGGTGTGTCTCTCCTCATCCTCAATCACATATCCTTTTTCAACCACTTCCCACACGGGCGGACCAATTGACAGCAAGTACATTTTCATCCTATGCTTGTACCAACTAAAATCTTTTCCATCAAACCACGGTAGTCGTCCACTACCGCCACTATTCACATTTGCCACATCATTATAGTTGAAGTTGTACCTTGTGTCCAACTTCCCACCACTTGTTCCATCCTTGGCAAATGGATTTCTTTCCTCATCGGTCTTCCCTCTCTTGTTGGGACTATCGTCCCCTCCAACAAATTCCCCCGACATCTTTTCTTCTCAAGCGGTTAAGCTCTTCTCGAGAAGACCTGCTCCGATACCAATTGAAAGTTGCCTAGAGGGGGGTGAATAGGCAATCTAGATAAAAACCTGAAATTACAACACTTAAAAGCAAATGGATCAAATTTGCCACCGACGGAACTTCCGTCACCGACGGAACTTCCGTCGGGGTGGTGAGATGAAAATTCTAGGGAATGGAAAGGGAGAGGAAATCTCACGATTCCACTTGAATGGAAACCTTCCTTTTTGCCTTGAAAGTGTTATACCTGCAGAAATTTAGTAGACACGCAATACACAAGTAGATCGGGCTAAAATATACCCGAGAGATGAACAAGCAAACACACAACAAAAACAAACAAGAGAGGCGCGGAGATTTTTCACCGAAGTTCGGACCCCTCACAAAGAGGTTCCTACGTCTCCGTTGAGGAGCTCACAAAGAGCCGGGTTTCTTTCAACCCTAATCCTCCCAAGCAACCACAAAGGTCAACCTTGGTTTTCTTCTTCTTCCTTGGATTCCTTTCCTTGCGGAGGCGAATCTCAACCTTCACAAACTTCTCAAGGCTCACCACAAGCTTGGGAGCTCTAGGGCAACACCTAGCCAATCTAGGAGAACGAATCTTCAAGAGTAACAAGTGAAGAACGAGATTAATTGCTAAGGGAAGATGTGCTCTAGGTTGGGTTGGTGCTATCAAGCTTGGAATCAAGATGGGAGCTCACTCCAATGGCTTTGGATCTCAAGAGGAGTGGAGAGGAGTGAGAGAGAGAGCTTGAGCAAGATCCGAGAGTTCAAAGGCACCAGCAGCTTTTCTCACGGGTTAGGTCAAAGCTTTATATAGTGTGGGCTCTAACAGAGCCGTTGCTCAAGTCAATGATTGGACTTGACTCGTGACGAACTTCCGTCACCCTATTAGGTCAACTCGCGAAAAGCCCAGGACGGTACTTCCGTTCGAGTTAGAACTTCCGTCCAAAACTCTCCGGAACCGACGGAACTTCCGTCGCCCTAGACGGAACTTCCGTCGGGCAAGATTTGAACTGGAAAACCCTAGGAACGGTACTTCGTCACGTTTGGGACTTCCGTCCCAAACTCTTCGGAACCGACGGAACTTCACGTCGCCCAGCACGGAACTTCCGTCGGAGTGGAGAAGATAGGAAAAGATAGGCTTTTTGATCGTGGTTGAGTTGGTATTTTGGTTCCAGGTTGTTTGAGAATACCTAGAGCACATTCTTCCTCGCACGTAAGATCGCTTCACCCCTCTTAATAGTTTGGCACACCTATACTCAAGAAGCTATAAATCTAAACTTGTCACCTTTGCTCTTTGAGTACTTCAACTTTTTAATTGAGGGGTTTACTTTCTCACATTGTGGATACTATCATTTTGTTGTCCTACACAATGACTCAATAACCACATTAGAGCTTTTAATCATTTGTCATTTATCACCAAAACCCACTAAGGGGCCTAGTGCATCTTCGGTAACAATTTGGTAACTCGGGTACATGAGCTGATTAATCCAATTACTGGCCAATGGGATGTCGACCTTGTGAATGAGTTATTTTGGCAAGTGGATGTGCACCGCATATTACAAATTCCTCTCAGCCACGGGAGGGAAGATTTGGTTGCATGGCACCACAACCGAAATGAGCTCTTTACGGTTAAATCAGCATACCATAGTCGGTGGATACATAAATTCGGAGGAAACAATTCTATGCAGGCAGGAGGAATTGGTAATGAAGGAACATGGTCCAGGCCGTGGAAACTAAAAGTCCCGACGAAGATAAAAATTTTAAATTGGAGATTAATGCTGGGAATTATACCTTGCCGGGGATACTAGCAAATAGACATATCGGAAACTCAAGCAGCTGTCCTATATGTGCACAAGGGTGTGAGGATATTAAACATCCGATGTTTACTTGTCGAAGAGCACAAGATATATGGAGATACCTGGACGTATGGCAGCTAATTGAAAGGAAGGTCGAGGCAGATCACTCGGGGTCAGTGGTGTTAAGCGACATTTTAAATACAGCCTATGACCAAGCGAGTGACAAACCTGGAATTGCTGAAATTATTAGTACGGGTGCCTGGTACATCTGGTGGGAACGACGCAGGCTTGTCCATGAGAACATTATCCAACCTGCATTCCGGTCAAGCACTGTCTATAGAAACTTTAGCAAAGAATTTCCAGCGCTCGATGTCAAAAAATCCAACAATAAGAGAAGGCTGGAAAAGGCCGATGGAAGGAACAATCAAGGTAAATGTGGACGCAGGATTCAATGAGGACTCAGGTTTGGGGAGTTCAGAGCGTCATCATCAGAGACTCGTCGGGTGGGTTCATTGCGGCAGCGCAGAAATTTCTGCCTCACGTAGTGGACGCCCTTTCAGCAGAAGCATTGGCTCTTAAAGAAGGCCTAAGGCTAGCTCAAACCATCGGAGGTAACCGCCTCATATTTGAAACAGATTGTCTAGAAGTGGCGGAAACGATGCAACAAGGCGGATTCTCAGCAACACCGGCGGCAGCTATTTATGATGATTGTTACAGATTTTGGTTAGGATTTGATTCTATTTCTATTAACCATTGTAACAGGGAAGCAAACCGGGTTGCTCATGAGCTAGCTAAAGTAGCTTCTTTAAATAGACAAGACTGTATTTGGGTCGATGAACCCCCTAGATTTATCCATCAGCACCTGGTTAATGATGTAACTGTCTTTGATAATCAATAAAGTCGCCAGGTGGCTTTAAAAAAAACATAGGAACATATAGGATATATAGCACCTTATCAATTTATTCATACCAGATATTTCACACCCACGTTAATTACCACATACTCCAGCCCGTTCCATCACTACATCACCCGAGGTACTACTAGTAAGCATCTTCTTATCATAAACATAAACCGCTCCAGTAATATGCCTGGACCCTTCATATTAGCACCGATACAAAGGGACTAGCATCTAGTATCACACGTGCTAATCGTTCTCTCGATATAGTACTAATTAGCACCGGCTAATCTCACCCACCAGACGCCGGAGACCGCATTGACACCACCAGCGGCCACTGAGCTCAACAGTATGCCGTGCACTTGACCTTGCAGTCGACGGTGCAGCTGCCCCCGCCGCCGCCGCCGCCGTACCCCTTGCCGGCGCCGCTGTAGGAGGAGAAGCACTTCTTGGGGCAGGTCACGCGCTTCCTGTAGCACGGGCCCTTCTCGGAGCACACCACGGACGGCGCCACCACGCCGCCGCGGGCGTACCCGCCCGCCGGCCCGCCGAAGCCGCCGCCCCACCCGCCGCCCAGGCCCGGGATGCCGTTCCCGATCCCGCCCATCCCCGGGATGCCGAACCCCGGGATCGTCGGGATCCCGCCGCCGGCGCCCGCTCCTGGGCCGGGCTTGGTCGTGCCAGCAGGGGCCGGGTACACGGGTGGCGCCCTGCCGCCGGGCTTGTTCGCGCCCGGGGCGGGGTACACTGGGCCGGGCTTAGTCGTGCCCGGAGCAGGGTACATGGGCCCGGGCTTCGTGGTGCCGGGGGCCGGGTACACGGGCGGCGGCTTCACGATGGGCTTCTTGCCGTACCCGCCAGCGGGGAGGACTTGAGCTCCGCGTCCACGACGCCGCGCGCGGCGGCCACGAGGGCGGCGGTGGACAGGAGACAGAGGAAGAGGAGGAACGCGGCGTGGCGGGGACTGGCCGCGGCGGCCATGGCCACTGGTATGACCGTGCTTCTTTCGCTTTTCTGATGAACTTGTGTACTACGCTTCGACGAGGATCGGATGAGCAGGTGTCCGTGGTTAGATCGTGCGTGGTTACGTGGTTAAGTAGAGGCGATTTGCGCCGCGCATTGAAGGAGGCGCGCGAGGGGCGGGCAGTTGGGGAGCTCCAGCTGACGAGCAGTAGCCGAAAGTGTCAGTGAACCAGTGGAGTAATGATAATACGATCGCCAAGGACGCGTCTGATGCTGCCACCCACTGGTCGTAGCTTAGGCCCCCTTTGGAAGACACCGGATTTTCACAATCCAGAAGCTACGATGCTTCTAAACGGAGTGAATTCTAAAGCTGCTTTTGGAATCTTAAGGATCAAATTCTTAAAATCCTGGTAGCTGGCGCGGACAAGCTAAAGGCAGATATTGACCATACAGTGCTCCCTTGTCCTGCCCCTTACTGTGCGATGTGACACAAAAAAAAATTGCTAAAAGAAAATGAAAAAGGGCAAAATGAGACCATCCCATACACTAGTCTAGGGCCCACGGACACAGATAGCTACTAGTAGCTGTTATCCAAACAGCATCAACAGATTTTGAGTAAAATCTTAGATTTTAAAATCCATTGCATAACCTGGATTTTCTGAATTGCATCTGAATCCAAACGGGGCCTTAACCTGATCGATCGATGGACCACGCAAAAATCTGGATCGAGTATCGCGTGTGACGGCGAGGCACGTAGGCAGACATCACAGAATCGATCCATTAGCGTAACTGTGTGAGGCAGACATCCACGATCGAAGAACCGTGCCACGCCATGTGCACATTTATGGCGCTCGCAGATGCTGCGGACCTCATTTCAGCTTCAGCCACAAACCGAGCACAGTTCGCCACCGTCACGTTCCGTGCACCTCAACTGGTTCGTTGCATGGCAGCTTGACCATCTGCTCCGGCCGGCCTTCTTCCTCGATTGCATTCAAAGACGATGCGCTCCCTCCTTCAGATTTGGCAGCGTTTTCTGTGGGTGAGACAGCGGAGGAACGGGGAGCGGAGCAAGTCGCCGACAAGCAACATGGGATGAATTGAAGGCGAAAGAGATAGACGGTTCAATCCAAAGTTGCAGCACACAGCTCACGGCTGGTACTGGCTCTGGCACCGCCGCGCGCAGATCGATCAGCCACCGGCAGGTCAGTTCTATAGGCCCTATCTGAATCCGGATAGGGTCACTCAGGTACAGTACCGTGTGACTTCTGACCTGCGATTTTTTTTCCTTCAAGATTCTTGTTCACGTACTACTTATTTCTAACAATCCAGAATTTAATCCTCCACGGCATGATTGGGAAATAAATCCTCCCAATTTAATTTACTCTATTTCTAACACAATCCAGAATTATACAGCTGTTTCTTGCCGGCCATGTCACACTCGCATAATTAAGTTCCACGGTTGCCCGAATGAGGAACCCATTGCCAAACCAACAAACCGATGTAGTGATTCACCAATCTTTCAAGAAATTAAAAAGGGATGTATCATTATTAAATCGGAAACAGCGATGATATGTAGTACCATTTGCTACCAAAAGGAAATAACTTTCTTGTGACTATGTAGCAGTACATGATGAATGGAAAGTTCATTGTCGTACATGAGCTTTCGAGACAACAGTTACTATCAGGGGTGCAGCACAATAGCAAAGCAAACCTTCACATAAGCAGTGTTTACCTTTTCTGATGAATATTTAGTTTCGTTTTTTCTTTCTCAGTTATTAATTACCCCCTCCGTTTTTGTTTTGATGACGTTCCAACAGCACACTTTAGTTCTTTCGGCGGTCAATTTTTCTGTCCGAACAGCAACATTTCACGAAGGGATGAGTATTGTATAAGACAGTGGCTGCTGCTCTAACTAAGCGATCATACGTGAATGCGGAGCTCAAGCATTGCTTGTGTATCATGTACATTTGAGATGAGGAGATTTTGTTTCCAATACACTTACTGCACGAAAGTTGACATACACAATGATATTTTGTGAACTGAGCCAGAATAACGTTGAAGGATTAAGATGCAACCGTCTATTGTTCTACTACAGTTGCTAACTCACTCACAGTCGTAGAAGTACTTGATGCAAGACCCCGCGTTGAATTTTTTTGCAATCTCTAGTGTAAATGTCAATCTTCCAGAACATATTGCCCCCTAGTACTTTTTTTCGAATTCGAGGATGCAGAAACATGCACCCCAGCCTTATGCATTGCACAGTAAAACATTTAGTACTACATTGAGTTACATCTAGTTCCACTCGTTCTTGCTCTTCTCTCATTACAACCGGCTTGCTCAGTGACGAAGCCATGACGGCCGCCATACCTCCTGCCAGTGAGATCCTCCCCTCCCTGCTATGATTTCATTTTTTTTTCTTCACATCAGCGAAGCTTGGGGAGGTGGAGCGAGTACGTTCGATCTAGAGTGTTAGAGTGCGGTCCGACTCATCATATCCACGAGCCCTCGCCGCCAGCCCAGGTCACATTGGGTCTACCGAACCATAGGCCCAACCGGAACCCCCAACCAAGGTCCCGGGCCACCTCAACCCAAAAGACTAGTCCGATAGGTGAGGATCCCTCCAACTTATTAGTTGGCTCCCCCATCATCAATATCCGATGTGGGACTAAACTCAACAATCTCCCCCATCACACATCGGGTGGCTCTATCTCTCATTCACATCCGGGTGGACACCCCTCCGACGACCCGATAACCATGTGGCGCGGGAGATCTAATCCGATGGTCCGATATCCGTGTGGGATCCCCGAGATTGTTTCAAGTACGATCCGATATCCGTGTGGGGTCCCCGAGATTGTTTCAAGTTTCCGACCATGGCTCCGATACCACTTGTTAGAGTGCGGTCCAACTCATCATACCTACGAGCCCTCGCCGCCAGCCCAGGTCACATTGGGCCTACCGAACCATAGGCCCAATTGGAACCCCCAACCAAGGTTCCGGGCCACCTCAACCCAAAAGACTAGTCCGATAGGTGAGGATCCCTCCACCTTATTAGTTGGCTCCCCCATCATCAATATCCGATGTGGGACTAAACTAAACACTAGAGGAAGAAGAAATATAATTGGGAGTGCCGGAGAGGGATGGACGTGGACTGTTATGGGCGGGTTGGCAGCCTATTAGGCCTTTTTGTTTGTTGTTATCTCTCTCTTATTTGTCGATTGGAAAATTTTGAGATTAGTCGGGTACGCTCGTGTCTTTTGGGCGTCGAGATTACTCGCGTACGCTCGTGTCTTATGTGCGCCGATATTTTTTTAATAAAAAGATGGTTTATATTATATTACGGTAAAGGAGGGTACAAAGTCACCTTTAAGCAAGGTATAGACATCACTTCAAAGCAGCACAATACACACCATAGTGTAATCCATGCATCTAAACCCAAACTTGAGAAACGGTCTACATGTAAGCACCGCACATGGATACAACAAGATAAAACAACTGGACGAGAGAGATATTTGGCGCAACTCTAGTGGCATCGACTGGTCGTAAGACGGCCGGACGAAGGTGCCTCCATTGCATTTGTGGAGGTAGAGGTATGAGCACAATGTTGGCATGAATATTCGTCGTCGATGAATGATATATGGTTGAACCGTCATCGAGACGTAGATGAACGGCGTTGTTGGCTCCCGAGATGAGTGGAGCTGAGCTTCCTTTCTTTGTGGCGCATTGTTCTTGACGTTGAGGCGTAGGAGCCGAAGCATTATGCGGAGGATGACCCTCCACGAACCGGATCCCTAGGGGCCCCGGATGGGGCCTAGGCCATAGCTTAGTCACCATAGGAATAGCCCAAACGATGCGGGATCCGGGTTGCCCAGGGCCACATGGCCCTCTCGCTTGTAGGGTCAACGAGCAACCGGCCATGCAGGGGGCATCCAGGCCTTCCACGGTGACGTTGGGCCCCACCATGAGGAAACCCGCCATCACGAGTGTGACATCCCATGTCACGATTAAGGCTAATCTCGTAGTTAGTACCCTAATCACCCCACTAATGAAGCACTAACCCTAATTACCCAAAGGAGAAGAAGAAAAATAAAAAGGAAAAAGGAAAAACCTACTCCTAAACCCTAGCCCTAACCAAAATGCAAAAATTATAAAAACACTACCCACATATTTTTGCACCACTGGATTGCTCATGTAAAAAGATGAATTTACAATATTTTTACCAAATTTTTGAACAAAGTTTTGAAAGCCCAAAAATTCAAATTCAAATCTGAAACACTGCTACTTGTGAATTTTATATGAATTTTTGGAAGCATTTTTGGAACTTCAAACTTTAAGATGAAAATTAAAGGGAATCATTCTGAACCTTCCCATATTTTTGGTTTTATTTTTGAAGCACCAGAACCATGAACTTTATCCAAATTACCGAACCACAGTTTGAAATCTGAAATTTGAGCTTCGAGCTACGGTTGCCCTCTCGGGCAATGGCGACCGGACCGCCGGTCCGGCCAGCCTGGCCGCCGCCCGCGTGCGCCCTGCCCTGTCCCGTCGCCACGCGAGCTCTGGCCAACCCCCAACCGCCCTTGTACCCGCCGCCCAACCCCGGCCGGCCGGCATTGAAGGCCCCGCCACGGCCGCCGCCTCCCCGTCCGGCCGCCCTTAGAAAAAACGCCGCGCGAGGCCAAGGCCGCATCCCGTCGCCTCAAATCATTGCTCTCGCCCCCTCTGCTCCTCACCGCACCACCAGCTCGCCCTCTCGTCGCCGTAGCTCGCGCACGGCCGAGAAGTTCCGCCGCCGCCGCCATTGGCCGCTCCGGGCGCCTCCGCGTAGTGCGCCGCCTAGGTGAGCCGCGCTCCCCGATTTTCTCCGCCAAAACGTGCGCAAGGTTCCTCTGCAGCTCCACACCGACGCGCCTCCCCCTCCCCGCAGCCGGTCGCCGGAATTTGGAGCCGCCACCGCCACCGTCGTTCGGCTCCCCCGCCCTCTCCGTCGAGCCGTCTCCGGGGTCCATCTTCACGCCGTCCGAGCCCACGCCGCTGCTCCCCGTACTCAGGTGGTGCTCCCGGACCCTGCCCCTCTTCCTCTCCCCTCTCGTGCCGCATGCGCCGCGCCGCCGGAGTGCCCGCGCCCGCCGCCGCTCGCCGCGCCGCCCCTCCGGCCACCCCGGGCCCCCGTGGACCCCACCGTCGTGCTCCCCTTCGCACGCGCAGCATTCTCACCAAGGCTCGGAGCATGAGCTGCCCCGCAGCGCCGCCGCGAGCGAGCTCGCCGGCGCCGGCCGCCGCTCACCGGAGCCCGCGCGTCGCCCCTGTTTAAAAATCGGCCGATGGCATTTCCGTAATTAGGTCCGAACTTCGTTCAAGTTTGAAAAATCCATATCTAGCGTTTGAATCGTCCAAAAATTACAAACTAAAATGTTTTGGAAACTAGAAGACCTGTACTTTCATAAAAGTAACATGAACTCCTCAGATCTGGTCATTTTCACATTTTTATAAAAATGACAAAAGTCAACCCCTAAAAACTTAACTAGGCCATAACTTTAAAAATATAAATCCAAATTAAAAGCCACTTGGCCAAAGTCTTCACCCTCACACACATGAATTTTTGGCACTGGAAGATCTGCATTTCATTTCATATTTTTCAAGTTATTGCATTTCTTGCATTCTCTGTATTTAATTTTTAATTAATTCTGTATAAATTATTTTTGCATGAAACTTGGCAATTAATTTCCTTTTGGTACTGTACACATGTAGAAAATCCCATGTTAATTTTTGAGCATGTTAAGTAATGATTTTTGCAAGCCCTAGATCTAAATTTCTAAAGGGTCATTTTCAGCACATTCATAATTGGTTTTATGTCATTAAAAATCCTGTCCATGCATGTTTATGTAAAGTCTACTGTTCATTATGTCCTTTAGCACCCCATGGCAGGTTTAGTCGAAAGGTTTTATGTATTTCACCCATGTATGAATTTTGAAATCAAATTCCTATTCTAAAAGGGAATCGTCATCGCATGTGATGTCAAAATGCATAGGCCTAGATTTCTTCGTATTGCACTATAAAAACTTGCTAAATTATTAGTGCTAAATCTACACTAACCACAGCACTCATGTCTATGCACCAAGTCATTACTCATTACATTAGTCTGACCATGCTTGTCATGTCTTTAGACCCCATTTAAATAAAACAAGAGACATGTCATGCTTGTTAGGGTTTGAGCAAACAAACTTGTGATTAATATGTTCATGGGCATCTTTACAAAACAGCACACATGCATTACCCTATTCATCACCCTTGTATGCATATTACTTATGCAATGCATTTCATTCCTTAGGTGACGACGCCGAATTGACTCCGCCGGAAGAAGCTATTGCCACGCTCAACGCTTGTGAAGCTAGTACTAACTTCGATCACTCTCAAGGCAAGCCCCGGTGCATTCCTATTATTTCGAAATGTCTTTCTTTTATCACTATATTAAGGATGGTGAATGTGCATTTAAGTTCTAGGAGTTGATTGGAAATCCACATGCATAAATTCCTATATGTCCTATGTCCCTTATGTGTCATATCCTCGTTAGAATTGCTATGCTATGTTTATGGAGTCAACGATAGATTGGGGATCTCACTCATGGCTTATGATTAAATGTGGACATGATGAAATTGGTTAAAATTGAGAACACCCCATTGTGACTCCGCGAACAAGTTTGAGTTGTGTACCACTTGCATACCTTTCTTATGGGGATCGGTAAACCTATGTAGCTTGTAAGTTGTAAAGTGAGCCGGATATCTCACCGACCCGGAGGTGATGTGTTTGGCACGGTGGTTGCACGGGTTGAGGACCGTTGGAGAGTACATGGGTTAAGCCTTGGGCGCGTTGTTGAACGGTCGCAAGGGGGACGTGTACTCCGGGTCGGTGGCCCCGTGTTTTACTTTACGATGAACTCGCAAACGGTGGCCATACGTGTTCTTAAATGATGCGTATGTCGTGCATTTGGGTTCTCTCCTGCAGGATTAATAATTCGATAATTATCGCCGTTTCCTCTCGGTTAATGAGTACCACTTGATTCGAGCAGTCCGCAATGTATAGTAATGGAAAGAGATTGAATAGCTTGCTGTTTTATATTGATATTAAATTGTATTGCAAACTCTTGTATTGTTAGCATGCTCACTAAAGTTTCTTTTATGCAATCACCCTATTAATTTGGCTAAGTAATAAAATTGCCAACCTAATTAGCATAGGTGCTATTTATGCAAAAAGGCCAAGTTAAACCGGTCAAACCCCATGCATCTAGGCGTCGGTCTTAGATGGCCAAGTTGACGGGTAAGACTTGCGGAGTATGTTAGATACTCGGGCTTTGCCACTACATGTTGACTTACGGGTTTCCCGCAAGCCGGTTTCGTGATTGTTGTGGTAAGGTGGTTTGGGACGGAGAAGAGCCCAAAGAGTGGACCATTGAATGGGTTCCGAGCTCTCCGACCCACGATGAGTGAGCCATGGCCTAGGCCGGCATGGTTCCTTTAAGTTATCTATGTATCGTCGAGTTGTATCTCGCTTCCGCACTTTAAATTCGAACAAAGATCATGGTTATGTAAGACTTAATCTCGAACCTAATGTATCTTTTATTCGAATTCTATGTTGTAATCAAGACTTAATTATGTAACCTTGCAAATCGTGTATGTTGTTAATGTGATGCTATGTATGGTTGCTTCGTCAATCATCTCCCAAGGCGATCCGTACCACACTTAACTATCTTTCGGGATAGGGGTGTGACACGTGGTATCGAGCCGACTTGGGATTTGCGTCACGCTAACACTCATTCTAAAAATCTTAAAACCCGTTTTTGAGTCACGGTGAGGTACGAGTCTAGATAGAAAGGCCAATATAAGGACTATATAGTATGGTGGCAAAACTAACCCCGTGTTATGATTGTTAAATATTTTGCAACTACGGCTTGAGCAAAGGTATGTGATTGAGTGTTGTCAAATTTTCGCATGATATTATTGGTGTGACTCGAATACACTCTTATTCGAGAGCTCTCCATGTGAGGCGAGGTGACATGGATTTATTTTTGGTTTGTTTCTTTTGAATTTGATGTAATGTTTCTGGAATCCATCTCTTGCAGGTACATAACAACGCTTTAGTTCGTGTAGTATCGTGTGAGAGGTGTGTGTGTGCCACCGATGCGCTTGTCCGATATTCGTATCGGCGGGCGCGGTCTTTTAATTTTGTGAGGACGTACGGAACGACATATTGAGCATCCATCATCCTTGCATATCATGTCATCATGTCAAACATATGCATGTGAACTTGTCCAAATGAAACGACCCAAAAATTTGGTCACCTAGCTTAATTCTCACAAAGAGGTAGAAACCGAAACACTAAAACGAGGCAAAATATGGCAGATTTCTTGACTTTCACCAAAATAAGCATAACTTCCAAGTTACTTATCCAAATGAGGCAAATAAGGACTTTCTGGAAAGCTTGTATTATGCACTACAACAATCTCCTAGTCTCAGGTCTTGTGAAAATCTGGAACGTAGCTAGAATTGCCCATTACAGAGAGCTGTTCTGGAATTGGCAGAATGTGCTCCGGTTCTGTCCCTGTCGTAGATCGTGCATAACTTTCAAACGACAAGTCGGATTGAGCTGTTCTAGGATGAGTTGGAAAGCTTAAGAATTTGTCTAAAACTTTTGTAACAAACTAAAAGTGTGAATCAGCCCAGAAACAGGAGTAATCATCGAGTTTTGGTAGCCTGTCGAATCTGTCCAGAAAAACGGAACCGTGTTAGGATTGTGCGAAAGGTTTTGTCGCATTCTTTTGCTAAGTTGGGCCATTCCATCATTCATGCTTTACTTATTTAGCGTGTTTTGTTGTTGGATCTTGAGTTTTGACTTGTGTTTCAAAATTCTCCGACAGATGGCCCCCGGCAAGCTCATGTTGGACCGTGAGAACCTCGCGAGGCGGGTGCTCGAGTTGGAGCAGGAGCGTGCTGCCCTGCAGGCCACCCTCGCCACCCGCGACGCCGAGCTTACCACCCGCGACGCCGAGCTCGCCGCTCGCGACGCCGAGCTTGCTGCCCGCACCGCCGAGCTAGCCGAGCGCACTACCGAGGTGGATACCCTCCGTACGCAGCTCGAGTACAGCGAGACGGAGCGTTGGAACTTCTTCGAGCAGCTCCACGACGCCCACCTTGCCCTTGAGGGCAATGGAGCCGCCGCTCTGCAGGCCACGCTTGATGAGCGTGATGCCCAGCTCGCCGCCGCGAATGAGGAGAACTACGTCCTCTCCGGCCAGGTGGATGCCCTTCTCGAGGAGAAGGATGAGTTGGATGTTACTCTCCCGGAGACTCAGGGCGCTAGGGATGCTTTGGAGGGAGACCTCCAGAACGCCCGGGCGACTATAGCGCATAACAACGCTACCATTGAGCATCTCCAAGCCGCCAACAACGCCTTGCACGCCATCCTTAATGGCGGACCTCCCGAGCCACTTGAGATCGTCCCACCCGAGGAGGATGTGGAGATGAGTGATGGCG
Organism: Chloris gayana; assembly: GCA_031894775.1. NCBI lineage: Eukaryota > Viridiplantae > Streptophyta > Magnoliopsida > Poales > Poaceae > Chloris > Chloris gayana. The sequence goes on along the minus strand of JAUNZO010000885.1, from coordinate 708,273 downwards.
AGGATGTTTCCGACGTCGAGGACGGAGCACCACCCTCTCCCATGAGGGATGACGTCGACTACTACGGCGATGACGACGAGTAGTTGTCACGACCGGTGGTCGTAGCTCTATGTGTGTAGGATTTGTAATCTCGTGAGGCATGTAACCGTGTTGGAAAACGATCCGCGTGTTGTTAATTAAGCTCTCCGAGATTTGTGTTTGTTTGTGGGTCACATGTGATGTAACCTAAGACCGTGTTGTATCGGATTCGTGGTTTCCCGTGTATCAAAAATTTCGGTCATGTTGCTACTATGTTGGAATCTATGGAATATGTGTGTTGCCAATGCATTATGCTTATTTCATCAATATTTTCTTCGTACATGCAATCTGAAATTTTTGGTCCCTTATGCCCAATGTCATGTTTTCTTGCTATTTTAGCTCTTGGTCTAATGAGCTAACGTGAGAAATTTTTCATGCATGACAGATGGTGAATACCCGCCGTGGTGAAGCTTCCGGAAGTGGGCATGGTGCGAGGGAAGAGCAACTCCCCAACCCTCCACCCCTCACGCCGTTGGAACAACTCGTATCCAACCAAAACGAGATGTTCCGCTTGTTCTTTGCAAGTCAAACCAACCAAGGACAAGGCCAAGGACCGCCACCCCAAGGGCCGAGGAATTCCACCTATGCCGACTTTTGGGCCACTCAACCGCCCAAGTTTGGTGAAGCTACTACCGATCCGTTGGAGGCGGATAATTTTCTCCGCATCATTGAGTCGAAGTTTGCTCTCCTCAATTGCACATCGGAGCAAAAGGTTCTCTTTGCAGCTCAACAACTTCGTGGCTCCGCTAGTGCATGGTGGGCAAGTTTCACCGCCGCACTTCCCGCCGGTACTCAAGTGAACTGGCCGGACTTTTGCACCGCATTTCGCGCGCATCACATTCCCGCCGGTCTCATGAAGCGCAAGTTGTAAGAGTTCCTTAGTTTGAAGCAAGGTGCTGGAACCGTGCAAGAGTATGCACGGAAGTTCAACTACTTGGCTCAGTATGCATCCTATCATGCCGACACGGATGACAAGAAGAAGGATTGCTTTCGTTCGGGGCTAAGCCCAAAGTTACAAGATCGCTTGGCTCAAGTCACTACCGGCACGTTCAATGACTTGATGAGTGCCGCAATTGTGCAAGAAGATGCTATCCGTGCTCACCAAGAGGACAAGAAGAGGAAGCGTGCCGTAGGAAATCCATCCGGCTCCGCTCCGCCCAAGTACAAGCTAGCTATCACTTCCCCGACCGGACAGAAGTTTCGGGCCGCATTGCCGCCGACGGGGGCTCACGTCGGTTTGTGCCGCAGCAGCACCACCACTCCCACGGTGGAAATCAGCAGCATACCACCTCGTTCCGCCCTCCACAGCAGCAATACCAAGGTGCTAGGCCCGGTCCTCAAGGTCCGTGCTTTAATTGTGGACGTCCGGGTCATTTCGCGAAGGATTGCCGTGTTCCGACACGCAACCCGGGGAACAACAATGGTTCCGGAAGCGGCAACAACAACCAAAACCGCAATGGGAATAACGGGAATGGGAATCGCAATCAATCCTCCACTCCAAATGCTAAGAATGGCCGAGTCAACTATACCACGGCCGAAGAGATTCAAGCGGGAGAACCGGTACTTTCGGGTATGTTTTCGGTCAACAACCACTCCACTTTGGTTCTTTTTGATTCGGGTGCAACTCATGATTTCATTAGTCAAGCATGTGCAAAAACCCTACAACTCACTCCTACCGTTTTGGATATTCCCTATATCATCACATCACCCGGTGGAAAGATAAAAACAAACCTAGAGTTGAGGCAAGTCCCACTACACCTCGAAAGAAAAATATACCCCTCTTCTCTCATAGTTTTGTGTGGGCAAGGAATAGATATAATCCTAGGTATGAGGTGGATGAAACTCCATAAAGCCGTTCTACATATCGATTCTCGTGAAGTTCACCTAAACTCCCCACTCCATGGTTCATCTATTCTCCGATTGCCCCATCCAAAATTCTCCACTTCAACAATCTACCGTCTTGAGGGAAAACGGATTGAGGATATTCCCGTGGTATGTGAGTTTCCCGATGTTTTTCCGGATGACTTACCGGGCATGCCACCCGATCGGGATGTCGAGTTTAAGATTGAGCTCCAACCCGGTACGGCACCAATTTCCCGTAGGCCGTACAAGATGGCTCCCAATGAGCTAGCAATCTTAAAAGAGCAATTGAGTGAGCTTATGGATAAAGGATATATTCGCCCTAGTTCTTCCCCGTGGGGATGTCCCGCTCTCTTTGTGAAGAAGAAAGATAAGACGCTACGTCTATGTGTGGATTATCGCCCTCTCAATGCGGTAACTATTAAGAATAAATACCCGCTCCCTCGGATTGATATTCTCTTTGATCAATTAGTTGGTGCTAAGGTTTTCTCTAAGATTGATCTCCGATCCGGTTACCATCAAATCAAGATCCGAGCCGAAGATATTCCAAAAACCGCATTCTCTACGCGGTATGGTCTCTTTGAGTATCTCGTCATGTCTTTTGGGCTCACGAACGCCCGGCTCATTTTATGTACTTGATGAATTCGGTATTCATGCCCGAGTTGGATAAGTTTGTCGTGGTCTTCATTGACGACATTCTTATTTATTCGAAGTCCGAAGAAGAGCATGCCGAACACCTTCGCATTGTTCTCCAACGGCTTCGTGATCATCAATTGTATGCCAAGTTTAGCAAGTGTGAATTTTGGTTGAAGCAAGTGCCTTTCTTGGGTCACATTATTTCCGCGGAAGGTGTAGCCGTTGACCCAAGTAAAGTGGAAGACGTGCTTGTTTGGAAATCCCCAAGGTCGGTGAGACAAATCCGGAGTTTTCTAGGTCTTGCCGGCTACTATCGGAAATTCATTCCCAATTTTTCAAGCATAGCCAAGCCTATGACAAAATTGTTGGAGAAAGATGCTAAGTTCAAATGGAGCCGTGAATGTGAAGAAGCCTTCCAAACTCTCAAGAAGCATTTGACATCCGCTCCGGTGTTGGCACAAGCCGACATCACCAAGCCGTTTGACGTGTATTGTGATGCGTCCGGCACCGGTCTAGGATGTGTGTTGATGCAAGAAGGTCGTGTCATTGCTTATGCTTCTCGTCAACTTCGCAAGCATGAACAACATTACCCCACTCACGATTTGGAGCTAGCCTCGGTTGTCCTTGCTTTGAAAACTTGGAGGCATTATCTACTTGGAAATCTTGTCAATCTTTACACCGATCATAAGAGTCTCAAATATATCTTCACCCAACAAGAGTTGAATATGAGGCAACGAAGATGGTTGGAATTAATCAAGGATTATGAGTTGGAAATCCATTATCATCCGGGTAAAGCTAATGTGGTTGCCGACGCTTTGAGTCGCAAGGATCAATGCAATCATATTACCGGTTGTTCTAAGGAAAACTCGGAAATTTCAGATTCTAGTGAACCGAGTCTTCGAGTCATTCCCTATGGTTCGCTATATAATCTAGCTCTCATTCCTACCCTTCGTGAGGAAATTATTGAGGCGCAAAAGAAGGACGAAGGTATGGGATTTATTCGGCAAAAGATTGAGAAAGAGGAAGCTACATGTTTCCGACAAGATGACAATGGTGTATTATGGTTCAACCAACGTCTCGTTGTTCCGAAGGATATGGAATTACGGAAGAAAATAATGGACGAGGCACATTTGTCTAAATACTCCATACACCCCGGTAGCAACAAAATGTATCGCGGCCTAAGAGAAAAGTTTTGGTGGACACGCATGAAGCGTGAGATTGCACGGTATGTGGCCGAGTGTGATACTTGTCAACGAGTGAAAGCCGACCACTTGAGAAAAGCCGGATTATTGAACCCATTGAAGATTCCCGTTTGGAAGTGGGAGGACATTGCTATGGATTTTATAGTTGGATTGCCTCTCACATCAAAGAAGCACGATTCAATTTGGGTTATTGTGGATAGGTTAACTAAGTCCGCACATTTCATCCCCGTACATACTACCTACAATACCAAGAAGTATGCCGAGCTATACATCTCAAGAGTGTTGTGTTTGCATGGAGTACCTAAAACTATTGTTTCCGATCGAGGTCCGCAATTTGTATCTCGCTTTTGGGAACAATTGCATTCTTGTCTTGGTGCCACCCTCATTAGAAGCTCCGCATATCACCCTCAAACGGATGGACAAACCGAAAGATTGAATCAATACTTGGAGGATATCTTGAGAGCATGTGCTATGGAAAATAGAGGAAATTGGGATGATTGTCTTCCGTTCGCCGAATTCTCGTACAACAATAGCTATCAAGAGAGTTCGGGAATGTCACCGTTTGAAGCGTTGTATGGTCACTCTTGTCGTACACCTTTAAATTGGTCGGAAGCGGGAGAGAGAACTACTTTTGGTCCCGATCTTGTCACTCAAGCCGAAGAGAAGGTCCGACAAATTCAAGCCAACATGAAAGCCGCACAATCTCGTCAAGTAAGCTACGCTAACAAGAGGAGACGCCCTTGGAATTCGAGAAGGGAGATCACGTTTATCTTCGTGTCTCTCCGAATAAGGGCGTATCTCGATTTGGAATTAAAGGAAAGTTAGCACCCCGCTATATCGGACCCTATCCGATTGTGGAAAAGCATAGCGCGGTTGCTTACCGATTGCAACTACCGGAAAGTCTTGCTCGAGTGCACAACGTGTTCCACGTATCTCAACTCAAGAAATGTTTGAAGCCTCCGATAGATGTGGTCATTTCCGACACCGATCAACTAGAAGAAGATCTCTCCTACCCCGAATACCCCGTCCGGATTATCGATCAAAGCGACCGAGTAACTCGCAATAGCACTACCACCTTCTACAAAGTGCAATGGAGTAATCACACCGAAGAAGAAGCAACTTGGGAACAAGAGGATTTTCTAGAGAAGAACTTTCCCGAGTTCCTCGCGTCACACAAATCGGTAAATTTTCGCACTCCCTCTCCTTAATTCGTAGCAATTCTCGGGACGAGAATTTCTTTAAGGGGAGGGCTGTGACATCCCATGTCACGATTAAGGCTAATCTCGTAGTTAGTACCCTAATCACCCCACTAATGAAGCACTAACCCTAATTACCCAAAGGAGAAGAAGAAAAATAAAAAGGAAAAAGGAAAAACCTACTCCTAAACCCTAGCCCTAACCAAAATGCAAAAATTATAAAAACACTACCCACATATTTTTGCACCACTGGATTGCTCATGTAAAAAGATGAATTTACAATATTTTTACCAAATTTTTGAACAAAGTTTTGAAAGCCCAAAAATTCAAATTCAAATCTGAAACACTGCTACTTGTGAATTTTATATGAATTTTTGGAAGCATTTTTGGGACTTCAAACTTTAAGATGAAAATTAAAGGGAATCATTCTGAACCTTCCCATATTTTTGGTTTTATTTTTGAAGCACCAGAACCATGAACTTTATCCAAATTACCGAACCACAGTTTGAAATCTGAAATTTGAGCTTCGAGCTACGGTTGCCCTCCGGGCAATGGCGACCGGACCGCCGGTCCGGCCAGCCTGGCCGCCGCCCGCGTGCGCCCTGCCCTGTCCCGTCGCCACGCGAGCTCTGGCCAACCCCCAACCGCCCTTGTACCCGCCGCCCAACCCCGGCCGGCCGGCATTGAAGGCCCCGCCCCGGCCGCCGCCTCCCCGTCCGGCCGCCCTTAGAAAAACGCCGCGCGAGGGCCAAGGCCGCATCCCGTCGCCTCAAATCATTGCTCTCGCTCCCTCTGCTCCTCACCGCACCACCAGCTCGCCCTCTCGTCGCCGTAGCTCGCGCACGGCCGAGAAGTTCCGCCGCCGCCGCCATTGGCCGCTCCGGGCGCCTCCGCGTAGTGCGCCGCCTAGGTGAGCCGCGCTCCCCGATTTTCTCCGCCAAAACGTGCGCAAGGTTCCTCTGCAGCTCCACACCGACGCGCCTCCCCCTCCCCGCAGCCGGTCGCCGGAATTTGGAGCCGCCACCGCCACCGTCGTTCGGCTCCCCCGCCCTCTCCGTCGAGCCGTCTCCGGGGTCCATCTTCACGCCGTCCGAGCCCACGCCGCTGCTCCCCGTACTCGGGTGGTGCTCCCGGACCCTGCCCCTCTTCCTCTCCCCTCTCGTGCCGCATGCGCCGCGCCGCCGGAGTGCCCGCGCCCGCCGCCGCTCGCCGCGCCGCCCCTCCGGCCACCCGGGCCCCCGTGGACCCCACCGTCGTGCTCCCCTTCGCACGCGCAGCATTCTCACCAAGGCTCGGAGCATGAGCTGCCCCGCAGCGCCGCCGCGAGCGAGCTCGCCGGCGCCGGCCGCCGCTCACCGGAGCCCGCGCGTCGCCCCTGTTTAAAAATCGGCCGATGGCATTTCCGTAATTAGGTCCGAACTTCGTTCAAGTTTGAAAAATCCATATCTAGCGTTTGAATCGTCCAAAAATTACAAACTAAAATGTTTTGGAAACTAGAAGACCTGTACTTTCATAAAAGTAACATGAACTCCTCAGATCTGGTCATTTTCACATTTTTATAAAAATGACAAAAGTCAACCCCTAAAAACTTAACTAGGCCATAACTTTAAAAATATAAATCCAAATTAAAAGCCACTTGGCCAAAGTCTTCACCCTCACACACATGAATTTTTGGCACTGGAAGATCTGCATTTCATTTCATATTTTTCAAGTTATTGCATTTCTTGCATTCTCTGTATTTAATTTTTAATTAATTCTGTATAAATTATTTTTGCATGAAACTTGGCAATTAATTTCCTTTTGGTACTGTACACATGTAGAAAATCCCATGTTAATTTTTGAGCATGTTAAGTAATGATTTTTGCAAGCCCTAGATCTAAATTTCTAAAGGGTCATTTTCAGCACATTCATAATTGGTTTTATGTCATTAAAAATCCTGTCCATGCATGTTTATGTAAAGTCTACTGTTCATTATGTCCTTTAGCACCCCATGGCAGGTTTAGTCGAAAGGTTTTATGTATTTCACCCATGTATGAATTTTGAAATCAAATTCCTATTCTAAAAGGGAATCGTCATCGCATGTGATGTCAAAATGCATAGGCCTAGATTTCTTCGTATTGCACTATAAAAACTTGCTAAATTATTAGTGCTAAATCTACACTAACCACAGCACTCATGTCTATGCACCAAGTCATTACTCATTACATTAGTCTGACCATGCTTGTCATGTCTTTAGACCCCATTTAAATAAAACAAGAGACATGTCATGCTTGTTAGGGTTTGAGCAAACAAACTTGTGATTAATATGTTCATGGGCATCTTTACAAAACAGCACACATGCATTACCCTATTCATCACCCTTGTATGCATATTACTTATGCAATGCATTTCATTCCTTAGGTGACGACGCCGAATTGACTCACGCGGAAGAAGCTATTGCCACGCTCAACGCTTGTGAAGCTAGTACTAACTTCGATCACTCTCAAGGCAAGCCCCGGTGCATTCCTATTATTTCGAAATGTCTTTCTTTTATCACTATATTAAGGATGGTGAATGTGCATTTAAGTTCTAGGAGTTGATTGGAAATCCACATGCATAAATTCCTATATGTCCTATGTCCCTTATGTGTCATATCCTCGTTAGAATTGCTATGCTATGTTTATGGAGTCAACGATAGATTGGGGATCTCACTCATGGCTTATGATTAAATGTGGACATGATGAAATTGGTTAAAATTGAGAACACCCCATTGTGACTCCGCGAACAAGTTTGAGTTGTGTACCACTTGCATACCTTTCTTATGGGGATCGGTAAACCTATGTAGCTTGTAAGTTGTAAAGTGAGCCGGATATCTCACCGACCCGGAGGTGATGTGTTTGGCACGGTGGTTGCACGGGTTGAGGACCGTTGGAGAGTACATGGGTTAAGCCTTGGGCGCGTTGTTGAACGGTCGCAAGGGGACGTGTACTCGGGGTCGGTGGCCCCGTGTTTTACTTTACGATGAACTCGCAAACGGTGGCCATACGTGTTCTTAAATGATGCGTATGTCGTGCATTTGGGTTCTCTCCTGCAGGATTAATAATTCGATAATTATCGCCGTTTCCTCTCGGTTAATGAGTACCACTTGATTCGAGCAGTCCGCAATGTATAGTAATGGAAAGAGATTGAATAGCTTGCTGTTTTATATTGATATTAAATTGTATTGCAAACTCTTGTATTGTTAGCATGCTCACTAAAGTTTCTTTTATGCAATCACCCTATTAATTTGGCTAAGTAATAAAATTGCCAACCTAATTAGCATAGGTGCTATTTATGCAAAAAGGCCAAGTTAAACCGGTCAAACCCCATGCATCTAGGCGTCGGTCTTAGATGGCCAAGTTGATGGGTAAGACTTGCGGAGTATGTTAGATACTCGAGGCTTTGCCACTACATGTTGACTTACGGGTTTCCCGCAAGCCGGTTTACGTGATTGTTGTGGTAAGGTGGTTTGGGACGGAGAAGAGCCCAAAGAGTGGACCATTGAATGGGTTCCGAGCTCTCCGACCCACGATGAGTGAGCCATGGCCTAGGCCGGCATGGTTCCTTTAAGTTATCTATGTATCGTCGAGTTGTATCTCGCTTCCGCACTTTAAATTCGAACAAAGATCATGGTTATGTAAGACTTAATCTCGAACCTAATGTATCTTTTATTCGAATTCTATGTTGTAATCAAGACTTAATTATGTAACCTTGCAAATCGTGTATGTTGTTAATGTGATGCTATGTATGGTTGCTTCGTCAATCATCTCCCAAGGCGATCCGTACCACACTTAACTATCTTTCGGGATAGGGGTGTGACAACGAGGCGGGAGGGGCGGTCTCCCTCGGCGTCGCCAAATACGCCGACGACGAGATTCGAAGGGGCGGCGGAATGCTCCTTAGACCCGGGGACGACGAAGTGGCGAGGTGGCGGATCTTCACGATATCAGCTTGATGGTGCGGAGCGGACGGGTGTGACGTGGATGATGGGGAGGAAGCCGAACAGGAGGAGTGGAGGGGGCGGAGGAGGTAGCGGGCCGGAGGGTGGCACGAGAAGCCGTTGGCTCCCTCATTGAGGCCGCCGGTGACCGATCAAGGCTGAAAGGCCTAAGATTCGACGTTGAGCAACCAAGGGAAGGTGGTGGTGAGCAGGGCGAAAGCGGTGGAAGAGACGAGCGGACCTACAACTCTTTTATTGGGGCTTACCCGCAGCTCCGGGACGTCGTGAAGGGGAAAAATGTCACCGCCGATGAGCTGGAGGCCGAGACGGCAAGCAAGGCAACCTGGAGGAGGAGGGGCCGGATGCGACATTGCGCCATTGGGGGAAGCCTATGCGGAGGGGGGGTGGGGTTGGAGGCAGCGGTGGAGGCGGAACCCTAGCGAGGCTGCAAGGTTGGTTAGGGGCACCGAGGGAGAAGCTGTTCTCGGCTAGCCTATGCGTTGAGATTAGTCGCTGGCTGGAGACCACCCGTGACTAGTCGACTCAATGGTGACACACGGACACGACCATGACACAAAGCAGCAGAGCGAGCGAGTCATGGACGTGGAAACGAAGTCGGGAAATCAAGATGCTCCTCACCAGCGACAACTATCAAATTCAAATGGCAACATGATTAAGAAAAGATTAATAGGCGAGAAAATTGAATTATAGATTTATGATATATAGAATCAAATAATCAATTACTTCATGCTTTCTTTGCTTGCACGTGATATTATAATTTACATTTTTTATGTTTGTTGAATGATTGAAAGTTGTAAGCATAAATAGATGTTTTTACCTCTGTTTTGGGGTCAAGTATTGGCTAAAAATATCAAATCGTCTAAACAAGATCAACCGAGATGCCAATGTAGAAGGGGAAGATGCACGTGAAATTGAAACTCCTATAAGAGAAATCACTACTAGAATAAACCACTTTAGCGGCAGACACTATTTTTACCACGGTGACGGTCCTTTGAGGCTGTGACACCCCTACCTCGCGGAGCGAGAGGGATTGTCGAACAGGATCGTATCGGGAGACATTCGACGAAGCGAACGTACATTGCACATACATCGGGAATTCATTCATCATTTTATTACATCGGGAGAGCACTTGAGTATCAAGTTTTATACATAATCTCTTAAATATTACAAGCCATTGTTCAAATTTCAGATTACAATACATAAGCGAAGTGTTATTTTACAATACTTGGTAATGTCTTTGCGGAAGCGTAATTATCTCGACGGTACATATATATATATAGCTTAACTAGGAGAACCACACCAGCCCATACGGCATGGTCTCACTCTTGAGTCGGTGAAGCGGGAACCCACTCCACGGTCCACTCTTGAGGTTCCTCGCCTTGACACACATACTTCCCGCAGCAATCACAATAATCGGGCTGCGGGAATCCTGAAAATAGTTTCAACACAAACCCTGAGTATCTAATATACTCCGCAAGGCTTACCCGTCAAAAATGGTTCTAAGAACCGACCCTAACATGCAGGGGGCTTGACCTGGCTTGCGGGAACTTGCAAAAAAACAGCACTTAGAGTAATTGTCTAACTCATATTTTAGCCAAGTTAAGAGGGTGGAAACAAAATCATAAATTTTTGTGAGCAAGACTAACAAGCATGGTTGCAATACATGACTTTAATATTCAAAAACAGCAAGCTTAATCATCATATTCTCTTATTACTACGATGCAATCTGCTCGAGACAAGTGGTACTCATCACCGCGAGGGACGGCGATATATATCGATTTACACCCTGCAGGGGAAACCCAAATGCACGACATACGCATCATTTAAGAACACGTATGGCCACCTTTCACAAGATTATCATAGATATGAGCCGGGTCCACCCTCCGAGTGTGCATTCCACATGCAACCACAGTAGCGTCGGGTCCAAGGGTAATAACACACCCTCCATCTACTCACAAACCCGTGCATCCACCGTGACCAACACTTTGCACAAAGGGTGGAGAGACCGTCCAACACTACGACTCTCAAGTTACATCAGTTTACCAACTCCCATACGAAGGTATGCATTTGGTACACAACTCAATACTTGCTCGCGGAGTCACAACGAACGGTCCTTGACCGACACATACGGGGCTATGGCGAACAAGGGCCAACCTTGTCACCGCATCCTACACATGCTCTTCCCCGTACGGTCTCCAATTAATCATGTGGGGGTAACCAAAATTTAATCCCTAGACCGGGTGATCTCCAAATCACTCGGTGTTGCTACCGATAAATTATTAAGCATAGCACTAGCGATTAGGATTATACTTAACCAAGACCACGGGATACAGGAATCTAGTGCAACTAGGTTTCCGAGCAACTCCTAAACGTAAATGCACAATACATCATAGACGTATGTGAAAATAAAGAGAACTTTAAAACATAGGTCATGCTCCGGGGCTTGCCTTGATTCGGTTCGTAGTTAACACACTCGAACTCGCTCACTTCAAGTTGGTGCCCTCCTTGATCTTCAGCTCCGGTCGGAGTTCCTATATGAATGCATATGCAGTGCATGAGCAATAGATGAATTCGTATTTATATAGTTCATGGAACTTTCTCAATAATATAATGTAACGAAACGTTTGCATAAATTAAACATGTTCTCGAATCGTGATGATGTGGTCATGATGGTGGTAAGTGTGGTTTGTTTCATGGGGACAACCTTCTAATTAGGTAAACTTTCCATCATTTAGTATAAATGTACATGCTGATTTTGAGATCAAGAAGATAGGGTATAATTCATTATTGATATGAGTGCGACGAAAATAACTATATGACTAAGTGCTGCCATGTGATGATGTATAGCAATTGTAGTTATGCATTAATATTTATATGACATAATCTTGGACTAACTTATTTACGTACATTTCTTGGTATACATCAGTACCAATCTTTTCCTTATTAATTAGTATGCAAGAGGTTGATGTTCATTTCTTAGGATGAAGTTTTATCACTATGTTATACATCGTGCACCATAAGCACCCATCATTTCATGTGGTTTTGCTATGATTTAACCTACACCATATATGACCGTTCTTGCCCAAAATATAAACATTATTATGACATGTTTAATTGTACCATGTAAATGTAACAAATTATCTAGCCATAACAGAAGGTAAAAGGGCAATTTGAGCTTGGCCCATTCTCAGCCATTTTATTTAACTAAGTCAGGGTTGACAGGCTGCTTGTGAAGCCATCTTAAGGTGTTCCAATCTTAATATTTTGCTATAGAACTTAGGTGAATCATGTTGGGTCATGTAAAGTACGCAGTTCAAGGTTTACAACAAACATATAGTTGTTTTATTTGGATCTGTATTCAAAAAGTTATTGAATTATAAAAACGCCAAGTTGTCACGAGACCATAACAGATTAGCATCTTAGAGTGCTTATATCTTTATTTTTCTACATATGAAGTACTGGGATTATGACACTACGTTAAAGTACAAGTTATCTACTTTCCAAAGAGCCCTTGCTCATGAAGTTTGGATCCGGGGTCTAGAAGTTACATCATTTTCAAAATGCAATCTTGTTAAGCAACGTGGTCGTGATAGCGTTTCCATCTTGCTCAAAAATTAATTTTTACCATATAACCCTAGGTGTTCATGTACACCATGTTAAAGTACAGGTTACAAGCTTTCCAATGCGCTTTGAATCGTTCAAATCCGTGGCGTAAAACTCGAGTTATGATTTTTCTAAAATCCTTAACCGTTACGAAGTTTCAGCACGATTCGAAAATTTGGCTAAGTGTCGCGCGCGGGGGGCTTGCCGGAGCGGCGGCGGAGCTCACCGGCGGCGCGTTAGGGCTCGCCGCAGGGGCCGGGCTTGGCCGCCTGTGCACGGTTTTCGACGGCGTACCGTTTGGTGGGGCTGGCGAGACGGTGGGGTGAACGGAGCATAGCTCGCGACGAGCCATGGCGGATGCGTCGGCTCCGGCGTGGGAGCTCGTGCTCGCCGGGGCAAGAGGAAGGGAATGGTTAAGTCGTAGAGCTGCACCTTCGCACGGAGACGAACGGCGCGGGGTCGGTGCAGGCTGAGGTGGTCCGGAGTGAGCTGGCGTCGACGGGGTGGCGGGGCGCGGTGGCGGCGATGATGAAGAACGCAAGTTTCTCCACGGCCGCGGCTTGGTTCAACCTCGGGGCACGGCAAGGAGTTGCGTTAGGATCCCGCGCACCCTTCGAGAGGCCAAGGTGGAGCATGAGCTCACCCGAGTGGGGTGGAATCGAGCTCGCCGGCGCGGGAGAAGAAAGACGAGGGCTCGTCGGTTCTTCTTGGAAGTGTAGCCCTCGGGTGGCGAGGGGAGGCCGGGGGCTGGGTGGGGAGATGCGCAAGGAGCTGGCGAGGGCCTAGCGCGCAAATGCGGAGCGTTGTAATGCGGAGAGGGCAGCGCACGGGGAGATAGTCCGGACGGCGGCCATGGCGAAAACCTTTCCCCGCCATCGACGGCCGAGCTCGCACGCTTCCGGGCGAAGCCACATGGACGATGGACGACGCGTGGAGCTGCACAGCGCGGCGAGGACGGGCGGTGCCTAACCGGCATGGGCACCGGCGGCGAACGCCGCTGACGGTGGCCCCGGCCACTGTGCCGGCCTCTGTTCAATTGGGGATTCCCACAATTTACAGTTTTGCCACCGATGTCCTTTTCGGTAAATTGCTCATAGAATTTGATCCTTTTGAAATTTTTGCAAACCAAATTTTCTGTGGTTCCTTTGGATTACGTGGAACAACTTTCCTTACAGGCCAAAGTTCAAATTCGAAATGTAAAAATTTATAAAAATTGTTGAACAGGTGCTGTTTCTGCTTAGAGTTGGATTTTTCTAGGGATTTGTGCTGTCCCAAAAATTCAGGAAAAATGTCCTAAATTCATGTCTTGATGTGTTCTACCAGGTTGTGCAAAAATTTGGGGTTACCACCTTGGAGAAAGTTTGAGATCTCAATAGCTAGGGTTTTGGAACACTAAAAACCCTAATAGGGCTTTAATTTATTATTTCATGTGCTTAGCCGGATGATTTTTGTGTTGCACATGCAAATCTCCTTTTAGCACAGTAACATTGTGAAATTGTGACACGGGGTGTCACAGAGGCGTTCGTCGCTAAGTGGCGGTACAAAGCTGAAAGTGCATCTAGGCCCCCAATTATGGTTTTGAGTGATTGACGTCAATACAATTAAAAAGGACTAATATTTCAAATGAGCTTGTGCGCAGTGCTTATACAAAATACAATTGAGAGCAAAGAAACACAAAGAGGAAGTGGCCATATTCGCTCATACGTGCGAGATTTGAAAAATGGACAACTTATGCTCAAGATCAAGTTGTGAAGCCTTTTATTTATGTCTTGAGTATAGGAAACACCGTACTATCAAGAGGGACACACAAGCGTGAGGTGTGAAAAATGAAAGTGCTCAAAACTCATTCCAAACACAAAATAACATATGGAGTCGGACATATCCGACTCACTCGGATTTTGGACTCGTACTCCGGAGAGCTAGCCAAAGAAAATACACATAGACTCGGACTTATCCGACTCGGTCGGACAGAGAGTCGGACTCCGGAACCGTGTCACACGCTTGAAACCCTAGGAGTCGGACAGTCCGACTCCGTCGGACAATATCCGACTACCAAAAGACTCGGACATATCCGAGTTATGTCGGATTTATGACTCGGACTCCGGAGCCAAAACACCTCTTCGAAACCCTAGGAGTCGGACTGCGTCCGACTCACTCGGACTTTGTCCGAGTCGGATCTAGCCCAACGGCTCTTTTGAGTGCCCCGGCTATAAAAGTGGACCTCGTCCACTTTTGGCCGGTCGGCACTTTCCCCACTCTCAAAAACACTCCCAAACTCACTCAAGCACTTCTCTTCTTCAAGTTTGATTCCCCACTCCAATCCTTGGTGGATTTGTGAGAAGATTGAGGAGAAATTCGTTGAGCTTCATCATCATCTCAAGAGCACTTGATTCTTTCTTATCGCCGGTACTTGTTGTGTTTGTTACTTTTGGGGATTCATCTCCTAGACGGTTAGGCGTTACCCGGCGAGCTCCCAAGCTTGTGGTTGAGACTCGGGTCGTTTGTATTGCCCCTCCCTTCGTGGAGCTTTGATTTAGTGAAATTTAAGCCGGCCTTTGTGGCGGCTTGACGAGGTTTAGGGTTGAGAGCAACCCGGTCCTTGGTGGACTCCTCAACGGAGACGTAGGCTTCTTGGTGGAGCTGAACTTCGGTAAAAAATCGTGTGTCTCTTTGTCTTCCCTCTTATTACTTGCAAATTGGTGTGCTAAAGACCTAGGGTGTTCTTTCTTAAATTCCTAGATTTACTTGCATAGGTGACTTGCTTGCTTGTCTACTTGTTGCTCTAGCTTTACGTATTACCAGCTGCTTGCTTGTTGTTTAAATTCCGCGGATTTGTCCATCTAGACTGTCGATCCCCTTTCCACACGAGGGAGTCGGATTTGTCCTACTCTAGTCGGATATTAGTTCATAGTCGGACTTATCCTACTATAGTCGGACATTGAGTCGGACAAATCTTTCCTGCGTATTTAATTTGTTAAATTAAGTGATTTTCGGGATTATCGCCTATTCACCCCCCCCTCTAGGCGACTTTCAAAAGCGGTGTCCATGACTAAGAGTGCAAAATAGTCGTAGACACCGTGAGCCCGTGGCAAACGTGGCAACTGGCCTATGGCTAACGAACGCGTGGCGATAGCGGACCTCGTCAAGCCCGTAGCTAAGGCCTCGTTGCCCATTTAGCTGCGGCCCCGACGATCAGGTCCACTATAGCCGACCGCACCCTCGTATAAATATGTCGGGGGTGCAGCGCCGCACCACAACCTTATCCGCGTGCCGCACCGCCACCTAGCTAGGGTTAGGGTTTAGAGTGGCGGCGCCGCCACTCCTTCCCTCCTCTTCCTCCTCTTGCTGCTCTCCTCCTCCGCATCCGGCCATGGGTCGCCGCCGTTGAGGCCGTTCCAGGAGCAACCGGTGCTCCTGGGCCAGCGGGCGTTGGTCCTCGCCAACGCCGCCGAATGGCCGCCCGACGCATCCGGCTCCTCCTCCAGCGCTCCGGCTCCTCCACCGCCGCCTGGATCCGGCGGCGGCTCTATTTAGCCCGTTGCTATAGAGCGTAAATATAGTAGTGAACATTAAAAAAAAACTTGATAATGATACAATCATGAAGTGCTTTCAAGCCATCAAACATGTGAGGATCAATCTTCCTCGACCATCTCACCGAATTAATTCTTATGTGGTATGTTCAACCAATAATTACTATTCAAAATACTGTTTGCTAGTTTGTATGTAAATTACTAGTCGTACGTTCGCCGTAGGTAAATTTTGATCCTGGCTTCACCACTGGGCTTGCTTGAACTCAAGCAACATATTCCACTATATTGTACCAGTCACACTTCCTCAGCTGGTAGGTCGAGTATCCATCACCGCACTTTGAGTCTGCAACAGCAGCAGATGTGTACTCACCTCTCCATCTTATATCTTCAGCTTCTCCGACCTCCTCGCCCTCATCTAGAAACAGGGATATGATTTATATCCTAGTACTTTAGTTTCTTCTCCCACAAAGCGCACACCAAACCTATCTTCAGATTTTTATATATATAAGCGAATGCAAGGGTAGCAGGAAGAAGCACAAACGAGCACTTGGCGTGATTTAGAGAATAGAAAAAAGAAGTGAATGCACATTCACAAGAAATAATAAAAGAGAATGAGAGGCATCAGGCTCTATCCTCCATGTACGTAGGTTACATTGGCAAGCGATGGAAGAGCCTCAAGTACTTTTACCTAGCATGGTGCATGATCCATTGAGCAACATTGTGCATGAATAAAAATTTCATGCAGAGAAAAGGGCAAATTTGGCTGTTGCCCTGAGGCGATTTGCCTATTCATGAAAGTTGATGTACACACTACATGCACAGTGATATTTTCCGAATAGATTGGTCTTGCTATTTTTCAGTCGACTGAAACTCTCGGTTGCTTTCAGTCGTTCGAGATAGCCATTATATTAAGATCAAACAGCTACCATTGCTTCATGTTCTTTGTATTTTGTTTGTGTTATCGGGTTTGAGACACAGACCCGTTAATGAATTTAAACTATAATGGATGCAAATAAATAATAAGTTTTTCATAGAAAATACATGATATAAATTTTGTTTAATGTATGTTATACAAAAGCACATAACCCTAAATATTTCTAAACTATAAATTTATACAAAATCGTACAAATAGCACACAGACCCATTAACATGTTATGCCCTCAGGCCCGTTAATCCGCAATCGATTGAAAGTTCCCTTCTTTCGGTCCATTGAAGAATAGGATTTATGATTTAGGCCCTATTCGTTTTCTGCCCTCTAAAATTTAGCACTATCACATCAAAGAGAATCTTATTATTTATAAATATTTCGATCAATTTAATGACAAAACCCTTTTAACAGATTGGTGCTAATTTTTAAGATGAATCTAATGAGCTTAATTAATCTATGTTTTGCTAAAGTGATGCTATAGTAACTGTCTTCTAATCATGACTTAATTAACCTCATTAGATTCGTCTCGTAAATTAGTCTAGAGGCATGTAATTTATTTTATAATTAAACTTTATTTAATACTCTTAAATAGTAAGATTCTTTTTGATGTGACAGCTATAAAGTTTAGACCCAGGAAACGAACACACCCTTAGTATTATAGGAGCTCAAATGGACGTACAATAATTACCAACGATGAAACAAAGACATTTGCAACCATCCCTCTGCTACTAACTATAGTAGCCCGTTCGTGGTTGTACTAGCAAGCATAAAACACAATGAATTTGCAATCTCTTATAGTAATTGGCATTTACAGAGCTTGTTGGCTGCAGCTACTCCAGTTATTTTTGCATCTTTTATCAGATGCTTATATAAAGCTACGAGGAAGGCATCGTATAGAAAAAGACCAAAGACAGAAACTCAGAGTACTTGTGCTACCGCACTTCTCATCAACTCAACCATGCGTGATTTACAGCGTAACTCGATCAGAAAGGCAGGAGAGTCCAGAAGTAATGCACTGTTCTGAGGTTAATTAACAGCGTAACAGGTGAGCATGAGAGGCATCAGGTGCGGGAAGCGATCCAAAAGGTTGCAAGTTCTTGCTTGGAGGATACCCCATGGATTTGCTGAGTGCGGTCACTTAGGCTATCTTTAATGGCCTCTCTGTTTGGCTACCCATCTCTAAAATGGGTCTAAAATTGCAAAAACATGTCTCCAACGAAACACCCAAAGGACCTCTTCATTTTGAGAGTGCTACAGTGACTCATCCATATTTGGATCAGCTTGAGACTCGACCTTCTCTGCGCCAGCCTCCTCCGCGCCCTCCTCCTCCGCGTCGACCTTCACGCCGGCTTCCTCCGCCGCCGCGCCAGCCTCCTCCGCGCCCTCCACCGCCGCGACAGCCTCCACGCTCGCGCCTTTCTTCTCCGCGCTAGCCTCTGTGGCCTCCACGCCATCCTCCACCGCCGCCCCTGCCTCCGCGCCCTCCTCCGCTATGCCGGCCTCCCCCTGCCGCCGCTGCCCGCGCTGCCTTCGGGTGTCCCGTTGGAGACGGTGAATATTGGTGAGTACCCTTTGAGCTTCAAGTGTAACTGTTCACATTCATTTTGGAATTTGGGTATCCTTCATCATTAGAGATAGCCTTATCACCTCTCGTGAGTGTGGTCACCTACCTAACACCTACAGTCGCATCTGTCTAGAATGTAGCAACAATGGATGTTTTCATGTTTCGAGTAATAAAACCATCATGTTTGGATACAATATGACGCATCATTTTCTTCTACAAATCTGTGAATCTGTCTACATCTGTTACTTTGTTTCAATATAAAATCCTGCTTTCTGATTTTTTTGTTCCAGATTCCAACAACGAGCTTGTACACATGGTACATTTCATCACTTATATATAGATTCTTAGTATTTCTTGGGAAATACAAAACCAAAGGTGCCTTCAGGGGAAGACATAGGATGGTCACCGTTGGATTTACTTCGTGATTCATGCTAGTGGGGCCCATGTGAAATTGTGGATGGAGGTGAATCATTGATCTTGAGATGCCTTCTCCGGAAGGCACACTTTCGTATTTCTTATGGTGGCAAATGAATCTTATGGTGGCAAATGAATAATAGCAGAGGAACACTTTATCCACAGAAATAGGGATATTCAGACAGACGCCTGATCAGCGAGATGAGGTCAGCAACCTTTTCATTTTGTTACTTGAGAACCTCATTACATGTAACTGAAGCTGCAATTTTATTTTTCTCCTCTATTTCTGTGCATCAGCTGGATAGCTGTGTGTTTTGATTATACGATTGCATTACAACAACTCAACCAAACACGTAGGAGCCTCCTCTAGTTTTTCTAGGTTGGAAATATATTCAAGGAATAAAATTAGTCCTCTGTTAGATCTTCATGCAGATTATGATGAGAACAGCCTTCCCTCGCCTACCCGTGATAACGCACTATCTTTTCCCATGCCAAGGCCCATTGGTTTTGGGGCGTTTCTAATCAGAAAAAACTGTTCCTCCATTAGCACAACACAGACAAATCAACCCTGTGAGTTCTATAGAATTATCTCCATGGACCTTGCATGAGAGAAGAATAAGGCAAAGTTGCCGTAACTCCAACCTTGAATGAAACCTGGCATCAGCAAAGAGAGTATAAGAACAGAGGGCTTGGAACTGCCTAATCCATCTGTAACTATGATACTACGCTGGTGCATGGTCCAACTGAGCAACATTGTGCATGACTACAAATTTCATGCAGAGAAAAAGGCAATAGTTGCTGCCCTGAGGTAATTTCCCTAAGCCTGAGCGATGTTTGAGGCTCGACTATTCCTCTTTGGTTGCTACACTTAGACGACTACGCCTGGCTTAGGCAAGCGTTCGATGAATTGAAGGTGAAACAAGTATAGATGGTTCGAGCCAAATTGTGTGATGCACAACTCACTACTGTTACTGGCGCTGGCACCAAGGTTTACAATACCGATGGAACCGCTGAAACCGACCGACACCGGTTTCACAGTTTTCACGAAAACCGAAAAAACGGTTGGTTTACCAGTTAAAATTCTAAAAAAGAATTTAAATGAACTTTGTTGAACTCAAAACAGTAAACCGATCAGTTTCATCGGTCGGTTTCATCGGTAAGCCAAAGCTGTTTACAAAAAACCACAAGTTTTGTTCATAAAAAAAATCGAAATACAACATAACAACTCATCAATCAAAATCAGGTCCCAAGAGAAAGAAATACAATCTGCAGTGTTTTTGCAAGAAAATATAGCTTAGAAAACATCATTATCTGGATTTTCCTGGATAGACATGAAGTCAACAGAACAAGAAAAAAGACAAATCTCAAACTTGGGAAATCAACACCACATGACCTAGTTTCCGGATAGGTCACTCACGTACCATGTGACTTCTGACCTGCAATTTTTTTTCCTTCAAGATTCTTGTTCATGTATGATTGGGAAATAGATCCTCCTAATTTAATTTACTCTATTTCTAACACAATCCCAAATTAGCTGTTTCTTGTTGGCCATGTCACACTCGCGTAAGTTCCCCAGTTGACCGAATTAATGACGAAAACATTGCCAAGCCAAACCGCCGTACTGATTCACCAATCTCTCAAACAATTAAAAAAAGGGATGATATCATTATTAAAAGAAAATAACTTTCTTGTGACTGCGTAGTCGATGATGAATAGAAAGTTCATTGTGTACAGGAGCTTTTCAAACAACAGTTACGATAGAAGGGGTGCAGCAATAGCAAAGCAAACCTTGACGTAGGCCTCTCGTTTACCTTTTCTGGTGAACATTTTGTTTCGCTTTTTTTCTCAGTTAGTATTACTTACTGTTTATGACGACAGTGCATGCTGCTCAAATTAAAGCGATCATATGTGAACGCGGAGCACAAGCTTTGCTTGTATCGTGCAGATTTGGGAATTAATCCTTGTTTCTTATACACTTATTGCACCAAAGTTGATACTCTGTTTTTGAAATGATGTGTTCGGACAGTGACCATTATTAGTTATTTTTCAGTTCAGTTCAGCTGTTGGAAATGCCATGAATTCACAAAAGGAGGGAGTAATAAACGCGATTGGAACAGACTACACATACACAGTCAGAAAGATATTAAATATACTACCGATTGATGACTCATTCACGGTCGTAGTACTTGCGAGCATCAAGACGCCGGATTGAGTTTGCAATCTCTTAGTGTCAATGTCATCTTCCGGAACTTACTGCCTCCTAGTACAACTTATTATTCTCCCAAAAGCGCACACCTGACCTATCTTCGGATTTTTATATAAGCGAATGAAAGAGTACCAGGAATCACAAACGAGCACTGGGCGTGATCTAGAGAATAGAAAAAAAATGTGAATGTGCATAGCTAAAAAGTCACTTATGAAAGAGAATAGGAGGCATCAGGGCTCAGGCTCTATCCTCCATGTAGTTAGGTTACAGCGGCAAGCGTGGAAGAGGTTCAACTACTTCGTTCCATGCTGTCCCATGGTCCATCGAGCAACATTGTGCATGACTACAAATTTCATGCAGAGAAAAGGGCTAGCATTATGCCTGAGCGATGTTTGAGGTGACACTGTTCCTC
Organism: Chloris gayana; assembly: GCA_031894775.1. NCBI lineage: Eukaryota > Viridiplantae > Streptophyta > Magnoliopsida > Poales > Poaceae > Chloris > Chloris gayana. Next base: position 686,665 of record JAUNZO010000885.1, on the reverse strand, counting down.
TTTGGTTGCTACACCGAGACTATGCCTGGGGCCTGGCCATGAACTATCTCTGCAATCTCTTTCATCTGAGCCTCTGTGAGACTGAGTACATACGCGGTGCAGCTCGTTCCTCCCAGCCGTGCGGCAACTACGGCTTGGTCTTCTGGGGATGCTAGCCGGCTTGGATGGGATCGAACGGAGTTTATGGTTCGCTTTTGAAGTCTGACACCGTTACTCACAACGTTCACGGTTCGGGTTTTGGATTCATGGTTCGCTTTTACACTACCTTGCAGGTGCTCTACAAGCCTGTCAGGCTCATTTCGATTACGAGTTTTTATCAAAAATAATATTATTTGATTTGTTTATTTTAGAAATAATATGTAGTTTCTGAGAATTGTAGAAATAACACTATGTCGCGTGCCCGTGACACGAATATACTATTTTCGTGCAGTCAACACTCGAAAACGTTGTTATCGTGCGGCCAGAGCTCGAACAGGGGATTTTGGTACCATCAAATCGTATTTCTTAAGCTTAGCGAGCGAAACATATTTGTCGCGTGAGTGTATACTGCCGTAAATTACAGAAAAAGCACCAATCCCGAGTAATTTACAAAAATAATACCTAGTCGCATCCCGGGCACACATAAACACCATTTTCGAGTTATGAACGTGCGAAAACAGGTTTGTTGTGCGCTAAGAGTGCCTTTTCGAGCGACCGGGCACGAAAATAACGGATTCGAGTGCTGGTCGTGCGTAGTAGGAGTTTTCGTGCTGTGGGCACTTGAAAACTAGCTGTCGTGGACCCATAGCACGAAAATCTATTTTCAAGCATCCACAGCTCAGAAATGTGTAAAAATATTTTTCTCCACATGCAAATTAAGCATCCACAGCTCGGAAATGTGTAAAAATATTTTTCTCCACATGCAAATTTTGAACTAATGAACATTTGAGTTAAGGACGCCTTTTGTATAGGATGTTAATAGTTTTGTCGTATAATTTGTGTTAGGAAATTAATAAATATATATGAAAACATTAAATAGTGAAATAAGTAGTAATTTGAACATCACATGATGTATAGCCGTATGCTGAGCCGGACCCCTACCTCTCCCCCGCTTTGGTAGTGGTGCTGTTGGTAGTGTTGGTAATGCTGAAGCCGGATCTCTACCCTACCCTACCTCATGATCTGTAACACTGAGTTCTAAGTTATGCTGTTAGTAGTGCTGGGGCAGAGGCATCAATAATTACTGCACCTGTAGTCTGGACCTAGCACTATCTCCGTCAACTGGTCAATGAAACCCCTTGCTTGATGTGGGGCCTGTTCGGCTGGAAATATTTCCAGCAAAATCACTGTTGACTGCTGCCTCTTGCCTCCTAGCTCCGGCTGCTACAATCCCAGCATAAGCCAAAAAAAGTTCCAGCCGAACAGGCCGGTGGTGTTTCAACAAATCCAATGGAGAGCAGTGGTTGAAGGAATTCAATGCCCCTTGCCTATAAAACAGAGGATGCATGACCCCTTCAATCATTACAACTTTCATAGTTAAGCAATGTATGGTCCAATGAGTGAAAGGAGAGGTAGAGGTAACGTCACTAGACATGACGAGCTTATAACCTATTGAGAGGACTCTCTCAGGCTTGATTTTCGACAAGCCGCTACCAGAGTTTCCATGGGTAACTCGTACTTTGTTAACTGCTATCCCTGCAGAGTTTCCGTGGGTAACTCGTACTTTGTTAACTGCTATCCCTGCAGGTTCCTTATTCTTAGCGAGCTGCTTATAAGCATGGTATACTTCATCAGTCATACTCAATATAAATTCCTTTTTTCTTATATATTGACAAAGGAACAATAGCAGAGGGAGCCTTGTGTAAAGCATGCAGAAATGCACTTGTATCCCAGAACTGCAACTGAATATCTAAGATCTGTCATAGTAACAGTATCGTGAACACGAAAAACATCATGATAGAGATAGCAGTCAAAACGAGTGTACAATATCAGTTAATGATATGTCATAGCATTGAAATCACAAACTGCCTGTTTGAAATTTCAGGTAACCACGAAGTAGAGAATAAAAACACTGAAGATATTACACTGAATACGTCAATAATCAATATGTTATTCAGTACTAAATTCACCCTCTTTGTAGGCCAAAAGGGTGGCACAAAAAGGCCAACTTCCAGTTGCACGTTTTACCCTGCCAATTCAGACTAAAAGGAAAACCACGCCCACCTCTAATACTCATTCAGCGTTATACTTTGCAAGCATCAGGATAATACATTAATTTCACTTACATGAAGAACCAATAATATAGGTGCACAGAGTGCGAGTGAATGTATTATAAGCCAGGCCGCTGCATTGCACATTAACAGATTCCCTTGTGCTCATATATCTCAGAGCATCAGTTCCAATCCAAGATCCTGTTTTTCTTTCTATTCATAATTCCAGGCACCGGTTCCTTGTTCTTACCATGCTAAAAAGTATGGCTATATATACTTTGAATCCAAATTTAAATTTGAACTTGATTTAAACAACTCAAAGTTTTGAAATAGAAACTAACTCTAATAAGGATAAAATGGACTTAGGTCTTTTTTTAGCAATTTTTTAAGAAGGTTAAGACAGCTTAAAAATAAAATATTTCTTAACCACTATCCTAAATCAATGATTTTTAGTTTAAATTGTTTACACTTGTTGGACTGTTCAAAGCTAAACTGGGTGCATCAATTTATATTCATCAAAAAGAGAAAACAATACTGCATTTGCAACATAAAAGTATTTATAATTGAGACTTATGTAGAACACCTGACGGTTGATGTTTGGGTGATAGGTCCCGCCTCAGTACATGTGTGCCTTCTGTCATGCCCTCTAGTCAAGGGATAAGCCCCAGTCCTCCGATGAGAGGGGTTTTTTTTATAACTGAAATTTTATATTAACTAGCGGAACCAGGTATTACATAGAGACACCTTTTGAGTAAGGTGCTAAACATAGTGCACAACATTAAAGACACACACCAAATCATATGGAAATCTATATGGAGGACCACAAAGCGATCCTACCATAAGCATAGCACGTGAATGGTGCGGCGATGGACAGCTCGGAGACAGGGAGGTCGTTGGCACGACTCCAGCGGCATAGACGGTCCGAAGACGGCCGGACGGGAGGGCCTCCACTGCATTTGTGGAGGTTGGGGTAGGAACGAGACACCGGCGTGAAAGTTCGTCTTTGTTGCTCGGAATGTCGGTTGTATCTTCACCGAGACGCATAAGAGCGGTGTCATCGACTCCCAAGGTGGGTGGAGCATTGCCGCCTTCCTCCGAGGCGAACTGTTCTTGACAATTAGGGATGGATGTTGGAGCACCGTGTTGTACCCGGCCCGGTTGGGCCTCCAACAGCTTGAGGGCCTGCTATAGCCCGTCGCAGCCGGGCCCATGGGCTAGCCCGGGCCAAGGAGGTCGGGGGTGAGACTAGGAGATGGGCTTCGACCCTAGCAGCGCAAAGGCCGGGCCCGGGCTGACCTAGAGCAGGCCGACGGCCGCACGCCGCTCGCACGCCGGTCGGGGCGGCCTCCCACGGCGGCACTAGGCCCGTCGACGCCTAGCTTCGTTGGAGCGGCGATGGGCCCCGTGAGGCCTATCGTAGCCGGCATCACGGGGAGGCCTCCCACGACGGCGTCGCCGGCTCCAAGGGCCCGAGGGGGAGGCACGGAAGGGGCGACGAGGATGGTGGCCGGAGGGGTCGGGTCTCGTGCCAATTGGCGCGGATCCGAGCACCACATGGTGCGGATCTAGCGGAGTGGCTTCGGAACGGTCCCGACGAGGTGAAGCCGGCGAGGAGTCCCGGGGAGGCGGCGGCGGGATGGCTTGGGACGATGGAGGCGAGGTGGTCCGGGACGGCGGTGACGGTGGACCTCGGGGAGGCGGTGGCGCGAGGGAGGCGGGAGTGTAGCAGGGTAGGGGAAAACCTAGATCTACATTATTTTTGCTCACCCGTAGCTCCAGGGCGACCGGGAGGGGAAGGGTCCCGCCGGCGGCGAGTCGGATTGACGGCGACGGCCATGGCGGTCTGGAGCATGAGGGAGATGCGGCCTATCATCCACTTGAAACACCTCATAGAAGCAACTAAACCTAAGCTAGAGAAGGAGGGGGGCTTCCCTCTCCTTCTCACCGTCGGCGCGAGCACCGGAGGGAGCGGAGGAGGGGGCCCGAGGGTGGCGGCGGCGGAGGAGCCCTAGCTAGGGTTCGCTGGGTCGGGAGCTACGGAGCGTGGCCTGTTCTCCCCTCTCTTTCCTCCGATCGGAGGGTTAGCGGCCCACCAAAAGTGCATGTTGCATGCTACATGAGGTGATTAATTAATATTAAATAATTTTAAAACATGGTTATAATAAAAAATCAAATAGAGAGCAACGAAGCAGAAAGAGAACAACTTGTTCCAGTTGCAGGCACACGGCAAACATCATCTTTGCCGTGTGCCAAAGGGCCCACCGCCCATGATAAACAGGCTCACGTGCCGTGCACGCACGACGGTGCCACCCGACTTTGATGGCCGTTACATGTTGTCGTGTGCCAGGCCAGCAGCACATGACAATCCCCAATTCCCCACCGACTAGTTTAACGAACCATAGACATGGCAAGTTGAATCACTCCACGTGTATATAATTTCACGGGTAGTCCCAAATCCTTTCTCTAAGCTTGCAAGATGATAAGAATTAAATCAGAACCATGGAAGAAAAAATAAAGAAAAATATACACCGATGTGATTAACCAGCTACTCCGTGTAAACTAACAATTGATTGTGATGGCGATGCCATTCCCAGTTCATCACCAAGATTATCTCCTTGGATGTCTGAGATTTTGCTAATTCCTCATTCACTCTTTGAGCCATGCATATGGATCCAACTATCAAATATTTTGTTGTATATCTCTTAACCTTGTTCTCTTTACAGAAATGCTACGTTGAATATCCATATTGTTCCTTGACTTACTCCAGGAAAGTGATTTTCATTCCTTCACTTATCCACGAAAGTTGATGTACACAGTGATATTTTCCCAACGGATTTACCATAGTGTTTGAAGGAGGACTAAAGTTCATTCAGCTTTTTCTCTTTGCATTACTTTTGTACTAGCAAGCATCAAGACAGTAATTTAGTATTATGGGCGCTCAAATGGACGTACAATAATTTCCAAAGATGAAACAAAGACATTTGCAACCATCCCTCTGCTAACATAATAGCTCATTCGTGGTTGTACTGGCAAGCATAAAAGATACAATGAATTTGCAATCTCTTCTAGTAATTGGCATTTACAGAGCTTGTTGGCTCCAGCTACTCCAGTTATTTTTGCATCTTTTATCAGATCCTGGTCCTTATATAAAGCTAAATGAGAGGATAGCAGGAAGCACAAACCAGCACAGCTACGAGAAGGTAATCATATCGAAAAGACCAAAGATGGAAATTCAAAGTACTTGTGCTATCGCCCTTCTCATTAACTCAATCAACCATGCCTGATTTACAGCGTAACTCAATCAGAAAGTCAAGTAATAGTTCAGAACTAATGCACTGTGCTAAGAAGTTAACAGCGTAACCTGGTCACCTATCACTTGTAGTTGCATGCGTGTGGAATGTGGCAGCAGTGGATGTTGTTGTTTTGAGTGATAAAACATCGTGCTTGAATACAATATGACCAAAACCGCAGATCATTTTCTTCTACAAATCTGTGCACTGTTATTCTTTTTGAATATAAGATCCCGCTTTCTGATTTCCTGATCCAGATTCCTAGCGAGCAGCTTGTACACATAGACTCTTAATGTTTCTTACAGTGAAAAATGAATTATCGGAGAGGAACACTTTGTCCACAGAAAGAGGGATATGCACCCTTGTGCTCCTCTGCCTATGTATGTATCTATCACATTAATAGTACCATGAGCACGACAGTCGACAGAGATGATGATAGCAATGGCGAAGTGAGAATCAATGAGGCAGTTAACAACATATCATAAGTCTGAACTAGCTTCTTGAAGTTTCAGAAGGCAGTTCATCCCACTGCTGATACATTGCAAGGAGTAGGAAGTTGCAAGCTAAGCAAAAGCCTATCATCAATAAAAGTTTGCACACTCAATCTCAAAGCCCCAAGATCCAAACTACGCGTTCAACACCAAATACTGAACATAAACAAACATCTTTTGTACGGCTACGGAGCAGAGAAGGCAAATACCGGAGAAATTTGCACTGAATAGCTAAGTATGATATTCAGAACGAACACTCCTTAACGCCCCTTGCCCTTGCATGCCAAAAGTATCCCGCAAAAGCACCGCCTTCGAGTTGCACATGTGACCCTGCAACGAGAAAAATCAGTAAGATTAGCAAACAATTTACGAAGACAATGTAGGCACAAAGTCCGAGAGTGCTCTTGCGTGGCAGTAGCACCTAGATTACATTACCTTGACATTGACAGTGTACAGCATCAACCCTCTTCTTCCTGAACAACCTCGCCCTCGCCATCCTGCACGAATCCTCCTCCCGTCTCGCAAATCCAATCCCAGACCTTGGCCGGCACGGGCATCACCGACAGCCGAGGCTGCCGAAGCAGAGCAAAGTCCCGCATCCCCTCCACCTCGTCCGCCGCCTTCTTGATCTCCCCAAGCGCGACGGGCCGCCGAAACTCTCCCACAGCGCGCACGTCGACGGCGCCGCCTTCCACCGATTTCCCTCCCCGCCCTCGCCCTCGCCCTCGTACCAAGGACGAGCAACCTCGACAACGCCGACGACGCGTCGCGAGGCAGCCCCTGCGCCGGAGTGATAGAACAGGCACTGGTCCCCGGGACGCATGGCGCGGAGGTAGTTCATGGCCTGACGGTTGCGGACGCCGTCCCACGGCGCCGTGCCGCCGGCGGCGCGCGCCTGGTCGGACCACGACCACTCGCCCGGCTCCGTCTTGAGCAGCCAGTACTGGGCGCCAGTGGAGCGGGTGGAAGCAGGCTGCACGGTTGATTTCGCTTTCCTCGCCATCGCGTGCTGGGTTAGTTTCCGGGCTCCGGTGGCCGCCGGAGGAGCCGAGGTTATTGAAGTGGCGGGAAAAGTGGGCGGCGAGGGCTTGCTCGGCGCGGGAAATTTCTGGGGCGACAGTTCCGTCTTCGTGCTTACAAAGCGGAAACAAATTGACTGAAATGGGCCGAGCCGTCTGCAAATAAATCTGCTTTGGGCCAGCATCGAACCTAGGCATTCACTGACAAAAATATCCTGATGTCAGCTATTGTGTCTTGTCTCATGTCTGCAACAAAATCACTCTGAAATCTGAATTAAACAGCCAATTTACAAAATTATGGTCTATATTTCAACTCTTTTATGCATGACACAGTGTTCACATCCGGTACAAAACCTCAGGCAACTAATTCAACCAATGCTAACAAGAACTGAGAAGCTAAGCTCATAGTCTTTCATCGTATGGAACTAAGTACATATTGTCATGAGTCTAGCATACACGATGTTTGATGGAGAGAACTGCGATGATGCAGTAAAAGGCGGGGACACTTAGTTAGGTTGAACCAGGATGCCCTTCCTTTGCAGACTCCTCTTGTTGCTTCTCTGCCCAGTACTTCTGAAGCGGTGGCCCAAATATAACATTCCCAGAAATCACTCCAATCCTGGCACATTTGCAAAAAAAAGAATGGCTTAAAGCATCAAGATATGCTTGACCATATCAGTAAACTATGATGCCCATTCTATCATAACCGTAACAATAATCAACAAGTCACCAAGGTCCAGGACTGTTTGTCACAAAGCATAGTACCCACAAAACATAGTACCCAAAGAGTAATAGCCACAGCATATAGCATACAAGCAAGAATGGTCATGTATAGGCCCTGGTCGGGGCACTAGGGAAATGAGTCAATTGTTGCGATGCGAGACAAATTCTACTGCAACTGAACCTCCCTACTTCATGGTGTTCCAACTCCAACATATACATATTTTTCTACCAAGGTTACACAAGAAATTGAGATGGGAGATAGCAGATCCATATATCATATATGCATGACCAAGCATTCTTATTTGACCACCGTAATATCACCAACTCACCATTTTATCCTAGGACAAACAAAAAGCAAACAGATGGAAGCCATCTTACAAATTACTATCCTAACCAAGCATAGTCACATTTATAATGATTTCTTCGTATAAAATATTAGCTCCCAATAACAGAGGATGCAAATACACTTACCGATTTCATAGTATTTCAGAACTCATATTTAAAGCTCAAATTTTGCAGGAAAACCAAATACTCCCTCTGCCCCATATTACATGTCATCCTGGCCTTTTACCAGGTTCACAGAACATTCTCTGAACCTCTGTATGTCCAGGTTCATTGAACATTTCATGAACCTGGACACAAAAATGCACTCCCAAGATGACAATAAATTCGGACGGAGGGAGTACCATGTTTCTCTCAATCCTACTTTGATTCATACCATATTAAGATCAAACCAAGGTACCATGTTTCTCTGCATCTTAGGGAGCTATTCATTCTTAGTAAAGTGGAAAGTTGCACGAATCATTCAGAATTATCTTGTCTTCACTACTCAGTCTGCTTAGGATGAGGAATAAGTTAAACCAAGAATAACCGACTACGAGGAACCAGATGACGCCATACTCAGAGTAAAAAGATGCAGGTGGTATATATTTAGTTGCAGAAACTTACTAGCTACATTGAAGTGCATCAACCTAGATAAGCGCTTTATTAGATCATTACAGGAAGCGGTATTTGTGTGTCAAAGTTTCAATCATAGTTCATGAATTTATGATATCTCACATTGAAATCATCTAATACCATGTCAAAAACATGATTATAGGTTTCACACTCATATTGCAAAGTCGCTTAAAATTACCACAGCACCAAACATATCAAAATGGCAGGCTGGAACTTAGTGATGCCCACTGACGCTTGTAACATGAAAGAATAACCCTTATTTCAGACAACTTCACAAAAACAGAGCTGCAATGCCTCTAGCGTACCATAAAGAGGGCACAACCATCACGCAATCCCCAATTTAACAGTTGTAATTGTGTATGGTTCTACTTACAAAGCACTAGCACTAGTAGCCGAATTTCACGAAACATAATATTTCGGTTACGAAGGCAGGCATAGCTACAACGGTGAATCCCGCATCGCAGTAATCCCATCCCATCGGCAAAGGTACTTCTGTACCGCAAACTGGTGTGCCCTGAGTAGCATTTAGACACCCACATCCGTTTCGCCATAGGGCTAGGTTACACTCCTAGTCAAGAACAAAGTTTAGACCCCAGGGGAGCAGAAAGGGGATCCGGCACCGGAGGAAATCAGCATAACAAGGACCCCAAAATCGAATCTTGCGGTACGGTCAAGAAACACACGCAGCTGCAGCACATACAAGAACAAAAACAGCGCGTCTAGACTAGAAACCGGCTGGCGAAGTATGGAGGCTCCGTGGGAAATATCCTACAGAGAGAAGAGAGAGAAGGTTAGGGGACTCACACGACGGCGCCGGCGACGAGGGGAAAGGAGAGCCGCATCCTGCCTCTGTTTTCTCCTGTCTGTCGCTGAGAGGAAGCAAGCCCAGATGGCCAGATCCCAGATGCCCCACAACCAGTCCCTGGACCTGACGGCCCAATTGCTCAGATTCGAGGAAGATTTTTATCAATAATCGATTATATATTCAAAGTTATGTTACTAATGAACCGTTTTCAAAATTTGTAAAATCAGTCACCAAGGCCTTCGGACAGCTGAGAATGCCTAGTCCAAATAGCAATGCGTCTGTTTCTTGGCGACCAATTTTGGTGAGAACCGTTTATAAAATTAGTCACCAGAATTAACACTAATTACCCATAAGACAGCTGACCCACATGGTAATAAGTTTGTACATTGTCAGACATCCTTTGGATAAGCGATAACTAATCAGTTTTTCGACATCTGTTGGAGTAGACAAGAGGCCTTATTTTTAATATTTATAATTAATAATATTTTAATAAATAATACTATGTGATCTTTAAACATCTAAATTGATGCTTTAATCTAAGATAAATCAGCAAAAGGACTCTTAGTTTAATGATTAAGACTTTCGTATAGCACCTTAGTGACTCGGGTTTGAATCACAGCGGGAAGTGGATTTACATGGTTTAGTCTAATTTATTTCCTTTTTTTCAAATTCTATCAAAGCATGAAAAGATTATATTTTCAAAATATCATAAGATGGATACATACATCATCAACCATTCTAAATGAGCGAAAATGGGTTGTATCAATTAAACATGTGTGAACTAGGATGATTTTTGCAACAAAATCTAGTGGATGAGTTGGTATTTGCAATAAAATAACTTATGAGTGAGAATCTCAAACTTCTGAATGGTTTATGGGGTAATTTGTAAAGAAAACACCCATGCTGCATATGGATGTATCTTCTACGGAACACGTGTTCCTGAATATAGCATACTCCATCGATCTGGTCTAAGCAGATTAGCTTATGAGTTAATGTTGTTGGCTCGTTCCCCTCCAAAGGCAATCATCTTTTGTCCGCTACTTGTTTCTTAACCCTTCTAACACCGGCCTTATTTCCAATCGCATCTCTACTTTGCTGCCGGCTGCCACCTACGACCTGGCCTCTATACCCTGGATCAACTCATGATTCGAGTTAGAGGAAACTCTGCTTGGCTGCCGGCTGCCACCTACCATCTGGCGTGGCCCCTATACCCTGGATCAACTCGTGATTTGAGTTAGAGGAAACTCGATCGATAAAATTTCCTTAGTTTTCTTTGTACTTGATGGACCAGTACGTAAAGTGATCAAAACTCCGCTTGACATACGATTTTGGAAGTTTTATGTTAGAAATTAATGAGGATTAATTGATGGACCGATCATGGAAGGGTTTTTCACGATGAAAAAGGTGGGGTAATAGATAAAAGGGCATTAGGGGTAATTTGGGCTAATAATATTTCTATAATGGCAAAGTGGGTAATTTAGGGGCAATGTTGATCAGATGTTTTGTTTTTTGAGAATTTCTAGGATTTTCTCCGATTATTCCGGAGGTCTGAAAAGGAGCCTCCAATTATATATAAGATTAGAGATGCAATTCTTAATTGTGTGCCATTGTGGCCCTTTTTCATCGCTGCTGCAGGGTTCATAATAAGATGCTTGTGACGGTAATGCAATGCGCGTTTACCACGGTTCAGACGTTCGTCATCGCTTTGATTGCTGAGAGGGGCTTCTCCAAATGGAAGCCCCAATCCAATGTCAGCTTGCTCTCGGTCTTCTATGCCGTAAGTACATGCAGAAATAATGGTATCAGATTCATAGGTGGCTGCACTTGACTGCTAATGAACTAACTAATTTGTTTATTGTTTCGTTGGATGGATTAATTGATAAGGGGTTTGCCGTCCGTTTGCCGTAACGGGAGTGTCCTATTACCTGCAAACTTGGTGCGTGGAGATGAAAGGCCCCGTCTTCCTCTATCTTTGGACCCCACTTTGCTTCGTCCTCACGATGTTTTGCTCGTCACTCTTTCCGGGAGAGATCGTTCACCTTGGCAGGTAAATCACGTCTACGAATTATTTTCTCGTATAACGTCTACAAATTATCAGCAGCTATGGTATTGCAACCTTTGAAATCCACGGTGAATTTTCATTCTCCGGATCCCTTCTCTTTACTGTGTGCTGTACTGCTGTGGGGTAACATCAAGGAGAGCTTGACGGATGACGGCGTGGGCGGCGAGCAAAAGAACTGTGCAGCGAATTGCAGCGAGAAACAGAAGCCGAGGATTGAGGCCAAGGCATCGGCATTAAGGTGAACAACATTGCCGGTTGAACAAGTTTGATCCATCATTTTCGATCGAAGCACCATCATGATATATATGAGTTCTTCTGTAGCTAATAATACGGCTAATAAAGTAATAATACAGCGCCCTGCATGTGCACAGAGACGAACTCGTATTTCTGAATGGGAATTCCATAAAGCATTCAGTTTTCTTCAGGAATCAGGACCTTGCTTCACCTCGCCACACTCCACTGCACCACAGCAATTAATTTGTTCAGAACCTAGTCATTTACTTTTTTGACCCTACAAATCAACGGTTAGAATAGATCCATAATTTGACGTTCAAAGTAGTAGTATGGTGCATTGTAATGGGAGTGTCAATTAATTTCGTAAGACTTAGATCAAAGGATGGGAGTGAGAAGCAAAAGCTCCCGTAATAAACAACCGGTGCACAACAGTTTTCGTAACTGGTGGCAAAAGGTGCCAAATGCCATGATGGAGAAGAGCACCTTTTTCCCTTGGGGGTATCATGCCACTCCATGTTTATTTACACCCGTGACATTATTTTTGTGTACCAAATGTGACCCCATGCCATCATAATTATTACCAACAAAAAGAATACCAACGGAAACACTAAGAGCTGGTCTACTTGCACGTTCTATCAGTGGCCACCGATTTTTATCTGTGACCCTTTTCGACGAGGAAGACCTCGAAGAAGAGAGGCAAAGAAGGTAGTGCTCGTTACCAAAATTATAAGGTGATTAAGCAGATATTCAGATGAGTGGGCTTCACCGCTGCATAGATCGTTTAGAGACCGAAAATCAGTGATCATTAAGATTAAGGGTAAAAATGGGAAAATTGGCTGCAATCTCGTGCTTCTGAGTGAATTGTCTGCTCTTGAAGAACAATTTTTATTTGTTTATGCAAAATAGTCGTTCGTTACATTGTAAAATAAGAGGTTCATGGTACAAATTAACACTAGTAATTACAGAATGATATTTTAGTAATAACTATTACTATTTAACTACCAACACTAATGATTGATGGTTATATGTATTACTACACTAGAGTTAAAATAACACTCTATAGTAGCAAAAAGTGAAAGCATATGCACAGTGTGTGACATATATATAGCTCTATTTCTTTTTTGCTCATATGGCTGAAAATCATCATAAAAGGCCTTAGGGTACAAGACAACACTCCATCAAACAGGCTGCCATCACGTACGGCTTTCTTAACAAAAGTTTTGCCAGAGGGGCAAAACAGGAAACAACCACCAAACCAAGTGGCTTTAACCATTGGCGCCAAGAAGCTTCATGCGCCGCTTCTCCTTTTTCTTTCTTTTAAAACAGCACAGCCTAAAGGTGTCGAGCCGGTTGGCCTTTCTGCTTTCCCCCAACTCCATGCCATCGCCATAGCCATTGCGGCATTCACCATAGCTTGGCGGCGGATGCAAGCCCTCACGTCGGAGCCCATTGCGTCCCCGCGGTGGTACGTCCCCTTCTGCGGCGGCCGCTCCGGCGCACCGCGCACGCGCCGGCCGCCGGCGTCCGGGAACGGGCCCGGCTGCGGCCGGCCACTGGACCGCGTGGCCGGCTGGGTCGGCGGCGGCATCGCCGCGGTGTTCTTCGCGTCCCTGGAGCGGTGCTCCTGTGTCAACGTGCGCACGCAAGACGACCTCCTCGACGACGAGCAGAGGGACTCCGAGGCGCCGCTCATGTTCGACGACGGCAACAGCAACGGCAGCTGTTCCATGGCCGGCGGCACCAGCGTGGCCAGGAGGGGTAGGAGGCAGGAGTAGGGGGCGACAAGAACAAGACGAATGATGGCGGTATTAGCTATTATGGCGAATTTTAGTGTATGATAATCAGCATCTGTTTTGCCGTTACTTGTTTTAAGCTGATGCGTCGTTCTATTTCAAGTTCATGTTGATTGTTAATTCTGGTCTTGTATGGGATCTAAGCGGAAATTCTTTTATCTTTTGTAGTATTCAGTAAGTATATGTATATGGATTTCAGCCCAAAACAAGTATGCTATATAAAAATATGTTGAATGCATGTTAAGTATCCTTTTGTGTTGATGATAGATTGACGTAATTATTCGATCCATTTGTAAACTTTGTAAGTTGAACATATCAGTGACTTATGCAATTGGGTTGTAGTCAAATGTTTTGGTGGACATGGACTCGTGCTTTACTTGGGAATAATTATTTATAAAATTCTTCACTGTGACTCTCCTACAGAGGATAGTCAATTAGCTACGAACATAGATATCTATACATAGAGTTAGAGCATCTAACTAATCCATGAGATAGTGCATTGCATGTGGCGATAGTGGTTACAACTTTAAAAAATAATTCTGATTTAAATTAAGTTATCAAATAATTTGGTAAAAATAAATTAAGCTTGGTGGTTGAGTCCTTGTTGTTTAAATAAATTCATTGTGGTTCTAATCAACTACCTGCCATTAACCAAGGTAAGGTATTAGAGGGGAGAGTAGGAGATCAGAGATGGGACTTGATTAAAACTACCAAGACTCATCCCCTCCACAAACACACACGCGCGCAAAGAAGAAGACACCTAGCACAAGATGCTCAAATAAAATACATACTCCCTCCATCAAAAAATAGAAGCTGTATTTAATTTTCGTCCGGCATGTTTCAAGCCAAACTACTCTATACTTTTTACTGCATTACTTTTTATATGATACAAAAAATTGTACTCGAGGTAGAGCTGGCCATCCGGGCCGTGCTTTTTGTGCCGCCCGGTAGCCCGGAAAAAAGCACGGCCCGAATTAATTTCAGGCCGGGCCGGCACGGCCCGAGGTGTCGGGCCGTGCTTGGGCCGAGGGGTGGCCCGACGGGCGGCACGGGCACGGCCCGTTTAGGCTTAGGCCCGGTAAAGCACAAAAATGGTCCATTTAGGCATGGTCCGAGAGGAACTTATTTAAAATATATATAGTTTCTATACAAACATCAACCCATTAGTGGCTTGGTGGTAAGTCTCTTGTCTAGAAAATAGAAGACCCAAGTTCGAATCCCACTAAAACTCCACTTTTCACCACCATTTTTGCTCCATTTAAACGTTAACGAGCCGGCCCGGCACGGCCTGTGTAATTTGTGTCGTGCCGTGAGCCGACGGCCTGGCACGTGGGCCGGCACGGCACGGCCCGAAATGAATTCCGTGCCATGCCGGCCCGAAAATAAACTGGACAGGTATGTCTCCAGGGTAGGGCCACAAGCCCACAACGCATAAATAGATCATATGGCCTCTCCAGATAACCGCAGTTTAGGCCCAAACAAGTTATAGTAAGCTCAAACAAATATTGGACAACCACGACTTTCAGTGTCAGGCCCGAAGGCTGCAGAAGAATTACCATTCCTCACCCACACTATAACATTCTTATTTCTCAAAAAACTTAATATGTTCTTCACAATCTCAAACCAATATTTTTTTTTGCTGGGGGTTTGTTGTTTATTTTGATGTACTAAACATGTGAAAGCAAATTTCAGCTGCCTTTACATGCAAAGACACGATATCAATTTGTGTCGAGTGTCTAAACAAGTATAATACTTTTTTACCTTAATCAGTAACTCCAGATCTTACAAGTAATTATTCCCTTTTTTTAGAAAAGGGAATTCTTCATTCAAATTTCTGTCTCTAGCGATCCTCCTCCTTCTATAGCAATGACCAAAATCTGGCCAAACAGGTTCCTCGGAAGATCACCTGCGAAAGGATGGAATTGTTGTTTCAAATACCATATCATTACGACTCAGCCATATTGGACAACATAAGCTCGAGATGTCACTCCAAATAATTTTCCTTAATTTAAATTCATTACCACCCAACCAACCAGAAAACAAAAGCTGGAAGTCTACAGGGGATCAATTATTCCATGATAATGTAAAAGGCTAAAGCACTTCACTTGAGTGCCAAAGTACCGTCTTGGCTCGTCTGCACAATATGATAGTTACAGTTGGAGCTTTCTGATCCAATTTGACCGTTGATCGTATGAGAACGGTGTAAATGTGCAAACACCCAATTCAGGCCCTTGGATCCAAAATAAGGCCCGCATGGGAGTTTTCGCTGCCAATTACATCTCCAACCGTCTCACTCACTCTGAATCGGTGTCCCTCGTCCATTCACATTTAACCCCAGAAAGGCAGAAAACACTCGATTCAGGCCACTCTTATGCTGAACTTTCTAATCCCAGCAAAAGCAATATCTGAAGACTATTCTTTTCATGTCTAATTTGTAAATCCAAACACTATAAGAAACGGGACGTTTGTCGTGTGCCTTCTGTCAAGCACACGACGAAGATAGAGGTTTGTAGTGCGCTTTACAAAACACACGACATAAACTAGGCGCGCCATGAAGAACAGGTTGGTCGTGTGTCGGGCTCCTGGCACACGACAAACTAAATCTTTGTCGTGTGCCATAAGACGGGCACACGGCAAAGCGTGATGGTGGCCACCCGACGTGGACGACCGTTACCTCTTTACCCTTACTAGCTTTGCCGTGTGCTATGGTCATAGCACATACCAAAGGTTGGTCCTTTGTCGTGTGCTGGAAGCCTTGGCTCACAACAAACAGAACCGCCTTTGCCATGCGCCAACCGTTGGACACACGGCAATGCCCGTCGTCACAGTTCCGGCAGGTGACGACGCCTTTTGTTTTTTTACCGACGGCCCGCCTAGGCACATGGCAAAGACGGCTTTGTCGTGTACCCGACATATGGCACATGGCAAAGCCGGCTTTACCGATGACCTTTTTACCGTCTAGGCTTTGCAGTGGGTGACCACCGACAAACATTTTGTCGTGCGTTTTTTGGCTTTGTCGCGTGTCCCTAGCACATGGCAAACACTCATGTCTCCCGTAGTGAATGCACAAGGTTGTATCCTTTCGTGGTCGTGGTTCAGTTTGAATCTACTACTAAGAAGTTACTTCCCTATAGGCCGGACTAGCCTTAGGTAACTTTTTTTTAGAAAAAAGAAACATTGTTTTAATAAATCTCTACATGGATCAATACATGTAGATCCCGTTTGGATCATGTAAAGCTAAACTTTAGTTTGGGACTAAAGTTTGACTGTTTTGATTCATGGACTAAAGTCTAGAAGCTAATACATAAAAGGTCATTTTTGCCCTTGATTACCCATCATCACAATAAAGATGGGACAAGAAAACAAGCTGAATATCATATTCCTTCACACGACTTATTATTTGATTCTATTAATGAAACTCCACCCACTATTGGCTTTAGGTAAATAGAAGCCGTCATCTAAACAAAAGTATCTTTGTACGTTCCTAAAAAAGAAAGTATTTTTGTACACAAATCGTCGTGTCCAACAGGTTCAAAATCTAATTGCTAAAGTTAATTCATTTCTAATTGTGGTGCTTAGTGCAGGGATAGATTACACAAAAAAACATATCTCTGCACACCACCCCGCATGCGGTTTGCATTTGCACCGTTTGATGAGGTTTCTAGCACTCTCTCAGTGCGAACAAATGAAAGCCAGAATCCAAAAAGAAGTCAATAAAAATAGCACGAGCAGTATTTTCATATTATTCTTTGCGATTGCACACTTGAACCTATAACTCAAGGGGTAACACAAAAATAGATTAATTAATTAAATACCAGGCAAAAAGGCAAGGCAAAATCTAAGGCTTCCCGAATATAAGACCGAAAGCCCCGGACCTGTCTGCTTTGGTTGGATTGACACCTGTTCCAACAACCCAAGTGCATCCCCCATCGTTCAGACACACCAAAATGGCTCACATGCGTGGCTTGCACAAAGCTGAGTTCTGAGTGTCCAATCTATTTCTCAAAGCAGCAGCAAGCGGCTTTTATCCTCAGAGATCCTAATGCATCCCATGTGTGTGGCTCAAATATTGTTGCATTACAAACTCCATTTTGTCCCTAGGTGCAACGCAAAGTCATCTGGACTGGTACTGCTTATGCTCGTGCTTGCAACCAACTCGACATGCATAGACTGGCGTGTGTGCCTTTGGAATGGTGACACCTGTAATATGGCAAGACTAGAATCTCTTCTTCTTTTTTTGACAGACTCAAAGGGCTGTCTGCATTGCAACTAACAGCACCTCCTGGTTCCTTAGCCCAACAACTAACACTACCAGGAAGTGAAGTTCAAATAAAGAAGTATTGTTATATCATCACCAAACATGCCAGTGACACACGTAAACACACCCCTTAAGCTCACAATATCCTTTTTTTCGAACAAGGGACAATGTACTTATTTAGATACCACCATACTGTAGTGGAGGAAGGGTTCATTGAAGGTCGCCAGGTAACTTTATGATGGGCACACAGCATTTGCTAGCTTTGGTGAAGCACAGACTCATGGCCTGTCGTTATACTCGATACTACATAAAGAAAAAGGCAAAGCGTATGTGCAGTGTGTTTGTGGATAATGTGGGTGGGGAATGTTTCAGGGAAAAGTTTATTTTACTCTTCCAAACAATTCAATTTGTCTAAATTATATCCGAACAAAATCATGGTTTAATTTAATCTTCAACAATTTAAGTCGATACAATTTACTCTCTTACATAATTTGTATTTTTCATTTCTCTTTGTACGATTTGTTTTTAGTGCTTAAAATTTGCACAGCGGTACATTTCAGTAAACCTCACCTTAAAAAACTATATTTTATATTTTAAACATATTTTTATATAGTTTAATAGCATCAAAATATTATCATGATATAGTTCTACAATTGTATATAAAATATTAATAAAAAATATTTTTCTTTTATATAGAGATTGATATCATCTGTTATCATGCAAATTTTGATATTTGAATTCAAATTATAAAATGAGAAACAAAAAAGAAAAAATTACATTACGGACCAGATCACCCTAATTTGAATTGTTTGAGGCAATCATAGGGTGTCACTTATTATATAAAAAATAGAAGTTATACGATTGGTGACATTGAAGAGATAGTTAGCACCTGATTTTTCATGTGTATATGTGTGCATTCATGTATCAAATGTTTATCCCCGTTGTTCAGCACTATCTTTGGTAAAACTTCTCTATTATAATATAGATCTTTGCATTGTACCTCAAACTTCTCCATTGATATTTTCTCTCAGGTTGAATTTGTGTAATAGTCTCGACAGAGTTAAGGGAATCTGATTATCTGGTCCTATGTTCAAAACAATATAAAACATTTGTCTTATAACTAAAACTGGACGCGGTAATATTACAATACTACCTTTAGATCGCAAATCTCCATGTAATCCAATGATCCAGATTGATTGTTATCACCTTAACTTGCACCGTGATAACAAGCGGTAATTCGAAATGGTAACAGGTGGTATGGATATTTTGGAAAGAAAAAATTAATGACAATCACGGGCTTCGGCTAGGGTGGTGGCGGGGTGGGCGCGCGGAGGCGCACAGGAATTACATATGTGCCCATAACAATCAACGGTGAGATTGATTTTATACCATCTCGCAGCTTAAATGATAAAATGTACCGTAAAAGAGACATGTCTTCATCATCCCGACCACAACGGCCTTTGATTCTAGCCTTTCGAGTACTGGAAGTCTCAGCAAGTCGCAACTAGTCTGACGTTGCATGTCTTTTCAGAAATCTTAGCTACAGATGACAAATTAATTCGCATCGCCTCACAGTTCCTTCAATAATTTCCAGTGCTTCTATAAAATCACACATCACGAAGCACTAAATATTGCGACGATGGCATCATCAGCAACTAATAACAAAACCCCATCATCTCTATAAATACCCCAACCCTCGACGTCTTCCCTCCCTTTTTCCCTCGCTCCCTTCTCTTCCTCCACTAATTTGATAAGCGCACGATCATCATTCTGCCCACATGGCTCTACCGCCCTTTACAACTCTGCAAGCCTTCCCGGCGACGGCGCCACACCATATCTGCTCCGAGAACGCCATTGTCAACCCAGTACCGTTTCAAGACCCGGCGGCGGCGGCGGCCTTGACGGAGGTGGACGAGGACGCCGCCGCAGCGGACAGCAGCGTCGGCGATAGGCGCCTCCGCCGGAAGATCTCCAACCGGGAGTCCGCGCGGCGGTGCCGCGCGCGGAAGCAGCTCCGCCTCCAGGAGCTTCGTGACAACGCCGCGCGGCTCGAGGTCGTGAGGCGCGAGCTCGCGGCGCGCGCGCAGGCCGCGCGCGGCCGCGTGGCCATGGTGCGGCTCGCCAACGCCGGGCTGCGCGCCGAGGAAGCCGCCCTGACGCGGCGGCTCGAGGCTGCTCGCCGAGCGCTCGCGCTGCAACATCTCTACGCGGCCACGACGGCGGCAGGCAGCGGCAGCTGCGGGCTCGGGCCGCTGGACATTGAGCAGACGATCGCCTCGTTGATTGCATAACAGTAATTGTAAATGAGTATTATGGTTGCGCGTGTGCTCCAGCCTCGAGCTGCCGAACAAGTGTACGCGTTCCTTGTTTGATCGACAACAAGCAAAGATGCAAATCCTCGTTCCTGTAGATAATATAGCATCATAAATCATCGTCGTGGCTCTCTTGATCAATCGTCATAAGCCACGCATCTCCGTTGAACTCCGGCCCTGTTGATTCAGATCTCGGTTGTGCTTGTGCCATGTGTCACGAGAGCACGTCTTTGTTTATTAGCTTTTCATGTTAACGAAACTGTTAAAAATACACGTGGTCTCAGGCCCGTTTCGATTCTCCTCACTCATAACAATAAGTAAGGCGTGACTGCGTGAGAAGTTGCTGAAGACACAGTCTTCCTCAATCACACAAACAAAGAACACTAGAGACCGATGATGTTGTCTACTGAAGGTGAATTCTCATTCCATATTCGTAGGTGTACACATGGTCTCAGTATATAGAGGATTTATTAGTAACTTCTATTACCTTTGGTAACCTCCATATATATAACCTTTGAAAATCTTCATGACCTTTGGTACCAGCCCATTACAAAATTCCACTAAGGATTTCTTAACCGAAACCATTGCCGGCTTTTTTTTTTTTTGAGAATAACCATTGCCGGCTTGCCCAAGCACGAACAGGTTAACATCGGCGAAAGACTAAGGCGACGGTCGCGATCAAAGCTGTCTGCTCCGGCGGTTGACATCGTTTTCGGGTCCGATTTGCTGTGCTGCGTGTCGGCTGGATTCCGCGGGTGGTGGCCGGTCGCCGCTGCCGCCACGTCGAAAGCCGATACGGCATGAGAGCGAGCGTGCCTGGCCCGCTCACAGTCCTCCATGGGCTTGGGCCAGCATTATTTCATCAAAAGCAGCCCATTTTCTCTTCCCGAGGCTGCGCGTGAGGCGAGTGCATCTTTTATGCTGCTAAGTGCCGCATAGGCCCACCATGTTTCAGCGGCTGCGCGTGAAGCAGCGAGTGCAGGCAGCGTCGGCCACTCGGAGCAAGAAAGCAAGGCACATTGGTAATCGAGCCCATCTCTTGATTTCAGTGGAGCAGGCGATGGACAACCCCGACTAGCAGACCCGTCAATTCAGCGATGGAGCCCCCGGGCCGTTCCTGTTGCCAACCGTCAGATCACCGCGACTGCTGCTGCTGCTGCTGCTGAGCGGAAATGCACATTTTCCTTCCTTCACGCACTCTTACGTGTATGTGTTGGACAGGAAAACCTGAGACAAAAAGTGGGATCACTGCTTCCTGTTGATCGTGTCGAGATTAATAACAAAACCATACAACTACTGTTTCAATTTGAATCGAATGTCAGCCCCTCACTGTTCCAACTTTCAAAAAGTTTGAGGATGTGTTCGCTTTCCTCCTCTAAAATTTAAGATCGTCACATCAAAGAGAATCTTATTATTTATGAATATTTTGATCAATTTAATGACAAAACCCAATTGACAGATTGATGCTAATTTTCGAGATGAATCTAATAAGTTTAATTAATCTATATTTTACTAAAGTGATGCTACAAGTAACCGTCTTCTAATCACGACTTAATTAATCTCATTAGATTTGTCTTGTAAATTAGTCTAAGGACCTGTAATTTGTTTTATAATTAAACTTTATTTAATACTCTTAAATAATAAAATTCTTTTGATGTGATACACCAGGAAACGAACACGCCCTGACTCTGTTCCGACTTCTGCCGACCCGTCGACGCACACATTTTATATCTGGTCAGTCGTCAGACCCACCCCGATCGACGCGCCCAATCGGGTCCGGTTCCGATCCTGCCGCGCCATTGAGCTGCGTGTCCGTCCGCCGGCCGGGGTCCGTCTACCATGCCATCTCCTCGGAACTTTGAGCTACTGATAATTGAATTCGGCCAGCAGAAAGGCCCCCAATGAGGCGAAGCAGAGCGCAGAGGTGCCGCCCAGGGATAGGCTGCTTCTGCTGCCGGCACACACAGGTAGCCTCATCACAGGTTTCACGACCGCTCCCAAAAGCTACGCACTCGGGCAGCAGCGCCATGATTCGCAATGGAGTAGCCATGGATGGATGGATGGATGGAGCCCTCGAGGATCTGCCGGAGAAAAGGCGGAGCGTGGAGCATCTCCGCTTGTCCCTCTGAAGAGGAACACTGGCCCGAGATTTGGGGGCCTCTCCGGGCCTGTTCACCCAGTAATCAGGACGGTGGGATTACTCTAATCCCGCAAGGTAATCGTGGGTGCCGCTCGCGCATGTCCTGAAACTGTTGTTGACTTGGGGTTTGAATCGGGTGGTTTGGACGCACCAAAAAGCTCTGAAGAACTCGCGGCGGACAGTAGCCTGCTGTACCGATTTGGCAGGGAGGGCGGGAGCTGTGCGCTGCACTGCTGGTGCGGCGAACCCGTGGCCGTCCCGGTGGAGCGTTGCGGTTGCCGTTTACCGGCACCGTCCGGACGTGCCTCCGTGATGGACGCATGTGCAGCGGGGAGGGCGAACGTGACACACGATTTCCTCTGGGACGATGGATGGAGCTTTTTTGCGTGTTACTACTAGTACCGCATGAGCGCCGCAGTACATTCGGTTCGGTTTGTTACCTGCTCCTCGCAGGCACCGCTAACTTGCGAATCGTGATTACCATGGCTGCCACGAGTCCGCGACCGGTCCGGTCAGAGACAGGCGGTGAAAACGTTACGCTTTTCATCCTGCTGGTGCGTGCTGGGCAGCCAGAAGAAGCAGTAATATGAAATTCTTCGCGTGAGCGCCGTACATCCGGTTTGTTATCTGCTCGCAGGCACCGTGAACTTGGAAATTTTAATTACCATGGCCACGAATACGCTTTTGATCCTGATGGTGCTGATGGGCAGCCAGAAGAACCGGTGGCAGCAGCAGCAAACGGCGACAGGCACATCAGAGCAGTCCCCCGGCTCGGGAAGATGGCACCGCAGAGCAGAGTAGACCGCACCGAGACCGTTCCGTTCCCCTCCTCCAACTGGACACCACGCGCGCAGGGCACGTCCGCGCCACGCCACCGCGCGTGAGCAGACCACTCCCTTGCCACTACCCAACAACCATCCGTCGCGGGGTGGGACCCCGAACCCGAGAGGTCGCTCCCACCACCGCCCCCACCGCAGGATATGAGAAGAAGAATACGATGATCTCCTTGCCTTCCCTTCGCCTCACATGCGCACACGAAGCCGCGCCGCACCACCGTCCTGACCTGCCCAGCTGACCCCTCCGCCCTTACTCCAGTGTGCAACCGCCGCCGCCGGAGGTTCCACGAGCAATGCGATGAGCGGCCAGCGTTGACAGCGCCCGCGGTGCCTTCTTCCCGAGCTGCACTACGCTACGCCGACAAGACCAAGCCAGATGGCCGCGGCCCGGAGGCTGTCGGAGCTGCTCCAGGAGCAGCAGGAGCCGTTCCTCCTCGAGGCCGCCGCCTTCCGGACGCGGAGGCCGCGCCGGGCCTCCCGCCCCGGCGCCTGCTTCACCCCGCCAGCCGCCGCGGCGTGCCGCCGCCTGCTCAGCCTCTGCACCCACGGCTTCAAGAAGCGGCGGGCCGCCGGCGTCGGCGCGGGGCTCCGCGCCGCGCTCGGCAAGGTGCTGTGCGGCAGCCGCGCCGTGCGCCGCGCGCTGCGCTGGGAGGACCTCTGCTTCTCCGGCGCCGGCGGCTGCGGCGGCCGCGAGTTCCGCCGCCTGCGCCGGTACAGCGGCGAGTGCGCCGTGGAGGTCGCGTGGAAGGGCGACGGCGACGGGGACGACTCGTCCAGGCAGCTCAGCCCGGTCTCCGTGCTCGACCGCCGCTCCCACCACGACGCCGACGACTCCTCCTCCTCCCCGCGCACCACTCCCCCTGTAAGCACGTTTTTGCACAGCACATCGTTTTCTGCTTCACTTCGCTGTCGTCCTTCCTTCAGTTTCAGTAACGATGATAGCAATAACTGAATGCTGGTAGATACGAGGGCAAGTGTACTACGTGCACCGTGAATGCCTGCTCTAACTCTGTTCCTGCGGCAGGGGAGGACGACGACGACGAGAAGCCGTCGACCTCCGAAGGGAGCTCGCCCCCTCCGACGCCGCGTTCCTCGGCGCGGCCTCGCCGTGCTTCAGCTACGCCCTCACCGACAAGTTCTGCGACATGGACGTCGACGACACTGACCAAGACATGGCCACCAGCGGCAGGAACAGGTCCATCGAGGAGCAGATCTCGTCGTGGGAGAGGATCGCCGGGGACATCGCGCGGATCCCGGCCATGATGGAGCTCGACCTGCGCCAGTCCGCGCCGCACTGGCGGGAGCGCCGCCCGGAGGTCGCGGAGATCGGCGGCAGGATCGAGACGCTCATCTTCGACGACATGAGGGCCGAGGCCGTCTGCGACATGCTCGCGTCGCGCTGTACATTGGCAACATCTTGTTGATCCTTGAGGAGAGAAACATTTTGGCTGTGAAAAATGAAAAAAAAATACTACTACTAGTAACAGAGGATCTGTAGAATTCGCGGCTTGGTGATTCATCATTATTTTTCCCCAAACTCCGGACTCGAAGCGTTGCTTGGACTCTTGGTCTCCTCTCTGTCTCGGGTTCCATGTAGTTTATGCTCTGCAAATATGATACTCCGTAGTACAAAAAAAGAACAGCTTTACCATTTCCTACTAACACTGAGCAGCAGTTGAAATGAACCCTACGGTGACTAAACCTATCTTAGGGTACGAAAGTTCTCTGAGCGGCAGTTGAAATCAACCCTACGGTGACTAAAACCTATCTTATACGGTACGAAAGCTCTCTGAACATCAAAGCTGCAAAAGTGCTCCGCGTTATGACTAATAACCAGTAGTAAGAGAGTGAGCCTAGGTCATTAGTCCCCTTTTAAATCCACAACCAAACAAACCATTTTTCCACGTCGTATGCACCAGGCCAGAGACCAGCATGCGGCCCCCAAAGTCAGCTGAAGACCAAGGCTGCATGGCCAGATAGTAAAGGAAAACACATGCGCTTTGTTTTCTTAATCCGAAGCAGACCCATTTGTTTCGCGGGAGAAGCAATGGAAACGCACGCCGCATTTGGAATCTGAGCATGTTTATTAACAAGTGGGGCGGAGGCAAGCGGGGCTTGTCGTTTGCAGAGAGGAAGAGGACAAGCAGCGCGTATAGGATGCCCTCGGTGTGTCTGCCGTGGTTAGCGCAACTTGATCTTTAATTGGGCGGTCAAAGAGGTAGCTCGTGCCCGGCGGTAGTACCATCCATCCTCGCGCTGCCCCCATGCTACTACTACTACAGAGTAAAATACTTTAGATTCTAGATTAAGGAGACTACGGTGGAGTTGAATCAGGTAGTGCTAGTGCAGTGACAGTGCTCTGCTGATTGGATCAGGGGCCGGCACTAGCAAAGTGTGGCCATTTCTTCTGATTATTACTCGGCGGCGCATGTTCCGTAGGCAGACCATCACCGTGCGTCTGTTTCCGACCGCGCGGAGGTAAATTGGGTGACGCTTGGCTCCTTGTTCCGATCGGGATGACGAGGCGGCGGCGGTTAGACGGGGACAAGCGCCGTTTATTGGCGTCTCGCCACGGGCACGTACGCCGCACATGCACGGGGCGCCACTGTTGGGAGTTTTTTTTTTTTTTTTTGATAATACGTACCTGTATTTCTTAAGTAAGGAATACAAAGAGGTACACGTACGAATACAGCGACGTACGAAAAAGATACAGAGCTCTCAGCCAAACTACACAGAGGACCTTGTAAAAAAACAAATTACACTGAAGTCCCTTGGTCCTGTGTATCCCGAAGACTCCCGAAATCTCCGTCGCCGGCGGCCGCCATCGAAGAAGACACCGGGAGCACCCATGAGCTGGAAGAAGCCCATCGCACGGTGGCTTTCAGCGGAGTCGAAGTAGACACCCGTCCCAAAGGACGGGATGGAGCCGTCGGCGGTCGCCCATCGACCGGGGCCGCGCCCCAACCTCTCCAGCTCTTGGACCTGCACTCGCCGTCGACGACTGCCGCCATCGAGGGAAGTCGAGCTTGGTCCATCCGCCTCTTGTCCACGAAGCCCGCAAGCCGCTCTGTATCCTTGGAACAAAAGGCCAGCTTCTCCGCCGTCTGCCGGAGACGACGAAACGTCGGGCCTAGACTCCTGAACATGGGTTTCACAGCCGGAACCCCACCTCCACTAGCTCGCCGTCGGCGTCGGAGTGGAACACCTACGGGGCGAGGACGAGCCAGAGAGGACTTATTCCACGACATCACCGACGCCAACGCCTCACCGGTGACATCCGGAAACAAACCCCTAGATAATCTAAACCTAACGAAACCAGGACCCAACCGATCCGCCAGCAGCAAATCCACGGTCTTTCCCACCACGCGAAGGCCCGGAAGCCATCGGAGGCGAGGTCGGCCGCAGACGCCGCCGGCGGACGGCACAAGCTTCCTATCCGCCGCTCTCAACTGTAGCCGAGTGGATAAGAACGAGTGGACCAGCCAGAAAGCCCACACTGTTGGGAGTTCGCCGGAGGCCAAGGACCAAACAGTCGTGAGGATTGGCGGAATTATTATCAGCGTTGGATGATTAGCAATCAGATCGTCCGGAGCCGTCGTCTTGGCGATCTTCCCCTTCCGGCCCGCATTACTACTGTTTTCCTCCGGCGACCAGCCACGCCGCCTGCAACTTGCCGGAACCACAAGAGGGACTACGTACTCTACACGAGCCGTAATACTCCACTGTACAAGGAAAAATACAGCGAGTTATTGGCGGTTGCTGTAACTGCGTCTCACATGGTTGGTTGGGCCTGTCGCCGTAACGGCAACGCGCAGCTGTTGCCTTGATTTGCAGGCGTACTTGAGCCGCTGGGTATGTTTGCCGCTCCATCTACCGGATTTACTACTACTACTCCGATCGATCGACTGCCAGCGAGCCACAGCAACAAACGCCACGTCTCGCTCTCGATCGGTTGACAACTGGCCGGGAGGAGTTGCGTTGGCTCGATCCGGCGGCCACCATCTCCGTGGCCGGCGCCACACGGCGCAGGACTCCAGCTGCTGCGGCGGAAGTGGAGCGTGTCAACATTGATGGCCCGGCGGTGATGGTGGTGGCAGCCAGCCACGGCAGATTTTGCACGTACGGCGCCGGTACGCGCGGCCCCGGCAGACATTGATGCCCCACCCAACCCCTCATTTATCTCCAACGACACCCACGTACAGACAACCCGTAGTACACGTCGCGTCTTGTACTACGTGACCGGTCCGTCCGTGTCTAATAGTATCGCATTCAATCCCTAATCAAGAGATCAACAAGCTGTCGCGCACGCACGAACTCGTGTACTGCGTACCTGTGTTCCGCCGATGCCCGGAGTGAGATTTATTCTTGGCACCGGAGCTTGTTTTCGCCTCCATACATCCAGCCCGTTTTTGCCACCGCCACGGCGCCACCTGATCTTAAATAATCGCGTCTTCTACTCTGTAGTACTAGTACCTAATTCATAATAATATACTAGTATTGCTTAAGACAGGTGATTGGGTACGTACTAGTAGTAGTTACCTTGGCATCAGCGGACAGCGGCAGAAGCATCGTCATGTGCCCCAACAGTTGCAACTTGCACCGGCTGCTGCTCGCCGATGGTTACGCCGGATACGGCCGCTTGTGGCCGCGGCACAGTGCCGGCATTCAACGCGCAAATATACGCCTCCAAGCTTCGGTTGGGACCAAGCAAATCACACATTATTTCCAGAGGTTCGCGAGCGATCAAACATTGGCAGGAAACTATTAAGCGCGGAATTTACCTCGGCCACTGCATGGCTGGTGTGGTGTGGGTGCAAGCACGCACACAGCAACAGTGACGCGGCAGCAGCAGCAGCCCATCAATTCCCATGGGCGTACACTGTGCGGCGGTACGCATACGGAACTGGAAGGCTGCAAATGCTCGTGTAGTAATGTACGTAGAGCCTTCGGCATTCGAGCCAGCGCGGCAGTTGTCTACTGTACTGTTCCGCTCTCGCGAGATTCTGCGCGTTGTACACGGACATTCAAGGGTTCCACTATTACCAGTACATGGGCCGGGGTTGTAAAAACAAAACACAATACTCCGGGCAGCGTCGGTGTAATTGTGCTCCTAATCTAGATAGGCGGAATGTAATATTGCTAGTACTAATCAGCAAGTAATCTAGTACTACTATATTGTTGAGTACTCCCTCCGTCCCTAAATTGTAAGACATGCTTTCGAGTATTTAAACATGTAAACTTAGTTAATAAAGTTATGTAAATATCATTTGCTTTGTCATATTTTACCTTCATCCACCCATCCATTAACTCTCCTACCAGCATGACATGTTAGTCTTTATATCTGCATAAACACCCATATTTAGGATAAAATTCAAACTCCAAAACGTCCTACATTTAGAGATAGAGGAAGTACGTACTCATAAGTAACAAGGAAAACTTCTTTGTGTTTCGTCCACAGATGCAACACAAGCGGAATCTCGCCCTTACTACAATCCGGCAGTTTGTCTGTGCTTCCAGGAGCAGCCTCGGATGCCATTTGGCGGTTCGCCTCTCCTTGTCCTGTTCCGGCCCTCCCGCTATCTCCACGTGCACACAGGTGCCATCGTGATTCATGCCCGATGAGGGACAAACCAGCAAGTACCTCGCTATAAACAAAATCGGCTGTGAGTGTGATCTGTCCATGCACGGCGCATGTTTGAATCTGTTCCGTACCTCAAACCTCTTTGTAATTCGTTTCTTCTCGTCGTCGGCGCGTGGGTGCGTCTATGTTGTATTTTTTCTTTGAATGTAGTAGTACATGATTCGCCCTGGTACAAGTGAGCGAAATGGTACACACTTAGGACAACTGTGTCCAACATATCTCTCTTTCTCTCTCGAAGAGATTAAGGACCCGTTTGGATCCAGGGACTAAAACCCGGAGTGACTAAATTTAGTCGGTTCGGTGCCTAAAGATCCAAACGAGAAGACTAAAATCGGACTAAAAAATTTTAGCCCCGTTAGACGCCCAACCGTAGCTAAAAGTGACTAACGAGTGAAAATTTCCGCGTCCGCCTCGGCTCCTTCCCGAACCATCCCTTTCCCATCCCCGTCTTGCGCCGCCGACGGACGCCGCCGGCCGCGCGCGTTGCTCGCGCCGGCCCGCGCGCGCTCTGCTCGCGCTCGCTCGCCGTGCGCCTCGCTCCGCTCTGCCCGCCGCGCGCTCAGCTTCGCTCGCTCGCCGCGCGCGCTCGCTTGCGCCTGTCCGCTGCGCGTCGCTCGCCGCGGTCCCGCGAGCCTCCGTCGCCAGCGCTCGAGCCCGGCCCCGTGACCTGCAGCGGTCTCGCGCCGCTCGCGCCCCGCGCCCCGTCGACCGCAGCCGGTCGCGCGCCGCCACCCTCCCCGCCGCTCGTCGTGGTCCGGCAGCCCGCCAAGGTCCCCGCCGCCCGTGATTGCGTCGCCAGGCCGCCACGCTTCCCGGCGCGCGCCCTGCTCCGCCGGCCCGCCCGTGAGCTCCCACGCTCCGATTTGGCGCCGGATCTCCTCGCTCCCGGCGTCGGATAGGTCGTTGCGCCGCCGGATCCCCTTGCTCCCGACGGCGCCCGGAATTCGGGACTCGTCCCGTCGTCCTCCTCCTCGCCCAGCCCTATGGATCGGCGCGATTCGTTGCACGACTTTTTCTCAAGCCGGCTCTAGCTCGCCCGCTTCCCGGCTCCGGAATTGTTCCGACGACCCGAGATTCGATGGCTACTCGCAGCCACCATGGTATGCAAGTGCTGCAATGCAAAACCTTGACTTGAACTCCCAAGGTGACACATATCCCCATCTTGACTCATACTCCCGGTTGCTGCAATCGGATGGAGGTGTACCTCCTGTTACGGCTCATGATGGTGGCGGCCCCGGCAGAGGTGTCCGTGCAGCGTTCGAACCTCCCCGGCGGAGTGTCGGTGCTGCCACGGCTGGCTGTGGTGGACGGCAGCCTACCCGCGGAGGATTTCGTCACCCTAGGAAGGTAAACATTGTAGCAGCATCTAGCGGAGCACAACCTCGTTGCTCCCTTATCCGGTGGTCGTGGAAGGCCCATGGCTGCTCGTGGTTGTGCATCCTCATCTCCGGTGAACATGTCATTGCCGGAAGAGGACTACGGCGACCAGAATAATGTCCTGGATGATGACAATCCATCGGTACGATCATACTCCTTTTTATCTTCAAGAAACATTTGTGACATAGTCTACATTTATATTGATAATGTTGTACTGCAAATTGTAGTTAGTTTACATTGATAAGGCATTTTATTCATATTGATAAGTCATTTTTTTTTAAATAGACTAAGTATCATAAAGCTAATTGGACGGAAGAGAACACACAAATATTCTCGTGACCTTGCTCTGGAACAAATTAGAGCTGGGAATTGTCCTAATGGGCAGATGAAAAATATTGCTTACAAGGTGATAGCACAAAAATATTTTGAACGGACTAACCTGTGGCATGAACCAAAGCAATTCAAGAATAGATTCTCCCAATGCAAGACCATGTACCAGTGGCTGAAATGGGCCAATGGAGAAACAGGCCTTGGCCGAAATGAAAATGGAGCTATCATAGCTGATGATGAATGGTGGGAAAAACACACAAAGGTACTTATATATATTACTTTGTTCATAAGGTTGCGATAAATTTGTGTCTCCGGTTGTGATTAATATGTTATTTCATTTCAATATTTCAGAAAAAATACTCCGAGTGCAAGAAATTTAGAAGGTTCATGCCTACTTACGTAGATCAACTGGCTGAGATGTTCCATAGCACAACAGTTGATGGAAGGTCTTCTTGTATTCCTGGGGATACAAGAAGCGATGATGATGAGGAGGATCATGACGAAGACGACTCCACACACAAGAGCCCCTCTAGTAGCAGCAGTAGGAAGAGGAAGAGTAGCACAACGAGATACAGCCACAAGTCCACCCAAGAAGCATAAGAGTCCAATGGTCAAGTGCATGAAAGGATTGATAGACACCATTCAAGCTGCGAACAACAAAGACGTTGATGTTGCAAAACAGATACAAGACCACATTACGAAGCGTAAGCTTGAAGCAAAAAAATTGGAGGAGCAACAAGTGGAGGAGGAAATAGAGAGATGTATGCAGCTGGTGAAAGAATGTGGAGCAACCGAGGAGACAGAAGAGTTCTATGTTGCTACTATGTTGTTTGCAAAAAAATATCACCGCACTGTGTTTCTTAAGTTGACCACAAATGCTGGCAGGATGGCATGGTTGCAAAAATGCAGCAGGGACTGGAGTGCTGGAATCATTTAGATTAATTAGCTATGTATTTTGGTGAACCATTTAAATTTGTGATGTGAACCCTATAAGTTTAGTACCTGTGTTTACTATATTGTGAACCAATAATTATGTTGTGATTATTGTGATGTCAACTGTTTCTCATGGTGTGTACATTGTGATATGAGCCAGTGCAAAATGTGATATTGTGACCTACAGCACTATTTGTTGTTGTGTTTCGCATTGACTTTCATGTTCTTGTGCTGATGTGTGCAACTTTTTTTGTTTCTCCAGGAGGATGATATGGAAGAGGACGAATGGATTCAACAATATGTAAGTCGAAGACGCAAGCGGAGGATGCAAATAGCGACCGTCGCCGCTGTTATGGGTATCTACCACTATGAAAAGTATTGGAATAAATCTGATTACAGAGTACCCACCCTGTCTGGCTACCAATGGGTTATGCAGAGTCTAGGAAGTACAACATATTGCTACCAAAATTTTAGAATGCATAGGAATGTGTTTGATCTGCTCCATAATGTGCTTGTTCAATCATATGGGTTGAAATCTACAAAGAAGATGTCTTCTATGGAGGCATTAGCCCTTTTTCTGTGGATGTGTGGTTGTCCTCGAGTATGAGGCAAGCCGAGGATCGATTTGGTAGGTCTAAGGAAACATGTAGTAGGAAGTTTGACAAAGTATTGCGTAGTGTGGACAAACTTGCAGCTCATATCATTAGGCCGATGGACCCTGAATTTAGGACGAGTGCATCCAAGGTTGCAATCTGCTCGGTTTTCTCCATACTTTGACAATTGCATTGGAGCAATAGATGGTACGCACATACCTGTTGAGGTGCCAGTGAATCAGGTTGTGCAACATACGGGAAGAAAGGGCTACACCACTCGGAATGTGTTAGCGGTATGTGACTTTGATATGAGATTTACATTTGTTGTTGCGGGCTGGCTCTGGCTCGGTTCATGACATGAGGGTGTTCAAGGACGCAATTGACAAGTACGGTGACAAGTTTCCACACCCACCTCCAGGTATTGATATGTTCCAACATTTAATTGTGCACATGGTTCGAATACATTGCATTATGTATCATACTTTTATTGGAATTGTCATTACTAAAAATTGGTTGTGTAGGTAAATTTTATCTTGTGGACTCGGGTACCCAAATCGCCCGGGGTATCTTGCACCATATAGGGGTACGAAGTATCATCTTGCTGAGTTTCATCAAGGCCCAATGCCAAGAGGTAAAAAAGAGGTCTTCAATTACGCACATTCTTCACTTCGTAATGTCATCGAGCGGTCTTTTGCGGTGTTGAAGAATAAGTGGAGGATTTTGAAACATTTGCCAACTTATCCGATGCACAAGCAAAGCAAAATAATTATCGCATGCATGGCACTTCATAATTTTATTAGAGATAGTGCAATGGCGGATGACGAATTTGATATGTGTGATCTTGATGAAAACTACGTTCCACAAGTTGAACAGGGTCCACATGCTTATGAAGGAAATGGAACTAGTACCCGTTATGTGGATGAAGACCAAGATATGAATCGGTTTCGAGATTGGATAGCCCATGGTTTGTTTGCTAGATCATAGTTCACATGTGTTTGTAATGAATAATGTTGTATCCTTATGAAGAATGTATGGAATATGGAGTATTATTGTGTTTGCTATTCATATGTGACATTTAGGGGTATTTTGGTCTTTTCATAAAGCATTTATTTAAGTTTAGTCACTTTTAGTCGGGTGAACCAAACGGGGTGACTAAAATTTAGTCACCCCTTTTAGTCACTTTGCTTTTAGTCACTTGGATCCAAACACAACCTAAGGATAGTAATCGATCTGCATGGTACACACACGGATCTAGTGGTGGAATAGAAACAACTTGCCTCTTTATTTGTCGCTTCGGTGTTCATGTTTCTCTTTTTCTTATCCTGATGTGCCTTAAAGCCAACGGATGTCGATCGGTCGTATCCTTTTTTTTTTTGTCCACGCTGTTTCTCTCCCAGGATACCTCAACATGCATAAAAAGGGAAAAAAATCACAATACTCTTGGGAAGAAGGGTGATGCGGTAGGAGATACGAAGATAGATATCCATGTCGGGAAAATCGTGCACTTTTGAAAATAGATATTCATGTCACACTCTTGAGGGTTAAAGTCGACAAAATCAAAGAGTCCGACCATACAAGGAGGGATCGGAGTGAGGGGCGGAGCCGGGGGGTGAGCAGGAGCCTAGCTCCACCTATGCTTTATCCAGTCCTTCATGTACACACAACTTTGCCATGTAATTTAAGAAAAAAAATGATATTGGCTCCTCTCATGCCATAGATTTCATACACAAGCATCCCTCAAGGTTGAATCCTGGCTCCGCCATTGATCAGAGTCTCCTTTTGGAAAAGTATGCTTGGTAGGGTAGTTTTTTTTTAAAGTTCAAGCCTTGGTAGGGTACCTTTTTTTTTAGCTTACTTGGTAGGGTAGCTTACTACAGCTGCAAATTGAAGCCCAAACACATGCTCCATTCATCCTAATTTATATTTTTAGCCTAGGGATCAAGTCATGAGGGTACTTTTGTTTTAGATAATAGGAAACAGAGTGAACAAAATGTTTTATAATTCCTTGAACTATCATTCTTTTTTGTCTGTGAGCAGTATAGTGAGCACAGTGATTGTTGATCCCCCTTTAGGTAAAAATCTACTTCAGGACAACATTGCTATAGTAGTATAACACTTGTTGCCGTTACATCGCTAACGAACAAACAAACTGGAACACAAGCTCTGAAGTAGTACATGAAAGATGAAAGATATTATTCAGTCGTTCCTCGTGAACTTGGGAGGCATTTTGACCAGCCTCACCATGCTACTTTCCACAGCCTCACACGAGCTCTTGCAAGAGAGCCCGACGCCAAGCCCGGTCCAGCCAAGCAGCTTCTGGCCCCCGCTGCCACCGCGCTCCGTGCACGCCAGGTACGCGGCGAGGAACGGGTCGTTCCCCGGCCGGACGCCGCGGCTCCCCGGCCTGCTCCGACCCGGCGGCGGCGGCACGCGCAGCAGCCGGTGCGGGTGCGCCGTCGTTGCTTCAGCCGCAGCCGCCTCCTTCGTTGCCGTCGCTTTCCTATCGGCCGTCGCGCACAGCGCTGCTGCCGGCTTGCTCGCCTCGGCCTGGCTCTGCTTCGACACGCCCGGCTCCTGCTCCCACGAGAAGGCCACCGCGCTGCCGGACCTGGACACCGCTGCAGCTCCAGGCTTCATGTCGCAACGGCCACTGATCGCTAGTTGCGTGCTCACAGCTCGAGAGATGAGAGCAGAAGGACGGATAATGAAGGAGGCGAGCAGAGCAGAGGCTGTGGTTACTGGCGGCGTTCGTCCCGTGCGCGTCCACGAGGATCCCGTGCGCAAACCTGGCAGCCGCGCGCGAACGCAATCACCCGTACCGGTCCATCTCGATCGCGAGAGATGCGGCGAGTTTCGTGGAGCTTTTTATAGCAGAGCTGTGCCGTTGTGGCAAGTTGGGCAAGGCCGGATGGTGATGGGGCGCGGAGAAATCAGAAGTGGTGGCTTGACCGGCCGGTGCCCGTCGCGTTCGTCCTTCCTTCGCCGTCGGTTTCTCTGATCGCGGCTGGCATGGAGCCATGGACAGAGACAAACCCGAGTCGTTGCGCGAGCTAACCAACCGTATCCGATCAATCAGCAGCAGCCCGGCGCGAGCACGCTGGCGGCGTCGTCCACCGATCCTAAACAGTTTCAGATTTCGTTCGCCGCGGTGGTGAGGTCAGGTGTGGCGCCGCACGGCTGCCGGCCGGCTGCGCATCTCTGGCAGTGTTAAGTTATCATGACCAGAACGCTAGGGTACGGCGCAGAAGTCCAAACGCAAGGGCCATGACTTGTGCGCAATTCGTGTAGAAAATCGGCGAGGGAGAGGAGCACGGAGACAAACACAGTTCCAAATGTTGGAATGCCACATGATAGACGGTCGTTACCGCACGAAAGCAGCCAGCCGCGACGCCTATTTAATTGCGATTTGTGCCATGTGCCAGATGCGTCATATCATATACGACCTCGCTTTGTTCTCGTCCGCTGACGACGTGAAATCGGGGCGTCAATCATGCTTGGATAAACGGACGACTTGAGCTAATCAAAAGCGGAATTCCATGCCCCCCCCCCCCCCGCCGTTGTCTGACTATCTTAGTGGAATTTCCGTCTTGCTTTGTTTTATTGTAAGATAAATTGATCGGCGGATACCTGAGAAGTGGCCGCAAGCACGTAACTCTGGACATACAGATCCAGTGATTTTAGCACTTAGCAGATTTTCCTTGGACTCCCCTACGTAGTACTCAATCCTGTACCATAAGGTCCAAGTCGTTCTCAATTCTGCCCTAAAGAAAAAGTCGTTCTCAATTCTCATAAAGGCCCAGGCCTTATTGTTTTTTGACACCTGAAATGGCCGAACAAAGGAACCAGGCCACGTTAGTTTAATTGGGCGGAATCCTTCAGTGGGCTACATTTAAGCCCGTAAGGCCCTCACAGCAAGCAGAGCCCGAGATGACGCCAGGCCACATACACGGCGTCACGAGCCTTCCCCGCTCGCTGCCAGGTGGAGGGCTATAAAGCAGGAGAAAGCCAGGTGGTGCTTCAGATCTGCATACATTTTCTGTTGCTCGAATCGCTCCCCGTCTCCCCAAATTGGAAGCAGATCTCTCTCGATCCCTCCAAGCTCGTCTTTGGGACTTATACCAATTTTGATCCCGGAAAGCGACTCGCAGAAATTTCCTTTTGTGTTTCTTGTTTCATCCCCTTTTATCTTTTTTCCATTTATTTATATGCAACTACCCAAGGGAGTTTGACCGCATCGACGAGCCGTGGCTTCCAGATTCCAGGGCCATGGCTCCCATGTCTCGAAGCTCCCACATGGATTCGAGGTTTACATAGCCTGGGCCCGAAGAAAAAGGTGGGTTCTTTAGGTTATACGCGCCGCGCACATGCTCGGTTCTCTTGAGAGCACTGCCGCATGTTTCAGGTGCCTCTTGCTTGCAATATCTGTATTTAACTGTGAGGGTATAGTATCATGCCTGAGATCCATGATATGGTGATTTTTTTGGAGTCCTTTCTGATTGGGATCTGTGCCGGTAGTGTAATTCTTGATTTTTGAATGCATCCTTATGGATCTTCATGGGACTCAGAACAATACGTTTTTCTTCATCACCGGTAGTGTGATCCAACTGCCCAACAACCTGAGCACAGCCCCTTGCTATCTCTGTTTCATTTACTTCTATGGCGGAATTTGCCCTTTAGTCTTGAACAGATCCGGCGTTTTCGTCATTTTCAACTTATTTTTCAGTTGATGTTCAGTTTCTTGCTTCACCTATTTATGATGTCTGAACTCTGAACCGATGCAGATATGATGTTTGCAGTCTGCTCAAGCACTTTGTTGATCTTTCTATATAATCGATCTTTTAGTTAATCGACTACTGCATCTTTTATTTAATCGACTACTGCTTCCTGGTTTCATTACGGGAGTTGATCAGATTCATGTGCCATGGCTTCCTTATTCGACGCCCATGGCTTGTTGCAATCGCTCCCAGATCAATCTGAGGCTCTAGTAGCCAAGGCCCGAGAGTAAAACATGGGCTTGTGGTTTCGGACCCTCGCACATCTATAATCTTGCTGGTGTTCTTGGCTTCTTGTTGCGTGGGGGCAGTTATGATTGATGATAATGTTTGTTTTGAGTCTTTGAGAAGATCTTTCTGTCTGATTTTTCTTTCTTGGTGATTGCCATATACCGTTGTGCCTAAAGCTTCGGATATGCTTTTAATTGACAATTCTCTCCGTCGATCATTCCAGTTCAATGGCAATATGCCTTTTCTTGCAGCCTCAGTTTCTCTTACATTCTTTATGTTAACTTGTAAACGATCTTTGTTCAGCAAATATTTCGTTCTCTTTCTATATAAAGACTAATAATGTCAACATGGACTGTGACTACCGCCGTCCTTGCGTGGCAGGGATGACAAAAACAATTTCTCGATTGTGATAGATGACCAAATTTCGATAAGCTTGGTGCGTGTCGTCTGAACCAACGCACGGAAATACAACTTCCGTCATCTAAGAAACATTAGAAGTTTTGATAGATGACCAAATTTCGGTAAGTTTTCTGGTGTAGCTTGGTTGTGATGACAGAAATACAACTTCTAATGTTTCTTAGATGCCGAGACCTGATACAGGAGTTTTTTTAACAGTTCTTTTTACTTAAAATGGAGATTTCTTTAGATAACAATTCATAAACGTGTGAGTGACTAAGGGTATCGGATCTATGAATCTCATCTTTTTCTAATGATGAGGATCTGACCGAGTTGCAATGAACTCATTGACGTTCAGGTTTAGCACTTTATTACAAGACCTCTGTAGTACTCAAGAGTTAGAAGCAGGTAATCAAGAAAATGGCTGTAGTACATTGGTAGTAGATAAATCAGTTCTCAAAAGCAAATGTGTTTTGTTTTTTTATCGAAGTCTAATTGTATTTATAGTATGCCAACTTGGACAATGACTTCCGCTGTCCTTGCGTGGCAGGGATGACAAAAACATTTTGTCGTTTGTGACAGAAGATATCCAATTTTCATGAGCTCGATCCGTGTCGTATGGTCCAACGCAACACCTATCTCTTTGTCGTCACTTTTTCTACATCTACAGTTCGCAGATTTGTGATGACAGTTCGTGAAAAATTAACGGCTGGGCCTAACTTCAAAATCACAGGTTGGGCCGTATTTTGCAGTGGGTCAAATAAACGGATGGGCCTTCTTAAAATGAGGACAGTTGAGGCCTTGAGGGGTTGAGGCTCACTCTGTTCGAGAAGCTTCTGTGATCCCCTACGCTCCCCGGCCGTTGCAACCCTAGATCCCCAATTCTCAAGTCAAGCATAAATGGTTCACCACCCACCAGACTCCTATCAATCTTCTGTCCCTGTTGCTCTATTCGGGTAGATAAGGTAGTTTGCTCGTGCCCGGTTTATCGTGTAACTGATTAGGCGTTCTCTCTTCATTTCCACCTGTTTTTGTCATTCATTCACGGGAGCTTGGTCGTTCGACAAAACCATGGATTCCGCTTCCATGGCCATGGTTTTCTTCTTACAGTCGCTCCCAAATCAATACGGGGCACTAATAGCCGCAGCCCAAAGTTTTGATGGGCTTTTGGTTACGCTCCCTCGGACACCCGCTTTGTTTGCTGCACGCCCATGCTTTTTACCATTTTGTTTTTGACACCTGAGGAAACCTCTTGTTTACCATGATGTTGTTATTGAAAGTTTTGATGGAGGCATCTGCGGTTGCTGCGTGGCTGTGATGACAACTGATACCTTGTTGACACTGATCCTTAACGTCATTAAGGACCAAATTTCTGATGACTTTATTTGTGCGTGTCTGAGCCAATGCATCATCCAGTTTGCTAGAGCTGTTTATGTTGTTCTTACTGTCTGATCTATGTATGTTTCAACCTTGATACATTTTGAGGATTTCGCACTATTGGTCGTTGGTCATTCGATGGCTATCTCTGTTTTTGCAGTGTCACTTACATATTATTTCGCAGGATGCCAGAATTTTTTGGATCAAGCTTTAGCTGATGGATCAATGGCGTATGGATATATTTAATTTCGTATTTGTATCTGTCGTCTGGGATTTTGTGAGTGTCTTGGGCTGTGATGTCAAACATATACGTACACATGTCATGATGCTGAGATCTGTTTTAAGACTAAAACATTAATGAGCTTTGTCCGTGTATGCTTGATGCTATAATTTTCGTATTGGCTGATCCAAGTTTATGGCTGCATCTGCTTGCCTGGCTGTGATGACGAAAACTTACATTTCTCGATGCTGAGACTTGATTTATTCAAGGACCAAATTTTGATGAGCTTTATGCGTGTCTGAGCCAGCCACCTAAGCACCTTATTCTTTGTGTGAAGCATGGTTCTTTTGTGCTGTCATTTTTTGTGATTCTTTGTGAGTTTTATAATCGGATTTGGTGATAATATGATCACTGTAGCTCTTCAGGATGATAAATGAGTAACGTAGTTATAGAACACTGGTCATTTGTACCATCAAGTTTTAAAATGAATAATGCCAAAGCATAAGGGTGAATAAAATTTGATGTAACCTTGCAGGATCATTGTTTGAATGCATGATAAAATCTTTTTCATTGACATGCAATGAATTTATTGAGGGTTTGTGCCACCAGTAATATGTTATGAGGGTTTGTGATAAACCATTTATCCAGACCCCATACAGATTTATCTTCTTCTGTTTAATCATTAATCAACTAGTCTACTGGGAAAATGTATACAATTGCCGTGTGACACTAATTTGGCTTATTTAGTTCAGAAACTATGAAGAAAGTTGGCAGAATCAGATGTTCCTTGGAACTTTACGTATTATAGCTGCCTTTTCAAACCATTTCTGTTTAGTCATAACGAATCTCATAGTTCCTTCTAATAAAGTGAAATCACTATATAGAGAGCTAGCAAGATCTTATCTCTGAGGCAAACTAGAATTTGTCAAGGATACAACAAGATTCAGAACTGATAATTAAACTAGTTGGATACTACAAAACAAAAGACACAAGAAGAGGTCACAAGCATCTGCGGGACAAAGTCATTTTTCGGACTATTGTTCCCTTCCATGGTGACATGTTGAGCGATCCATGGATTCATGATTGATGAATCATGTTGCATGGTCAAGATTCAGTAGCCAACCATACGATCTTGGTTCACACTTCTTAGCCAGATCCTCATTGCTTTTGGAGTTTGTTAAGATCTCTCCTAGAGGTCCACCTTGAGGCATCTCCCAAGAACTTGAGATGCAATCCTCCTGTACTTGTGTTATGTTAGGTGAGAGGCAGGTGGTGCGTGGACCTTCAGCAGAGTAAAAAGTGGATGAAACTAGCATGGAATCAGGATATCTGTTTTTTTCAGACTCCACCTTATCATTGTTAGTCAGGCTGAAATTTTGAAGAACTGATTGGAGACAATCAGCATCATGCAGCTGAGTGGAGGACACGTTCCTATTGCTCTGCTGGTTGCTGCTGCCCCATGCTTTCTGTGCCGTTTCTGTTGGGATTGATTCACTGTCCATAATAGAGCCGAAGTTATCTGGTTTAGTCTGCTGCTTCAGTTGGGACAGCAACGATAAAGTGGGTTGTCTGCTTGTAGAGTTAAGCAGTGGAGGGTTGTTGTCGTCTGTTTGCTTGTTTGTGTTCTCTCTGCTCAGCATTGTCCTGCATATGTGGAAGTATTTTAAAGGGAATTATTATGATTTGCAGTGTCAACTGTAACCAAAATAATCGGTAAATTATAACAATGGTTTGCAGAATATAACATAGTTTGATTAGTTTGAACTAGTCCATCATACAGTACTGTTTGTTCTGTGGAAATGGAACTGGAAACTTCAAAAAGCTTTATTAATGTGGTCCTAATCAATAAATGAATTCAAGTAGTGTTCCAATCAGTAAATGAATTCAAGTGCTGTTGTGCTGTAGAATGCCTGAAATAGTTATGCATCATATCCTAATCAATGTAAGCATAGATTCACCTGTTTAAGCTATCTGTCCAATAGCTGACAGTGCCTGGCTTCAGGTCGTTAACTTTGGCCTTCTTCAAGCTACCTTGGGACACAGCACATGACAATGAACCGGCAGGAGTCTCCTTTGAGGTCTTTCTAGGTTGGTTTTCCACAGGCTTTCTTGAACGGTGGCGATTTCTATTGATATGCCGCTCACAGTATTTGTGATCGGCCATCGCCTCCTTCGAACATCGCCATTTCTTTCCATCTGTTCGGCGGCATCTTCCAGGTTCTGGGTCGGACTCTGCATTTGTGTAGCCTTGATAGAGAGGCCTCCAGCTCACTGTATTAGGGAGGCATATCATTCTTAGTTTGCATCCAGATAATAGTGGTGCTACTCTACGCCATAATTAAAAATTCATGTTTTCATATCCAGTTCAAAGTAATGTCTGCAGCTAAAAGTCATACATGCGTTGAGTAGTATCTAGCAATTTTGATGTCATTAAGAAACGAAACAGTTCTTGTCCCAATCCAGTTTTCTATATTAGTGCAGAAAAAATGACACTTCTTTTCTATCTTATTTATGACAGTCTGTTTTTTCAGTTGATACTTTTGTTGAGAATGGATACCTCTATTGGATGACCTGAAGCTTTTGCTGATGGAAATGAGCAAGCTGGAAGGTATGGGGGCCTTGGCGTTGAGGTACTTGTATATGAGGGCCTGATGCTCAAGCTCCATCCACTGTGAGGGAGTAAAAGGCCTCTTGGTCCTGGACAGCAAGAAAGCCTGTTCACTCGGCCTTCCAAGATCCAAACCTAGACGACGAAACAAGGAGAATATCAAGCCTGAGCAACGCTGAAGCAACCTTATCTCTGAATGTGCATGCATGGTTAAGCGAGTGCCAAGACAAAAGCGGAAAAAGCAAATGAAGCGTCGCAGCCTTGGCTGCGTAGGGGCCCAGTGAAAGGTGAGTATCGTGCAAATCCCTATGGACTTGGCCCCATGGCATTCATGAGAGCTCATCAAGTTCCATGAATGCAGCGCCCCTGTTTTCTTTTGACTTTTGCTTTTCTTTTGAACACTGGAACAGTGGAATACTACTCCCAACCGTCTATCATGAGTTGCAGAGAACATATTCAAGACCATGCAGCATCTTCTTGGTTTGTTCTTCTATCACCCATATGCATATGTGAAATAGAATAGAATGAAAAAGCTAGGAAGAAACAAACTAAAAGAACCTGAAGGCAGTGTTTGAGCAGCGGCAGCAGCCTTGGAGAACCTGAGCATCTTCTGTTCATCCAGAAAGGGGGATGGGTAGGATGCAGCCTGGTTGAAGCCTCCTCCTCTCCTGAGGAAAGCCATGTCGCCGTCCTTGGGGGATGGCGCCGTGTGGCCTTGCAGCTCCATCACATCGCCGAGGTCCATGGCAGCAAGAGCGGCAGAGGTGAAGTGGGCACTCATTGGAGACGAGGGGAAGAAGAGCCTGGGCGGTGTGCATTGTTGGGGACAGGCTGGTTGGTTAAGTGGGTGAAGAAGATGGAGAGAGAAGGCGGCTGTGCTTTTGTGGGAGGCAGGGCGGGGTGTGTGGCTCTTTGGGGGGACTAGGGGTGGCCCTTAAATAGCAGGAGTCCTTTCATTCTTTTGGCTTTGGAGTTGTTTTCATCGAGTTTTCGAGCTCGGCCACGCACACAATGGCTTTCTTGCTGGGGCTTATGTGTAATGGCTCGCGAGTACCACGCACGGCCGGTGGAGCAATGGCTCGGAGATCTCCGTGCCAAGATATGATTTGGCGCTACGGCCCTACCTTTTGAAATATTTCGGGTACTTGTTTCGACCTCAAGGAGAAAGGCGCGGCGTACTGTTGGGGCAACAGCCGCTTGCTTTTCGTGTAAGTGAGCAAGCTTATTTATGGGAGCCATTAGTGTGTTTGTGGTGGGGGTGCGTACGTGAGCTGTAGTAATTTCTTTGAACTAGTACTTGGGTAAGTACGCCCTTGTATGGTTGCAAGTAAATATGTCAAAGTAAATGGCCGGGCTTCATCCATGTGACGGTCAGACGGTAATGTGATGGTCACACAGTCACACGCCGTGTACTGGCGTATTGATCCTCTCCTCTTGAAATGGTACTAGTAGAAAACAAATGTGCAGTGCTGATTCTCCAATACTCTTTCTTGCTGCCATGGAGCTCGGAGAAAGAAAAGGAAGAAATGAGGTGCTGGCTGAACACTGCTGCCTGCTATTTACCGAAAGTAGCAGTAGATATTTACCAGTGCTCCACGCATCACCATCACCGGGGGTAGGATGTTGGATATGGGGCCGTCGAGGTTTTCATGTTTTGGGGGTGGCTGTGGATGCAACTCGCAGCTGCGCGCTGTGCGTAAACATGGCAATGGGGCCGAGCCGGTGGTGGTGGGCAAAGCAAAGTACGGGCAGGGCGCTTTGGCAGAGAGAGAGGCCAATCTCACTCACATCCATTCGGCGCGGTGTCACGAGGTTCAAGTGACGCTTTTCAAGGGGCTTCATTCATTGCGCTCTCTCTCTCTCTCTCTCTCTCTCTCTCTCTCTCTCTCGTTTCGTCCTGTTCCGGTGGCGCGCTTGCGCCGTTGCCAGAGCGCGACTGAAGAGAAAGTGAAATGGTCGCGGAAACACACGGTGGCCATTTACTCCGGGCGCTCGTGTTCCTTCGTGAACCCGGCCGGCCGGACGGGGATAAGATTTCGAGTTTTTACTACAGTACCTCCCTCTCTCGTCTCGTACACACACTTCGCTTTCATGTGGCTTCAATGGGTTCCGTGGCGTCCTGCAACCGCCTGCCGCTCCCTGGCGAGCAGCCAAGCATCATGTGATGTGAGTTGCGGGCGGCGGCTGGGTCCCGTCGCGCTCGTCGCGCAGGTGACTTCCTTGCGCGCTGGGTGCTGGTCTCGTTCCAACCATTTTTTTTATCGCTTTCAAATGGTAGCTCCCACTTCGTGTCATATCA
The DNA here is from genome assembly GCA_031894775.1 of Chloris gayana. Classification (NCBI taxonomy): domain Eukaryota; kingdom Viridiplantae; phylum Streptophyta; class Magnoliopsida; order Poales; family Poaceae; genus Chloris; species Chloris gayana. The sequence continues at coordinate 642,779 of JAUNZO010000885.1, read as the reverse complement.
TCAGATTCACAAACATAGGGTCACGTGACCGTAATCCATTAGTACTATGGGTCAATCAGAGATTGTTTTGTGCAAAGTGTTTTTTGTTCTCTCCCATACCGACAGAGGGGCATCAACTATACATCTCACCATGGTAATCCAAATTACCTGTTACTGCTAGTATTTTTCTAATAGTGTCATATTGTAGTTCTAACAGCTCGTCTTGGTAGTACTCTAGTTCGGAGCTGATGTTGTTTAGGACAGCTGATTTGCACTATCTACAATTCATTTTTTGTTATCCTAACAACTTCATATTCCGAATGGAGGAGTATAAATTATCATAATAGTACTTGACCGCTTTAGCAAGACTCTTTCTTCATCTCGGACTCTACAAACATAGTAGCAAAAAACTATTCTCCTCTCATGTTTTCTAAAATAAATTAGAAGTTGGTGTTCTTTATCAACTCCGACTTTTCAATCAGTGTTCACATTCACAATAGCAAAGAATTAAGACAGGGAAACTATTTCTAAATGCATTCAAATTTGGCTCTATCATATCAAAGAGAATCTTAATATTTATGAATATTTCGATCAGTTCAATGACAAAATCTTTTTGACGAGATGGATGTATTTTCGAGATGGGTCTAATTAGCTTGATTAATCTATATTTTATTAAAGTGGTGTTACATTAACCATCTGCTAACCGTGGTTTAATTATCTTTATTGGATTTGTCTCGTGAATTAGCGGCGGGGTTCTACAATTAGTTTTGTAATTAGACTTTTTTTGTACTCATAAACGAGTAAGATTCTTTTTGATGAGACAACTGTAAAGTTTAGACCCTAGAAAACTAACACACCCTCGCTTTAGCTAGTCTATTCAAAACTTATGTCTCAAGTCTGTTTGAGACATGTGTTGCATCCACCTTGATATGTTCGTTTAGTTGGATTTGTTATATTGTATCATATTTATCCTCCTTATTTTCAGTAATAAATATATAAAACAAAAAGTAGAAGTTTTTCATACAGTTTTAAACAATAAAGATCAAATATCAAACAAACTAAAGTTTTTTTTGCAATTACAAACATGTAGTGACAAAAATGAGAACATAATGGGGGAAGGGCCAAAGGGGGCATATGGCCCCTCGCAATTTGTCCCTTCACTTTGCCATTTTTTATTTCACATGGAAAGAAACTTTTATTATGCTGTAGGCGTTGCGGAATCGCAAGCACCATCAACCAAATACAACTCAACATGTTGTCTAACAAAACCCACCTGATTACAATCTCTAGGTTTATAGTGAGCCATTTGTCCCTTCACTTTGTATTGATTAAAGCATCTGCGTATTTCGCATGATGACTCTTTATATGCTCTATCTTTAACATAATTGAACTAGGTACTAGGCTTTGTCCCAGTTAGCCACAACCAGGTGGAGGATGTGATCATGCCCCCTAGCCACCGAGTTTCGAGCCCCAAAACCTTGAATTTGGGTGCCTATTTTTGTTTCAAAACCACCTAGCACCTTGTAGGTTGAATCTCTTTTTTTTTTCTTTAACATCATTCAACTAATTAAGAGGAATTTGATAGCATGTGAAGTTTATGGGTGTCTTGTTTGTCATTGAAGAAAGGACTAACTCCTTGTATACCACCAATAATATGTTATGAGTACTAAACCATTAATCCTGATCCCATACATGTTATTTTTCTTTTTTTCCTTTTTTTACTTTTGTATAGTTTTCCATTTTATTTTAATATAAGATAATTAACATGTAGCTTCCCCTCCAGTTCCGTAAAAAAGACATTGGTGCGTGCTCTTTAGGCACCAATGAAAATAGTTGCAGCTTTTGAGAGATGGCTTTTTATCTACTCCAGTCTCCACCTTTAACATAGTCCTTGAAGATATGTTGGCGAGAAGATTGATGGTTTTTTCTTCTTCTTCTTTTTTTTGATAACAACGAGAAGATTGATGTTGGTTGGAGACTTGGGAGGCATCACCGGCCCCGGTGGAGAGAAAAGCGTGGAGGTAGAATGCGACGAACCACGTGAATGAGACCGGTCTTAATAAAGAGTGTCATCGTATAGTTACCAAGAAAAAATCTTAAAAACCGTGCCAGTGAAGGATCATGGTGATGACACTCATCTCTCATTCCATGACTCTCTCTCTCTTCTCTCTCATGCCATGTCAAGCAAATTAAATGTTCATGACACTACCATAACACTTCCATTGAGATTGACCTAATGTTGCAACTTCGCCGCAAGAAAAAGTGGACTGGACAAAGATACCTAATAAACCACTCGAGTGTGTTCGTTTCGTGGGGTCTAAACTTTATAGTTGTCACATAAAAAAAGAATCTTACTATTTAGAAATACTAAATAAAATTTAATTATAAAATAAATTACAGGCCCTAGACTAATTTACTGAATCGAATCTAATGAGGTTAATTAAGTCGTGATTAGAAGACGATTACTTGTAATATCATTTTAGCAAAACATAGATTAACTAAACTTATTAGCTTCGTCTTAAAAATTAGTATCAATCTGTCAAAAATGTTTTTTGTCATTAAATTGATTGAAATATTCATAAATATGAGGATTCTCTTTGATGTGACAGTGCTAAATTTTAGAGGGAGCAAACGAACACACCCAGTTAATCTAGGTCGAGTGGCTGACGAGTGACAAAGGGTGTGTTCGTTTATCGAGGTCTAAACTTTAGAGCTGTCACATAAAAAGAATCTTACTATTTAGGAGTAGTAAATAAAGTTTATTTAGAAGACGGTTCATTGTAGCATCACTTTAGCAAAACATAGATTAATTAAATTCATTAGATTCATTCCGAAAATTAACACTAATCTGTAAAAGAATTTTGTCATTAAATTGATCGAAATATTTATAAATAATAAAATTCTCTTTGATGTGATGGTGCCAAATTTTAGAGGCCGTGAAATACCAAGCGTCCGCGGTGTGACAAAGGGTGTGTTCGTTTCTTGGGTCTAAATTTTAGAGTTGTCACATCAAAAAGAATTTTATTATTTAAGGGTATTAAATAAAGTTTAATTATAAAATAAATTACAGGCCCTAGACTAATTTACTGAGACGAATCTAATGAGGTTAATTAAGACGTGATTAGAAGACGATTCATTGTAGCATCACTTTAGCAAAATATAGATTAATTAAGCTCATTAGATTCATCTCGAAAATTAGCACCAATCTATCAATAGGGTTTTGTCATTAAATTGATCGAAATATTTATAAATAATAAGATTCTCTTTGATGTGACAGATGCTTAAATTTTAGAAGGAGGAAACGAACACACACAAAGTGGATCGCCATCCCATCCGTCGTGAACCGTGCGCCGACGCTTGCACTGTGCCGGCGAATGTCTTTCCACTGGAGCAATCGCGACGACGCGCCCGTGGGCCCCGCCATGCTAAGACTGTGTCCACTTCTCGGCTGGCTGGCACGCAGAGGACACGACGAGCCAGCTGCGCGTGTTCCTCCCTCCCTCCCGACCGCGGACACGGGCGCATCTACGGAACGACGATGCGTGGGGCCTAGATCAAATGCGCCCGTTTTCTTTTTTTCTTTTTTTGACGAGAAGATGAATGCAGTTTTGGCGACAGGGCTGGCGACGCCGGAGATTTGTGGGAGCCTCCGCACGGCGTGCTGAGGATACGGGTGCGCCGCCCCGGTTTTACTATTTAACACACACGGTTCCCCTCTTTCGTCTTGACGATTTGATTGATGGATTTACCTTGCCCGTGAGGGTGGGGGTAACGACGTGTAGTACGCAAGCGATTACCGCGTAGTACGTACGGTACCATGGTCGCGTACCGGCGCTGTACGCAGGTAGCAGCAGCTCCTCTCTTCTCAGAGTCTCAGCCTCAATCAATGTGATTTGATTTCTCATGTGCCGGCCACAGGCCTCTTTGCCTCCCCCACCCCGTGTCTCGTGGACGACGGCAACGGCTGGTTATGTGGCGCCCGGCGCTTGCATGCTTGCGTCCGTATTTTCAGACAGTGGCAGCTTCCCGCGCCCGTGTTTGGTTTGAACCACCGCCCAGTTAACGAGTTAATAAATTAAACGGCGCGGTGAAAACGTGAATGAAGGCGCCAGCCAAGAAACGAGCCCGTCCTGTGGGCTGGACCGGGACAAGTGAAATGCCAGCGCGGCACTGTAAATGCGGCCCTGTTTCCTTCACGGGGTTCCGTTCCGTCGCCGGGGATGCAACCAACGGCTGCTGTCCTCCGCCTCGGCTTTTGGCGCCTTCCTGCTGTCGCCTGCGTCAATTGAAGCAAGCCGCGCGTACGTACGTGCGGGGTGCTACGCGTTTGACAAGCGCGGCGTACGCGTACGAGCGATACCAACACCTCTACCTGCCTCTGCCTTGGTACATCAAAACAAGGTCCAACGCAACGCAAGTGCGCCCCGCCGGGAAGCAGAGGTGGCCGGCGTCATCCACGAACCAAACACCACACGGGTTGCCTTGCCGCCGTGCTGCTCTGCTCTCACGCCGCCGGCGCCGGCGGGTAACGGGGGGTCTTGGGGCAGTTCCCCATTTCTTCCGCGGCCTGGCTCAATCCTGGTTCTACTACCAGGCAGCAGCACCGTATACGGCACCGTTGACCTTGACCACCCAGGCAGCGCCACCTACACGGTCCATATACGGGGCACCGCACTGTACACGCGCCACAGGCCAGCGCGAGCCCAGACGTAAAGTACCGTGTACATCTGATCCCGTAGATACACCGCCACTGTTCCATCCCGTAGCTAGTAGATCGCACCTGCCCCTGCCTGCACAACAGCGAGAACAAGAGCACGGCCCAGGTGTGGATGCTGTGGATCGCAGGATCAGTCGTACGTACACGCGTCTCGTCTCCCTCGGTACCGGAATTACGGGCGTTGTTTCGTTCCGTAGATCGTATCTGCCTCGGCACGTCTCAACTGGTCCCGTATCGAGGAGCCAGTAGTCTGCAGCAGTAGCTTAAGCGAGCACTGTTCAGATGGAGATACTGCGTAGCAGAGTATCATCAGTTGTACACGTATGTGTGTGGATGAAAACTCATGAGCTGACCTGACTCGACAGTAGCTACTCAGTTCCTAACGGGCCTATACAAACGTACAGTATATTCTAACTGATTAAATTGTCTAGCTGAGTCAAGCTAGTAGCTCACAAGCTCAATTATTTCACTCACAATAAGACCTGACAGCAGTATTTTCAACTATTTTTATTAAATGTGCATAGATATTGTATCTTCTTTGTACTAAAATATTTCAACCGAATTGTACCTAACAAGCTAAGCCCGAGCCAAGCAAAAAACTAAACTAGTTTCCTAATGAGCCAATACAAGCATAATCAAACCGACTCCGTTCAGAATCCACCTCTGTACACGACTCGTTTTTTTTAATATATATAACTTGTACACGTACTCGTTGAAACAGGTATCTGCCTCACCGCAAAAAGCTGCATCTGCCCGTATGTCCCAAAACGGTTCGAGATAGCTGAAAGATACCGGTTGCTGAAACGTGTGAAAACCATCACAATAAACCCAAATCTTATTTGAAATTTCTGAACCCAACAACAGCCCCCGAGTCTCGCTTCCAGGATTAACCTAAAGGTGATACCTTCATATGCTTGGTACAGTTTCCAGACCAAGTAATCCCAGCTTTTCCAGGACCAAAAGCAGTCCAAACACTCAAACCGCTCACTAACTCTCGCATAGCTGACAACAGCTGTCAGGAACTACCCTCATATTTCAATGTATCAGCCTATCTACATAACATACAACACTACATACTGCACTGACACAGCGAAAAACTGCCATTACAGGCTGGTTCTCCGGTCAAAACAGGAAATAAAAACACAGAACAAGGCCAGCGTTATTGCTCCGGTTGTTCCTCGTGTACGTCCGTCTCATCGTATATTTCCTCCTGCATCAACCAGAAAAAGAAGATGAAGACCAAGGGTATATAAATATTGAAAAATGTATTTTACGCTTTATGGGATAGCAGTAGCATTGCTTTAAACCTTAAGAACATAGATAGAAGCATTTTCAGAATGAGGAAGTGATGTAGGTACCTCTTTTATGTACAGTTCAACTAGAGCAAATAAATATTTCGACCTAGATATAACATAGGACAATGAGGTTCATACATGTTATAATTTTTGGACAACGAAAATTACCATTATAATTTTGCCACACATTACAATAGACATCTAGTTTCAATGAAAAAAAAAAGAGTACCAAAAATTATACTACCTCCAGTTTCGTTTTCATGTCGTTAAATCATGACAGCTAGTGCAAAATTGTGACTACTAATGCAAATTTTGCAGTAATATTGGGCATTAAAAACAACAAATAAAACTGGATTGAGTAGGTAATAATACAGTTTACAAAGGCATAAATAAAACCTAGACCACTAACCTGCAGAAGCTCTTCTATGACATCCTCCATGGTTATGATGCCAATAGCCTCTTCGTCTTCACTCAACGTGGGCAAGGGCTCTTCATGTATCTGCAGAACATCTGCTTGATCTTTGGACCATTTTTTGGGCCTACTACCCCTATTTGAATTTTGCGATTGAGTGTTAGGGTAGCTCTTCCATCTTCGCAGTGGTGGTGGGAGGTTCTTCACAACCTTTTCATTGTTCTTATCATCAATAGCAATTGCCACCTCTTTGTTCCACGCCCAAAGAAAGCAAAGCAAAGAGAGAGGGTTAGATATTTTGAAGATAATGCATGCCCAAAGCAAAGTTAGTAGGAGTAAGAACTGAGTTTGAGCTCACCAAAAGTTCCACCATTACTGTTGGCAGGTTGTTCAGCCGGGTAACTCGGAACATTTTTCCTTATGACAACTGCCATGTGGCTGTGTCCTTTCTGAAATTCATTTAGGATGTCGTAGAGGGGCATATCTTCATTAACACTGACATTAAACAAGCTCTTGTTACCATAATGCGTTCAAAATATGACAAAAAAACTTAAAAACTTCTGAATAAATAAAACACCACTTTATTATTTACAATAGAAGTTTAATATTTGCCATTCGCATAATAATGTAGTTATACATTTCAATACCACGCCTATATGCGACAATAATAAAGGAAAGCAAAAAGTAGCATGTGATTATAGTACACACCATTTTGTTATTTTAGCAATCATTCTGTAGTTTAAGTCATAACTGGAAGAATCAGTTGCACTAATAGAGAATCATGATAGTGCTCAGCTCTATGTGTTTCTTTGTATTTTCTAAGGCAGTGATTGACAATAATTAATCGGATAGATAGATACAAGTTACATAGAAAGAGCAAATATATTACAACCGAAGTCACTTAAAGCTTTATATATATTTTTTTTAAAATGTGAAAGCTTTATATATTACTACATCAGTCACTTAAAGTATTGCACAGAGAGAGCTTTTAATTTTTACCGAGGAATCTTCCGGATAGTTACACTTTTTATAGGAACCTCGTCATCAGCATTAACTGATAATAGATTTTTCACCTGAAAAAACATAATTTATCTTACATTAGTGCAATATGGTTGTAATATGAAAATCTTACCAAAAAAAACTTTTTGACACCAGAGGTTAAGATTAACATTAAAATATACATACATTACAAATATGTTTGGAATACACATCTTTAATTGTATTGGTGGTACATACATGAAACACTACAATAAACTCTACAATCTACACCTCTTATAAGTGCTATGCATTCAAGACCTCGAAGTGTCCATGGTAATAGTTGATATCAAATTAGTTTACCAACTTTCAAGTTTCATTCTTTTCTATGTCAAGACAACACCTCGAGTATTAAATCCATGCAATATAAATTTACCATACATTCCTACGTAATGAATACGAGTAGCAAATACTGGTAAGTGTATTCATGTAACAAAAGTTCATAATTGCCTCATTTTGTAGACTTCTATCTTAGTTAAAATATAGGGATAAACCATTCATTCTAAACAAAATCTTCAAGCCTTAATTACTGTTCCTACTACCTATTTGGCTCCAAAACTGAATACGAGAACCCAGCTACTAGGAAGATCTCCTGAAATTATTTTGAATGTTCTATTCACCAAGCAACTAACTGGTAATTGTTGCCACTATGTGAACCTATACTACTCCGAACATTTCAATAAAAAAAAGAAATTAGTAGATGCCATATTTTAGATATGAATACTAGAAATGTCAAATACTATGCATGTTTTGGTAGAAAATTTCCAACATCAACTAACATTACCAATATCAATCCAATAATATTTGTGTTCTTTTCATAATATACTGGCACTCTGCTATGCCCTTTCTCAAGGACCTCTTGCAGTAGTTCCCTGTAAAACAGAAAGTGCAAACAAAAGGTCAGCTTGTCTAACAACAAATGTGATAAAATAGTAACATATGGTTCAACATAGATCATGCATGAAAGGAAATATAAACCTTTACCTGTCAAGCTTTGCATTAATATCAATTGCAAACGTTTGAGATATTGACGTCATAGCATCTTTAGCTTTCTTTTCAGTGAGTTCAAGAGCTCCAGCTATTATGGTAGTTTCATCATGGGTTAACTCTCCACCTTTACCAGCCTATATCAATTACAAAATAAGTAAGAAAGCATATTAAAAAGACCAAATTTGCAATTCAGAACACGGTCTCAAAGAAATGCATTGGTCTCGTTATCTTTTGACACCACAGAGTCAACTTATTGTACAAATACCATCACTTGCCCCACTAAGCCTCACCAAAAAAAAAATTTCTGCGTGAATAATTAGCCCTCATTTCTAACAAAATAATCAGCTACATTCAAGAAATACTACAACTACTTAAGAAGTAGGATGTATCTATGTATGTCCTAACAAGTAAAGAGAAAGAAAACAGCCACAAGAAATTGCATAAAACGGCCAGAAGAAATTGGACAGGCTGGGTAGTCCAACCTAATGAATCCTACTCTTATCTAAGTTGGACAGTTCAATTAAGCCCGACTTCATTTCCTCCATTGAATACACATCTACACAAATAAATCATCAACTGATGGAAAATATTTCCGTAGAAAAATGGTGAAAGATATTCTCTAACCCTTTTTTTATTTTCCTTAAGGGAATGCACAGCAGGGGAGACCCCAACTATTGGATATTCTCCAAACTTATTGTCTAGTACAAATGGCTTGAGAAGCATAAACGTCTTGATAAGTTGATTCACCAACAAATATATCTGTACATGTGGTGGTGATTTAAATAATTTATTGGCAGCATAGATTCAGTCTTCAAAATCTAGAAGGGCAGGTTCACTGCTTCTCTCCATTGGTATGGGTCACATTTTATATTGATATAAAAACAAGAGTTTAGTTACCAAGTATATCATCCTTGGCTCTCATAAGAACAAGATGCCTAACCCAAGCACGTGAACAACTATCATAAAACTAAAATTTCACCCAAACTGGCTTCTAGAAAAATCATTCACTAGGTAGACATTTGAAGTGGAACATGTGCCTGTCACTAGTGGACATATAGGAATATCACGCCTCAAAAGTAGACAGATAATGATGACAGATAATGATAATGTCTGCATTATGGATTTTTTGGGGGGAACTTCTGCATTATGGATTTGCTAAGTGGAAGATAATCGCTGTACCTCATTTCCATGCAGAGTGACAAGTGTTTTTAATTCAGCTCTACGGAAGAGAGCTGTATGACCATGACCAAGCACATAGTCCAGTAGCTGCAACAGAAAGGACAGAAGTTCAGATGATATATATCGGGGAACCTGTCCCATAATGATCTGGGAGTGTAAATATTACCTTGCTTATCGGATAAGCAACAGGAAAGCAGATCCAAACGAGCACACGGACTAATGGAGCAACTGCAGCACCAATAGCTAATCCATAATGTGAGCAGATAGATTGCGGTACGATCTGTTCATACCAAAATATTAGCTCACAATAACAAGTTTGACTCTTGCAGGTGGTCATCAACAAGCGAGATACAGTTGACACACCTCACCAAATAGCAGAATCAGTGTCACTGAGATCAAAATCGCGCCCCAAGCAGTCACCAAGCTATCAAGGAATATGGGCAAAGCCTGATACCCAGACAAAAGCATCTTAAGTTCACAAGTAATTTGTTGCAGAATTGACTATTCAAAAGAAACTGGAACTAGAGGACAGAACCTCCATGGCTGCAGCATTGCAGATCAGAAGAGTGCATAAGAGCAGGTGTTGTTTCTTCACAACAGGCAAAATCTTAGCTGCAAAGAAAGAGGAAACATAATGTCAGCACCACTGGAAAAGACATCCACCATGATTGAAAAAAATAATTGCTGCAGGCTATGGCATTGGTTCTGCATATATCCGCAGGTTTTCCTCTCCAACTACTTCAAAAGATTGAAATATCATGACAAAACCGAAGTACGGCAATTCAGCTAAGCTAAAAGCCACAACCTCACATATCTTATCCTAATATCAAGCACTCACTTCAGGAAAGAACAAAAACAACAGGGTTTATCTGTTCTTGACTTGAAACATTTATCTAAACCAGAACATAGCTTGGCATTGACAACTAGCGCAGCATTTCGTTCGGTATTTCTAGAAAAATCACAACCCACTTCCCAGGTGAGCAAGCCCAATATACTGTTACTGTACATGATTATCAGGATATGACAATCACAAATTGATCAAGCAAACGAGGGAACCGGCCCATCTACTCAGATATCCACACTTTGGACCAATCAAGTCTCATTATCCACCGGTTCAACGAGGTAACCCCCTTTATTATCATTCGTGGATTACGAATTCCTGAGCTGAATCAACACCCGGAAGCTGCTCGACAAAATGTCGAGCCAGTCCGGGCAGCAGCAAAACCATACCAACCGACACGCCACCAAACAGAACAATACATGACAGCAAACAGGATACGGGCCCTAATGAAAAATCGAATGCGCCCGGGACGCCCGTCCGCCGCCGCGCGTGAGGGGCCACGGCGGAGGGTTGCCGCAGGCAGGGCGTCGCCGACTCGCCGGGCAGCGGGGTGCCGCGCGCCTCACCTGCGTGCTTGCGGTCCTTCTCGGTGCCGGACTTGGCAAGGACCTCCAGGTCGACGAGGCTGAGGGACATGAGCCCCAGTGTGAGGCCCGACATGAGGCCCGCGAAGAGCACCAGCACAATGATGATGGCGATGTGCTCGAAGAACGCGGGCTCGCAGCAGTGGTACTCCACCGCCATCCACCACCGCCCGCCCTTTCGCCGACCGCTCCCTCTCCCTCACTCACTCTGCTCGACGACGAGTGGCGACCACCAGAAGCTTCCTCCTCCCTCCTCGCTCCACCTCTTGCTGCTTCGCGAATCGCGAGCGGAGCAAATTCTTCTATTGCGTTTGCCGTTTCTTACTTTATTTAGGCGCCGAAGTGCCTGGCTGCGTGTGTGATCAACTTGTGCGTTGCAGTGTGAAGTGGTGGGGGAGGCGTGGCCGCAGAGATCACGCGACGGGTGGCCACCACCGACGTGGTAGGGTCCATGACACGTGGGCCCTCCGGGTGCTACGGCCGGTCCCGCTTGGCCGGAGTAGTGGTCCTCGTGTGGCTAGTTCCGCTGCGTGTGGACCCCGCGTAAATGATAGGCCCATACGGCAGTGAGACGTGTGTTTTGTGGCTGGAAACTTGCGGCACGATCTCGGGGAAGGTTGCTGGCACTGGAAGACATCTGTGCCGGCTCGTGCGCTGTCGGCATTGTGCCGGTGCTTCATGGGACCGGTCTATGGACTGGAACCAACGTCACCATTTGGTCACTGGTTCAAACCATGGTCAATGTGTATCACTAGCTAAGCATATTTGTTGGAAGGGTCGAGGAACCACAATATTCGTTCCGTGTTCGATGAATGCAGTTCTTTTCATCAAATTATTCTTTAGAGAAGGAGATGAATTTTTTAGTTGTAAAAACAGAGAAAACAATCCTGTCTACCGTACGTTTCATCAGCTCCTATAGTCTTATTAACGGTATTATCTTTCATCTTCTCCTAACAGTACAGGGACAATGCAAAAGTACTGACATCCAGCTGTTATAAAGTCTTAATAACTTTCCTAAAAGAAACACATCACGCATCAGGATTCAGATTATTTGTTTCACATGTAGTGATATTCTGTTAGAGCTCATATATGCTAGAGTTGATTTCAACCTCGCATCTCTTGTGCTAGGCTGGTCACTTATGGTGATTGTGCTCAAACTTTATATTTTGCAAGCAAATTCCATGGTAAAGATATGTTGCAATTGGAGTGTAATGTACTACATTCACTCTTTGAAGCCGACGACCGAAAATGTTTTCACTTGTACAAACATGTCATCTCTCACATAAGATTTTAATTCTTTTAAAATAATATTTTTTGTGAATTTTTATACCGTTATTATGCTGCTCCTATGAAAAGAAAGTTTTTCTATTGCAAATAAGCACAACTTCCTATAAGACAGCTCATTGTTGGCAACATTATTCCCCACAACCGCATCACCTACCGCCACCACACAAATTAAAGCATGCACTACAACACTAAGTACAAAATCGTTGCCCATTTGAATAGCGAGGCACTACGATTCGCTTCCAACAGTGTTCGATGAATGCAGTTCTTTTTCATCAAGATATTTTTTAGAGGAAAGGAGATGAATTCTTTAGTTGTAAAAGTAGAGAAACCACCGTCTCTACCGTAAGTTTCATCAGTTTAATGAGCTCTTATGAATGGTATTATCTTGTGTCCCCTCCTAACGGTATGGGGACTGTGCAAAAGTTCTGACAACCGAATGTTAAAAACTCTGTAACTTTATTGAAAGAACACATCACGTTTGAGGATTCAGATACGTAATTTGTTTCACGTGTACTGATATTCTGTCCGAGAGTTGATTCGTACCTTGTCTCTTGTGCTTGGCCTATCACTTATGGTGTCTTTAACTCTTGCAAATTCCATAAAAAGTAATGTTGCCGATGGAGTATAATGTACGCTCACTGAAACACTAAATACAAAACTGCTGGCCTTTTGAATCCTACTAGTGTCGCCAAGGAGTAAAACAAAATTCTGAATCTGGCCGTACTTATCAGACATATATAAAGATACAAGTACTTTTTGGTTGCCAACAATTAAAGTAGAGTTTACAGACAACGATAAGCAGTTGTGCATGAATACTGGTCGGGTCTATGGACCGGCTCCACGGCGGAGCTGGCCCCGCGTTTGCCTTGCATGCCGAGCGCGTGTGCCCGAATCACGGCGTGGTACGGCGCGCCATAACGATGGAGTGTGTGTGTGTTTGAGGTACTATCCCCAAGCTGGACAGATCTTCAGTGTCGAATCTTTGTGGCCGGCCGCGCCTCTTGTCTTGTGCGCACAAAGATGCGACGAAGAATCTCGCCCTCCATTGGCAAGCAAATGCGAAAAACACTTGAAAAATTTTAATCGAGATTACTGCTAAGCAAGGTGAAAAGGATCGGGAGCAAACAACAAAAGTCGCCGTCCACTAAAATCAGGTCTGGTACGTTCTCTCCTTTTTGCCGTTTGCAAAAAGTGAGTTCTCAATGACACGATCGGGAGTACAAAAGGTTACAATATGAGTAGCTGCATGCATGTATGTGTTTGGTGGCGAAAAGGCGCCATATATTCCAAGGGACAGAGGATCAACAAGGCGAACATATGCGATCACCCCTGCTCCCTTTCGGTCGTCTCGACTGCCAACTCGAGCTGTCGCCGTGTAAAAGGGGCGGAACGGAAATCAACACACTGCGACTACAGGGGCGAGACGAGGTGCCAAGTTTTCTTGAGCTACCTCTGATTGAAGAAATTTCGGGAAGCTCTGAGACGGACGTGGCGGTGGAAAGAGATGCACGGTTGCGATCCACGGAAAGCACCCTCGAGTTCGAGTATGACTTTCCAACTGCACCGTGCACGCTAGCTAGCCCCTAGGAACGCTACGTGACGAAAGTGACATCTCGGCCGGAGAAGTAGGATGGATAGATCTCGTCAACTGGGCCGGTACTTCTAGTTCCAGACAGTGACATCACACGTTCCCTGAATTCGTGGATTGAGTAGGGCGATCTGTCTTCTCTCGGAGGCACCGGATTGTGGTGTCATCATATCGATCATCCTAACGTGGGCCTCTCTGCAGTTTTGCTGTGGTGAACGACTCGTGGCCATGCCAGTATGTTACTTTATTAATATTTTATTAATACGGAGCTTGCTATTGCTATTTTCCAGTCGACCGAAAATTAGAGTAACTTTCAGACATCCGTTTTGGGCTTGCTATTTTTCAGACAAGTTAAGTAAAAATAGTGTAAACAAATAAAACAAAACATTTTTTAATATAGAAATATATAATATTTTTTAATGCATCTTATACAGAGACACATAATTCTACTTTTTGTTTCAAAATCAAATCAAATGAAACCAGACCCGTTAATAACCCACACCCGCTCCACTCGGCGCCAACCCGCGACCTGCATGCCCTGTTGCTCGCCTATGGTTGCGTGACACGTGGTCGACTGAACACTTCCATCCATTCAGTCAATTGACTAATAGGAAAAAGGTATTAATATAGACTGGTTATTAGCACAACGCCTTAAAAAGTTTGAATTTTAGTCTTCCACAAATAAAAGTTTGAAGAACTTTAGGAATAGACCTTTCAGAATGTCCACCGATTTTAACATTTTCCTGTGTTTGGTATGCATCTATCACTTCCTTTTCACTAAAGAGTTGTATATAATCCATTATTGCGAGTTATATGTTGTTAAACAATAGGAAGGTCTCTATGCAAAAATGTAAGGGACAATTGCCTCAATTATGATTTTACTCTTTGTTTTTTAACTTTGTGATTTTACCTCTGTGATTTCAAAATGAAGACAAAGGTTAATTTTACTCCTAGTAGGGACAAACTTTGTCTTCATTTTGAAATTGGAGGGACAAAATCACAAAGTTAAAAAAGGAGGGATAAAATCACATGGCAATCGGACCAAGGAGTAAAAACGCAATAACCCTAAAATGTAAGCACACATGGCTTGACCATCTAATCAGTGGTGGCCAAAACAAATCCCCTGTTATTGACACTTTTCAGACAGCACCGGTGTTTCCACTATTCGGATAGTGTGCCACAATTTCCCAAACATCCCTTACAAGTGAAATAAAGCCACTTCACAACTTTCATTTAATCTCCACCCCTTAAATTCACGAGTCATAGTGTTACATATCCAAGGGCCAATAAATAACTATGTTAAAATCGACGGTCAATAAAGATCGAATCAATCCAATCGGAAACCACCGTACCCCAACCCATCTCACGTTTTATCTCCACCAAAAAAAAAGAACAACTGTCGTAGACGTTTTGATCGGAAAAAAAGAACTGCCATAGGAAGGCAGCGCCGCCGCCGGACTCCTCCTGCCGCACGTCGACGAACGCAGCGCCGCCGCCGGGACCCTCCTCCGCAATTCCGCCTGTCGAAGGTCGTGTCGGGAACCTCCTCTGCAGCGATTCTGCCCGTCCAAGTTCGCTTTGCGCCGGCGGCCGGTCTCTCCTCCATCCGCGTGACGCCACGGATCTCTCCTCTGCCTCCGTGGATGGTTGCACTCCGCTGGCCAGTCCTCTCTCCGGTGACCCGTGCGGCGCTGTCGACTCTCCTCCGACCCCATCAAAGGTTGGTGGTTGTGTCTCCGTCCTCTGCGAAATATTTTCACTGCCTGTGATCTTTCGCGCTCTACCCTCCCAACTCGCGCCTGAGATCCGTAACCCGCCCCTCGCCAGCAACCGCATCGTGGCCGCCACCACCTCACGTAGCTGCGGCGGCGCCGCCGCACCCCGATTTTCGCCGCCGCCTCGACGATCCCCCCACGCCCGCACCATTCACCCATGAACCACTCACACACCCACGCAACCACATCGTCGTGAGTGAGTGCCTGCAGCCAGCATCCTAGCAACCGAAATCTACTTCGACCTCCTCCTGGCCACGAATTAATTCACATGTTTGTTTTAGGTTTCACATCACACTTTCAGGTTTCAAATTGGTGTTCTGCATTTTCAGCATTCTTTTTCCTTCAGACAATCCATCCTAAAAATATAATAATCATTCAGTCTGCAGTGTGAAAATTGTGTTTGGTGGAGATAAAACACTGGACAATCATGAGCAACTGCTATGTTTTACATGCTGTTTTACCTTTTGTTTCTTAATTTTGTCCTGCAGCCACGGAAACATACTGTATCTTGTCAAACCGACTTTGTGCTACACTAATGTTTTTTTCTTTCTTATTACTTTTGTCTCAGTTAACTCAATTTCAAATGCACATTTGAACCAGGTATTCCACCGACTCAATTTCAGAGGTTTGGAAGGAGTATGGGGAAATCATATCCCTGCTTATTGTGAGTTTTTTCTTTGTTGTTATTTTTTCTGCTCAAATATGTTTTACTTCTATCTTATTCCACAAATATTGTTGGGAAAAAAATTCTAAGATGATAGAGCTTAGAACCGAAGGAAGCATTTCAGTGAAAGACAATCATTAATACATTTAGTTTGCCTACTTTTAAATACCCTAGAGCCTTTTAGTGCTAGCATCTTAGATGGCTTAAGAGTTTTTTTTTAAGTAAATGACTTAAATGATTATCTTCCAAACTCAGGACCGGGTATTTGTCGCAATTCAGGTGACCAATAGTTCTATTTGAATTGTAGATCTGTTGATATGCCAAAGGTGAGAAAACTTTTGACTGAGCTATATAGAAGCTATTGTGCTAAACAGTATTATATGACTACTCCGGATTTTGGATTTCTACATCCTGTGATGTAAATGTCAGACCTAATAAGTGAAAACAATTTATTCTCATACGACAGTATGTTTTTGCGGCCTGTACAAGTTTATTGCATAATATAGTTGATTTTTTTTGCACCAGACTTAACCCCTATCAAGTTATTTCCTATATAAAAAAACCTGGAAGAGGAAAACAGAACTGCAAGTTATGCAAGCTGGTTGTGAAAGCATGTGTTACTGGGTTGGGAGTTTAACAATGTTGAGTTGTTAAAAAATAAGGATGTGTCTTCGGTTGCGTTTCCACTCTCTAAGGAGGGTATCCTTTTTTATTTTGAATGTGTCAATCCTTACCCCGTTTCTGCGTGTTCTATTTGACTGCTTCCTGTGCTATTCTGCATCAATCATTAGCCCTGCTGGTCCTGCGGCCAGATCTGGCCCTAATAAGCACCTAAAGCACAAACTTTTAGTGTTTCATTTGTTATTGCTCTACATACCTTGCTTGATCCCAGTTGATTTCCCTGATGAAGTTTTTCTCTACATATCTTGCTGGATATAAAAGGTTTTTCTCTACATATCCTGCTGATTCAGTATGGTGTAAGGTCGTATTTTTCTATTGACTACATTTTAGCTTTCAGATCATTACAGTGGATCAAGAAGCACGAGGAGGTCGTCATGTCTGTTGGATTTTGGAACATAATGGTGCCATATGTCAAACTTGAGGTTTGTTGGACGTTTTTGCACCTTAGGAGCTTTTGCAGTGGAGGTTGGTATTGAGATGGACTGACCTATGAAGCTAATGCAAGCCCAATGGAATTAGCTAGGTTGCATGCTTCCTCTATCGATTCGGACATAATTGTGCTTTTGACTGCTGTTACAATGTTCTTTTCATCTTTTGTGTCTTCTGCATTTGATTTCACAGAATTGTATTGTAGCTATAAACTTGTAGACTATAAATGTGATATTTAAGTCTTTAAAGGGAGATGGAAATGGACTACAAATTCTGTAATCTTAAGCAGCATCACAATGCTCTGAAAATTTTGTTTGTTCAAAAATGCAATCAGTTTGAGGAGAACTTGCCACTACCAATTTTTCTAAATGAATATAGATATGAATCAGTCATATTTTTCTTTAAAAAAATCTCTTCAGGTGTTTAGTTTAATATTAGGAGCCAATTGTTAATTCAGTTTGAACACATTGATTTTAGTATTATTTCTGTTAGTGTAAGTTTTACTTTCGATATATACATGCCTTAGAAGCTTATTCAAATGCTTGATACCCAGAGGGACAAAGTTGTGTGGTTATAACAAGTAGACTAGATATGTAAAGGATTGTCAACACACACGTTTAAGTGTTGTTTAAGGAATATATTAAAACTTAGAAGTGGGGAAACAAACATATTATCTCTAATTCTATCTTTACTCTATGTTTGTTTTTCGGTCTAAGTTAAACATGTGAAAGATTTTGAATTGCCAAATTTATATTAGTAAATGTTACCGTTTTTTTTGATAACAAAGTAAATGTTACCGTTAGCACGGCAATACACTAGTAACTGAAATGACGCGTGGAAATTTGCCACCATAGAAAAAGAAAGTGTTGAACTTGGAATGGGAAAGGAATAAATCTATGTCTGTGTGTTTAGCTAAATGTATACATCTACAACTACGAACATGAATTACCCGAAAAAAAACTACAAACATGAATGTACTGCGTTACTTTTTTCTCCTCTAGCTCTATTTTTTTTTCTTGCCAGCTATGATTGCGGAAAAAGAAATATCTCACGTTACGTTACTTAGCGACTAAATTGCTAACCACTGAATATCGTTAGGACCAGAATCTAAAGAGAGCATCTTGTTGGGACACAAAGAGAACAAGACCGGGCCTACACATTTAATCCATCATAACTTTGTATGGGCTTTAATGTTTATCGGGCCTCAATCTATAGCCATTAAATGCACTATTGTTTCTTTCAAATAATATACTGTACTTCCTCCATTCACAATATAAGAGCAGGGTTAATGGGAGCGCTGGCTGCCAGCGAAATCAAGTAGCCATGTCACTTTCAGCCACCAGTAAAAAATACTATATAATGAATGAGGTGTTAAGTGGGCTTTTGATTTCTCTCAATAAAATACTTAAATGAGGTGCTTGCATGGCTATTGACTAGACGAGGACGTTCTTCTTGGGCCGGCTGCATGAGCCAGCGACTCATGAATCGCTAGCAATTTTCTCTTTCCTCTCTTCTCACTCATCCACCTAGGATTTTGATGATATGGCAACCTATTTAGCCTCGCTGATCGTGCCCCATAATACTTGCTCTAAGCATTTGAAGCATTCAAATGTTTGTCCATAATGTAAGTATTTATATGGATAAGACAAAATCTGGTGGGTTGGTAGGTGGGTGAGGAATTGATGAGGTAGTTTTCAGGATTCTAGGAATGCTTACATTGTAGAACGGAGGTAGTAACAAGAACAAAGAAAATAAAACATAATAATAACAGAGTACTAAATTATAGTGCCACAAAATAGAGCAGTCACTAGAAAGTTGGTCGAGTCTCTACTTTCCTGATCTCGGCTCCTTTACTCCTCTATTTTATTATTATTAATAGGACAAGGAAACTAATTCATCTTTAAACTAGAATCTTTATCCTAAGGTCAATAAAATAAAAATGGAGGAAATACCTAGTACAATGTTGCACGTATGACTGAATAATTCTATGTTTAAGTGAATCATTTGTTCGGTTAACGCTTGTACGAGTACGACAGTGGCTCACACGATGGATGGAACCATATTAACTAACATTGTAAAATCTAAACGGAGTACTCCCTTGGCTGTGCCACTTTGACGCAAATGTAAGTTGCAGGAGGCGAGGCAATCATCTGAACATAGCCACGCACACTGATATAACAAGAGGTTAAGGAAGATGGATGTTAGGTACTAGTCCGGTGGCAGTGGTCTCACTGTCGGAGGATAATCTAACGCGACATCAGGTCAGTTGAGGACTGACGATGCATCACATTTCTTTTATGAAAGAAAAATGACCCTCACAATAAAAAGTCACAAATGACACTACTGCATGATTACACAATAACACATCTGTATCACATAATTGCAACTCTTGGTTTGCCTTATGCCGAAATATGTAATCCAGAGTTGTTTACCCACGAGCCTTAAAAGTTGCAACGTCCAGAAAAAGAAACAAAAAGTACTTTTTCGTGTAGTGTAGACACGCACTTCGGTATTCTCCGCGAGGGGATAATCTTCGCAACTTTCTATTGTGGAAATGCTTTGATGTATATTCACACATATAATTCTACTTCCAGCTACTGCAAAATATTATGGTGACAGCAGAACCCACTCGAGACTGGCAGTCGTGATTAGAAGCACATAAGCGCGATTAGTTTTTTTTATAGAAAATCACCACTCGGCAGTCACCATGTCCGCTAGGATCCTGTCCGCCTTTTGCTGCCCCCACCAACCCACCAACCATACCACGCCACGTATGCACTGGGATATCCAAGCGGGCCCACCTACCTCCACTTTTCCGCAGCAACTTTGACTCCCCTGTGCCTCCCCCTCCCCCAACGCGGGCTATACACTGCCGTCGTTTTCCTTTTCGTCCATCGCCCCATCCTTTCCTTCCGATCGAAACTTCCAATTCCGATCCCACCAACCAGACCGCCCCCAACTCCCACCCCTCGCGATCGCCAACTACTCCTACTACTACCACCACCACCGGCTACAAAACCGTCGCAGCCGCAACCTCGCGTTCCCAATCGCCACCGTCTTCAGTTCATTGCCGCCCCCTGCGCTCGCCATTCGACTCCAGGTAACCACTGGGGCCGCATTGCAGTCGGTTGTGTTTTCGCCCCCTCTTTTTTTCCCCTGAAGTACTCTTGTGCGGGATGGTGTAGGGTTTTGGGAATCGAGTTCGAGCGGCATTGCCGGATTCGCTTCGGCCTGGGATTCCTTGGGAGTCGAGTTCGGGCGCCCTCGCCAGGTACGCCCTGTTCTCCCTTTGGTTTGCGGCTGATGTTGGGTTGAGAAGTTCGGGGTTACTACTCGTGCGGCGAATCGAGTGGAACTGAGGCCTTGCGCTTTCCGCGCGCGTCTTGTGAACTGGTGACTTTAGTTAATCGATCGAAACTAGTAGCAATGTGCGCCCGCAACCGTGAATTAGAGAGGGTCAGGTAGTTACGAATTCTCGATGCGTGTTTGTTTTTTGGATTTCCGTGCGCCTTCTGCTTTTGTCTTAATTTATGGGAACCGGCATTCTGAATTTGGCGGGTTGATACCGCGTCTGCTGATTTTTTAATACTCGCAGTCGACTGTGGTGTCGATTTCTGTGTTGGATTGATGCAGACACCATGCCACCATGGTTGGACGGACTCTTCTACTTTTTTAACTGGTTTTTGAGTAAAAAAAATGGAGTGAAAACAAACAAACAAAAATTTGGTTCTGAAAGTGAAAACGTAAGAGATTGTGGCGGTTGGAGTGTTGCAACCTTCTGGTTGTCCTGAATTTCATATGTTTGTTTGTTTTCGTCCCCTTTGTGGGAAAATGACGGAGTGGGCGGCTCTGTTGTTGTCTGTAGATTCTTCGTATCTACTGTCAGATACCATTTTGTACTTTTCTATGTTGCAGTCAACCCCTTGCATATCTAACTGCTGGGTTTGTTTAGTTTAGCACTATGTCCTTCAGTTCCACTGTCAGTGAATCCGTATGCCCTTTGATCAATGTTAACTGTTACCTCTTCTCTTAAAAAAAAACAGAGATATCTCCATTTCTTTAGTACAAGTGTGGAGATTTGCACTATGCACGTAACAACAAAGGTTGTTCTTCATTTTGTACTAGTCAATAAGAAAAGGAAAAACATGCAATGTCAACAAAAGGGTGATGTCCTCCCGGCACTGTAAGACTGAGGATTGCGTACACCACATATGCTAAATGATCGTGCAAAATCTCAAATACTTCAAATCCGCCATTTATTCATATATTTTTTTATTAACCTTGCCACTTAAGTATTCCTAATGCATTTTAAAAGTAATAATAAAGCTTGATTTTTATTTATTATTAGTTAACCATATAATTTACAGTTTTAAACCCGCACTATGTTGCCTTATTTTGATCCTATTTTTTTAGGAAATATACAGTAAGAGAAATCCCTAATGTGGCAGACATATACATAAAAAGGTAAAAAACCGGAAGGCAGAAATACAAGAAAAAGAAAAATATTTCAAACCTAATTTCAACCTATCTGGATTCTACATTTTACTCGGTGATTGTTGGTTTTCATCTTATACTCGGTCATTTCTGTTTCCTAATATCTTGATTTTGTTCAGAGGCTTGTTGCTTCAATGGAAGTACAGAAGTCTACATTAAAATACACTCATCATGCAAAACATATCCTTTGATTCTTTGTTTAGTTTGGATCCAGTGTGGAGTATGAACTATTCATGTTGATTGATCGATCCTCTGATTCAGATCTGATTTATCTTTCCCAGTTTTTGTCTGCTCTTGCCTAATGTCAGAAATTTGCTCTAAGATTCGAGATTCATCACTTTTTCACCTAGTGGAGTGATGAATAATTTAATTGTTCTCTCATCCTCATTTCATCTAGTTAACAATTTATGCTACCAGTGTACAGTCAACAGCCTCCAATTGCTTCTATAATGAACTGAATCACTCACAAAACTTAAGTTTTGTCTACCTTACTAGTTTCTGTAATATCAACATATGACACTCATTCTAATATCCTTTCCTGCAGGCCTCGACAGAACAATGAAGTTTTTTTGTATCTAGATCACAGAAGGATTGCTTGGTCTCGCATTGTTTTAGAAAAAGATGAAAGTGGGTGGTCTTCTGACCTCTGCTGGAATCAACATTGGCCTGTGTGTACTTTTTTCTCACTGTATTCCATCCTAAGGAAGCAGCCACAAAATGTAAAGGTCTACTTCGGAAGAAGGATTGCTGAGGAGCACAACCGACTTCGTGAGGCTTTTATCTTGGAGAGATTTGTACCATCTACTAGATGGATTGTGAAAAGTCTGAGATGCACAGAGGATGAAATACTGGCTATCGCCGGTTTGGATGCTGTCGTTTTCCGTAGAATTCTCATATTTAGGTATGCACATCTTTACTTTAATACATTGTGGTCCTTCCATTCCTGATTATTTTAAACATTGTTGCAGAGTTTTTTGAAGTTATTTCTGTTGTCAATTCATTCTATCACTTTACATTTCTTGCCAAAAAGGTCATAGCTGCATGGTCTTTTGCTTCTGATTGTTGTAGATTTTATTTGTCACATAATCATCAGAAACTGTCAAATTCATGAATATATAGTTGTGTGGAAAAGTGTCAAAACTCTAGGAAATTAATGAAATAAAATTATTCAGGGAAAATTTATGTATAAAAAAGTAGAAAATAAAATGATATGTGTTCTCACCTGGGGTGCCTAGTGATTAATGATTCGTGTCAATTGCCTTATCCTTATTATTGATTAAGTCAGCTATCAGCTACCTATTTAATTATAAATTGATTAAGTCAGCTATACCTTTTCAAGTGTTCCAATTTTGGTTTACTCTACACCTGTTAATTCCATTGTACAGTTGTTTTATAATCCATTGTTCTTTGTTGATGCGGTTTATTTTCTCAGCTGGCATTTTAAATATCTAAGTGCAATAATTTTAAAAGGAAAATCCTGCTGACCTACTTTATTTGCAACAGCATACGCATCTTCTCTGTGACTACCATCTTATGTCTACTTGTAATACTTCCGCTGAATTATTTTGGACAAGATATGCCGCATGTCCGGATTCCTTCAGCTTCATTAGAGACATTTACGATCGGAAATGTGCGAACAGAGTCAAGATGGTGAGTTGTAGAGGTTCTCTTTCTTGGTTATATGGTGTCTAACATCAGTATTAAATGTGGCATGTTTTACTTCAGATTCTGTTGATAACAGATTTCTTTTTCTTCCTGCTGTTACTTATATATAATTCTCTGCTATCGAGGTCTGTATTTATAAGTTTGGGTGCCAATGAGTGTAACAACACTTTTAGAAAATTTACATTCTCTTGGATTTTGTTTACACTTATTTATTACTTTTTAAAGTGCAAGTTTTCACCTATTTATAACCACAGGCTTGGGGTCCATTGTGTAATATTGTACATCATAACTGCTGTGGCTTGCTATCTGCTTTATCAGGTAAGATCAACTATATCGGCCTTCGAAAAAACTATAATTTTTTTCATGCCTATTTTTTAGTAAACTTTCTATATTAACGCGTCATTTCTGTAGGAGTACAAACATATTGCTAGATTGAGATTACTTCATGTTTCCCGAGCAACAAGCAATACTAGCCATTTTACTGTCCTTGTTCGTGGTGTACCAAAATCTAGTAATCAATCATTCAGCAAGACTGTTGAGAGTTTCTTTACCAAGTATCATGCATCAAGTTACCTTTCTCATCAAGTTGTTTACAAAGTTGGGAAAGTTCAGAAGATGTTGGTAAGCAGTACTTACAATTATCAATATTATGCTTATTGGAGGATGCAACATATCTGAGTTACAAGCCTTTGCACAATTTGCCTCTGCTAAAGGGTCATGTTGTAAACTTGTACTAGTAATGTTGTTTGTCCCAAGCATGGTAGTCCAGCAAAGATAGTTTTTTGATAAACAGCATGATAATAATGCTAACTTAGGATCTTCTCACCTGATATATCTCATCCGGTGGTTATTTCCCAACTTTCACGAGATTGACATTTGGGTCCTACAGCTATTTGTGGTCTTTTATTTCCCAGCTAACAGATATGTTCAGTTTTTTCTTCTAGAGTAACACAAAGAGTTAGAGCTTTTTTTCTAGGGTTAATTGTATCCTTGAGTTTGAGATTCTCACCCGTAACTCTTTTGTTGCAAATCTCCACCGACCCACTTAACTCCCCAGTTTGTACATGCTTAATCGATTTCATGTGTTTTCGCTGATATAAATTCAAAATATTATATAACAAGTAACCCTTTTTAAGCTTTTGAATGATTTATCATCATCTTATTGTCATGAAAAAATTCTTCCAGATCTCAAGTTCTAGAGAGCACAGTCTAACCTCTAATTTACTTCTTTTTGCACATTTTACAAAAGTATGAAAGATTATATTTTTTCAAAATTTATAAGATCGATACGGACACCATCAACCACTCTAAATGATTGGAAACTGGTTCAATCAATTAAATATATGTGAATTGGGGTGTTTTTGCAACATAATCTAGTGGGTGGGTGGTTGTTTGCAACAAAATAGCTTATGGGTGGGAATATCAAACTCCGGATGACTCATGGGGTGGTTTTGCAATTATCCCTTTTTTTTCTAATAACATCCAGTGCCCTATCATTTCCTAACATGGGAAACGATAAAAACACTTATAAGATCTTGACATAATACCCGCAATGCTGCTGAGTAACTTGTCCTATGTTATGCTATTCATCAGAATATGGTCATAGGAGACTAAATTATTATTCATCTGGCAGAGGCTGTAGCATTTTTTTTATCTCGAACACGTAATAGAGCTCTGTATCATTTCATTAATAGGAGAAGAGAGTACAACACTGACACACACCAGAAACTTATAATTACATGCACGCCTGTTTACACTGAACTATCCGACCAAAAGAGGTGATTTTCAATCACCAGCAACACTACCGTGGCTGGTCAAAGCTGTGAGGGCCTTTGCTCCAGCCATGCTCCACATGCAACTTTTTTCACTAGCCATGGTTTGGGCCGTGGTGTGGTTTGGGGAGGTGCAATCAAACAGTCATTGATGCCTCCATAAAGTCCAGACACTCAAAGCAACGATCGAATTCAGCCCTATTTGTGTTGCTTTGCTCACCAAATCTGAGATGCGATCCCATCTATCATCAAAGTTTGTATACATGAGCTGAGGTGAGACTGTAGCCAGGCCTACCCGTTGTAGCATGACATGCCAGAATTGTTTGTGTATGACAGATGAACTTTATGGTAGCCTGTTTCCTGTGTTGGCCCGCAGTCCTTTAGAGTGGAACCACCTTAAAATGGAATAAATACTGCCACTATTTAATTTGTTATTCCAGTTTATAGTAGTAATTTTGTTGTTGTTGTTGTTGTTTTTTCAGACTGGTGTAAAGAAGGCTTGCAGGAAGTTCAAACATTTCAAGGATATCACAGTTGACCAGAAATGTAGAGCAATTAAATTTCGATGTTGTTTTTGTGGAGCAACATCTAGTTCGTTCCGGTTGTTGCCCACTGAAGTTGATGAAGTGATCGAAAAACCGCAAGAGAGCACAAACCCTGATTTGAATGAATCGAGCATGCACTTATCGGATCAGGTCAAACAAGCATATATATATATATATATATTATTGTATCCACTAATAATTATTCTAAGTAATTTAATCGTGAGTTATCTGAATATAGGAATGCGGTGCTGCTTTTGTGTTCTTCAAAACACGGTATGCAGCGCTAATTGTAGCAGAAATTCTTCAGACATCCAACCCGATGAGATGGGTCACTAGCCTGGCTCCAGAACGTGATGATGTATACTGGTCCAATCTTTGGTTACCGTACAAGCAACTCTGGGTTCGACGCATAGCTACACTTGTGGGTTCTACTGCTTTCATGATCATATTCCTTGTGCCAGTGACATTTATACAAAGTTTAACTCAGCTGGAGCAGCTGCAGCTAAGATTACCTTTCTTGAAAGGGATATTAAAAAAGTAAGTCCTTTATTACAACTCGCCCTTTCTTATATGGTTTGCTTGAAATTTATTAGCATACAGTAGGCACAATATTGAAATGGCTCAATTATCACAGATGATTAATTTATGTAGCTTGCTTTAATTTATTCGCATACTAATGAAACAGTAACAACAACAAAACTTACTCCCAACAAGTTGGGGTAAGCTAGAGGAACGGGGGAGAAGGGAACTAAAAGGAAAACTACACATTTCGATGAAAGATAATAGTCGCTTCTAGTGATTCTTATATTGTTAATTGTAACAGAACCAATATTGACTATTATTTCACTTGCAGGAAATTTATGACCCAGATAATAACTGGCTACCTTCCCAGTGTCATCTTGCAAATATGTTTATATGCTGTTCCCCCAAGCATGATGAAATGTTCTACTTTAGAGGGACCTATATCTCATAGTGAAAGGAAGAGAAGTGCTTGTTGTAAAATATTATACTTCACCATTTGGAATGTATTCTTCGTCAATGTATTATCAGGTCCTGTAATACCCCAAATTGTTTCTTTATCAAGCCCAAAAGACATTCCGACGCAGCTTGCTAGGGCAGTTCCTTTGCAGGTAAATTAACACATTAATTTTATTTTTGTTATAAAGAGGGAAAATGTGATGTTAAAAGAGGTAAATTAACACAGCTTTCTAAAGGTTTTATTTACATTTCAGGCTACCTTCTTCACAACCTATGTCCTGACTTCAGGATGGGCCAGTCTATCATCAGAACTTATGCAACTCTTTAGCCTCATTTGGAACTTCTTAAGAAGATATATTCTGAGAATTAAAGAAGATAGTGATTTTGTTTTCTCGTTTCCCTATCACACTGAAGTGCCAAAAGTTCTTTTGGTTGGACTATTGGGCTTGACATGCTCTGTACTTGCACCTCTAATCTTGCCTTTTGTACTGCTCTACTTCTATCTTGGCTACATTGTGTATCACAACCAGGTGAGAAATGAAGTTCTGCTTTGAAGTCCATATGGAAAATTTATTGAACACTGTCACAAGAATATTTAGTTCAAGGTGCAAAATGTTTTTGTTGTTGTTGTGTAAAATGAAACTTCTCATTTTTACATGTACATATGCTTTGATTTCTATATGTAGCTGGATTGGAAAACAAGCAAACTTATGCTTAACACATTTATTCAAGAATACTTTCATTACTTACAAACTCCCCATTGTTATTAGTTAACTTCATTATATATTTTTATGAAGTGTTGGGTAATTTAAAACATCTGTTTCCTAGTTTGTGAATTTATTAAGTTTGTAAAGCAAAATTTATAAGACCATGCCTTCTGTGCTCCCATAACCTGAGTTAGCATATTCCCTTTTCAGTTTCTCAATGTTTATTGCACAAAATACGACACTGGTGGGCTATATTGGCCAATTGCGCACAATACAACAATATTCTCCATTGTCCTCACCCAGATCATTTGTCTTGGAGTATTTGGCCTAAAAAAATCCCCGGTGGCTGCTTTCTTTACTGTACCCCTGATCATCTCAACTCTTTTATTCAACCAGTACTGCAGAAGGCGTCTTCTGCCATTGTTTAAGACTTTTCCTGCACAGGTTAGTATAATTTTTTATATTTTGCAGAAAATTTTCACAAGATTATACTCCGGCCATGCTTAGGTCTTGATTGCTGTTGCCCAGCCTTACCGCTGGGGCATTAAAATTCTTTATTAGTACAGGAGAGTCAGTTGCCCTTCAAAAGTAGAGTAATCTTTGTCCAAATTCAAATATTCTTACACATGAGGAAAGGAAGGCAAAAGTTGGCAAAATAACCAAACATTCCCTTATCTAGTATAGAATAACAACTGCATATTTCTTGTTTTGCATACTGGAAAGCTTTATGTAGAAACCTTATCTAGTGATCACTTAAACTGAGTTTCTTACCTTTTTCCTATTCTCTTTTGGATTCATAGATTTTAATGGACATGGACAATGACTCTTTTGGATTCATAGATTTTAATGGACATGGACAATGAAGATCAGCAATCAGGGAGGATAGAAGACCTACACAACCGTCTTCGTTCTGCTTACTTTCAGTTTCACGACACTGGTGACATTCCCTTGGAAGAAGTTCGCACTATCGGCCAAGATGAAGATGGAAGTGGCACTTCTGGTGAATCTAACAGCAAACAGAGCGCCGATCAGCCTGAAAGTGACCTGTCTCACCCAACATTGGAGGGCCTCCCCGTCAATCAGCTACGAAAAGTTGCACGTTCTCTTAGTTTCATCACGAGATTGCAGAAGAGAGGCTTGCCGGTATAACCCGTTCCTTCATCCGCATTACACCCATCACCCATGTAAATTCACCATCGGCAGAACAATACCACCGTTACTCATGTCACATACTAGAGAAAATACAGGGAAATGGAAGACAAGGAGAGTGTTTCACCGGTTCACCCTTTTTCAATCTAGGGTGGACATTCTGATGTGTCAATTGATGCCTCGTGACATCTCAGGCCTTTTTTTTCTGTTAGACCACAGGAAAAAACGGTCTTATTAATTGATTGATTCTGCACTTGCCATCTCTAGTTTCTGACTATATCTGTTATTTTCCGTTCTGTTTCTTCATTTCTGTGCTTATTTTTGTATCAGGACCATTAGGATTTGGTCCTGTTGCAGTAGGCTGCTGTTTGCCAGACCTTTCCTAGTTGTTGCAAAATATTCTTATACCAGATTTATGGGTACTATCGCAATCTTATGGTGAACCTGTGGGAATATCTTTTTAAGTTCTTTGAACCGTGTGCGGAATTGATTCCTGAACCGTTCTATTGCCGCAGGGAAGGGCCAGAGCTAGCAATCGCGGCGAGGAGGCATCCGCGGGAGCAAACAAGACGGCTTGACATCGGAGGTAAAGAGAGAACTAAATGACCATTATTCCATCAAACGAAATTACAAAGGACAATACGAGAAATGTACTAAACACAACCATCGTTGGCAACGGACTGCAGGCTCAAGCGACAGGCGAGTACCGCAGCTGCGCGCGCATCACATGATGGCGCACCAGGAGGTGGACGAGGCCGTCCCCTGCGCCGCAGCGCCTTCGCTGGCTGCCGCCTTCTCGCCGGCCGGAACCACGCCGGGCCAGCTGCGGCAGGCGCAGTGCTGGCCCTCGGGGATCTGCCGGTGCACGGACGCGACGTGGCGGCCGCAGCCCGCCCACGTGGACTTGCCGCACGTCCCGCACTTAACCTGGTAGCACATGATGCCTCCTCCGGCTTTCCCTCTCTGCTCCTCCCTGATACACAGCTACTCTGTGCTGCTGCTGCTGCTCGTGCTCCTGCAATGAAATCTGGAATTGATGTGGGAATGGTTGAGGCGGAAAGAACAATGGAGCAGAGTATTTAAAGACGCTCGAGCTCCGATGCCATTCCTCCTTAGCTCGGTCCGTTTTGACAACTTTGTTTGACGAAGAAACCTGTAAAACAAATTGGATATTCGTGCGGCTGGCCTATGTTGACACACGTTTACATGGCAATGGCATGGAACCGAATTGGCTATCTGTGCAGATTCCAACTTGACTTGTTTATGAAATGGATGTATGCGCCAAGCCATAGAGAATCCGATTGACCAAAAACAACTCATTGCTTACCTCACGCGTTCAGGACCACTTGGGAGTTGAATTCCCGTTCCAATTAGTCTCTGGATCGTCGTCCTCGTGTAGATCTGTTGACTTTCAAGCAGAAGCAGTCCTTTCTTGTTGAATGCCCTTTTACAACAACCGACGATATAAAATTCCGTGGAAAGGTAAGGGAAATATGACGATAAGTCGAGCCTAAATATTCTGTCAAAACGTGTGCTTCGAACATTTATGACCGAAAATGGTTGTCTAACTCACGATCACGGTTCACAAACAGTAAACCGCTCATTTTTTTCGTACAGCAAAAACCAAGCGGTAAACATGAAAAAGCAAACGAAAACCGTTTTTGTTACCATAACTAGGTTTGGTTTTGTCGAAAAACTGATCGGTTTTAGAAACTGAGCTGGACCGATTTTCGAGCGATTTTCAATTGTTTATGAACCTATGCTCACAACCACCAATGATCGAACAAGTCACATACGTGCGAAGTTATATACACGACTGACTACACGAGCCTTATAAACTCAATGAAGAAAGTTTGAGGAATACATGAGAAGATTTTAACAGTTTCTCTAAGATTCATGCATCCTTTTCAGGTGTAAAGGATGAATCAAATCGATTTTCAGAATTTAGAGCATAGCTGCTCCAACAAACCTCCTATAATCCATTACAGATGGTATGCGCGAGTTAGGTGTATGTAGACTCGTGGATCTTGCAATTACAAAAAAGGAACACGACTAACAACGACCATTTTCCTCGCTTTCCATTATTGTACCTTTAACCGTCCAGCGATTGCATCTCTCTCTCTCTCTCTCTCTCTCTTATACCTAAACCCCACCTCCCTTCACCAAGTCTCACTAGCAACGATGAGACGACCAATGAGGCTTGTAGGATGGTGGTGAGCCCCTGCCGCCCCTCAGTGGGATGCAAAGAGCGAAGAGAGACAATACCGCACCGTAGGAAGAGGTGTGCGCGACGTGGTGGCTGATAGGGATGAGCCACGCCACGGGCCTGCGAGGGAAAAGAGGAGGCTAATATTTATTGTGCACCACCGGTCTCTATGACACCTTTGTTGTCTTTTTTGCCCGAGGGAGACAGTTGGAATAGATCATGGATGAGAGGTCTCCTCTATAAAGGGGATAGAGAGGAGAATTTGATGCATGAAGTAAGAGAGGATATAGAGTAGGAAAATCGCTAGACCAAGTTTTTTACCACTTTATGTGTTAAATGGTAATTTCTTTGTTATAATGAATAAAAATGAGAACAAGTGGAGTTGCTTTTAGAATATTATATACACTAGAAGGAAAGGTAATGTGAGGTAATATCACACAGAAATAAGCAAGTTTATTGCAACGAGGGTTATGAGGTGGGAGAAGGTAGGAAACTAAAATCAAATCAGTGGTGGTTTGTATAATTTTCATTATGCTTCTAAAATTAGTAATTTGAAGGTAATGATATTTTTTAATTGAAGTTACTAATAATTTGAATATGTGATGTTTGTTCGTAATCTTACCTAAATGTATCATAGTTTTACATATGCCATACCCTATTTATGGAAAGGGATTGCTATTACACTACTTTTAAACAGGTTCAAAGGACTTAGATAATGAACTAGCATATCAAAAAGAAGGTAATGAAACAATTGGCAGGGGCTTATCCCCCCCCAAATAATTAAAAAAAGTGATGCTGATTATCAAATGATTGAAATTCATTCAGTTGTGATCTTCAACCTTCAGCTAAGAAGCACTCTCACTTTCTTCTGTCTTTAGGCTAAACTATCTCTCACTTTTGTCTGGCATCTCTCTCTCTCTCTCTCTCTCTCGATTCTTTACCTTACGCATGATTCACAAAACTGGTGAAAACCGACCGGTTATCCCGGTTAACCGGTGAAACTGACCGGTTATCCTAGTTAACCGGAAACCGGTTCCAGTCGGCCGAGCGGTTTGACCGGTTAGCCGGAGAAAACTATAGCTATTTATGGTGGCTGCGATCCAAGGTGAGATCAGATCTTGCTATTGTGTCTTGTTCTGGTTGCCCAATACGTTTTATGGCGGCTGCGATCCAAGGGGAGATGAACCGTGGCTGCCAGGGAGGAAGAACCGCAGACAACTGAAAGATCTTTGCATCGAGTTGAGCCATGTGTTGCCTGGCGTTCAAGGTGAGCCCACTCCTGTCTTAGATCTAAAAATAAAACTCTGTTTTTTCCTATTTCTGAAAAAATGAGCAAATAAACTGAAACCGGCGGTTAGCATTTGCAATTATATGACAAATCAATCTTTAGGTACAGAATGTTCTTGTTCGGACACACTTCGATAGAATTTCTCTTTTTCACCATATCTATTCTTTTATTAGCAACTATTTGTCATTTGACTGCAATTGAACTATGATACAGATTGCAATCGAATCATGATATGAATTGCAATCTTTTATACATTGTTGTTAAATTTTACTAGAACTAAAGTAAGTTGTGTCACATTTTTCAAGCCATGGTGAGTGCAAAGATACACCTGTTAAAGTGAGTTATGATATGCTGCAATTTATCAAATTTATTTTGCACTATACATGGCAATTCTGATAACGGGTCCAAGAAGAATTATTATACTAGACTTGCCATGGGGAGCATAGATATATCACCCTCAAATATCTCATTTTCGTATCTGGAGTAGCTTTACCATCTAAACCCAACATAATATTGGTAATACAAGGGAAAAAATAAATGAACTGATCAGGCGCAATATTTCTTTTTCTTTCCTATCAGTACTTAATAGTTTCTTAACTATTCAGTTGTCCCGAGAGAATGAGAGGTGCTCGACTTACTCATTTATAGTTTCCTCTTGGTAACAACTTAAACTACGGATAATTTTCGATCTGTCCTTGCAACGCATGGGCATGTAGCTAGTAGTATTTGAGATTTTTGTAGCAGTGTACACTTTACTTTGAAAGCCAAACATGACTTGAGATACAGAGGTTGACATGGCGCAATTTACTACACATGAAAGCTTAGAAAATACGTTGTTCATCCAGCAATATCAATTACAAAACGAAGTTGAACTACGCAATGCAAATACACACAACGAGATTTATTTAATCTATCACGAGGGCCACAACACTATGACATACGAACGACTCGTCTCACTGGGTCACGCTGGCAGCTTCCGTGGAAGCGTCGGGGCCGCCCTTCATAGCAGCCGCAGAGCCAGAGGCTGTTGCCGCTGGGGCCTGGCCTTCCTTCTTCTGGACGGTCGGGACAACAACACCCGGCCATTTGCGGCAGGCACAGTGCTGGCCCGCGGGGACCTGGGCGTGAACCGAGGCGGCGTGGCGGCCGCAGCCCGCCCACGTGGACTTGCCGCAGGTCCCGCACTTCACTTGGACACATGATGGCTTGGGCTTCCTCTCTTCTAGCTTCCCCTCCTCTCGTCTTGCGCTCGTCCTGAACTGTTGGTTGGAGTTCGGTTGCGATGTGGCTGCAAAGAAGAACGGGGCAAACTACATTTATAGGCGCGTGCCCGGCCAGTGTGGCTTTGCCCAGTGATTTTGACACAGTTTTGTTTTCAGAAGAGGTCGTCATGTGTGATCGCAAGCCAATGCAGGATAATTATATCGACGCGGATCGGACGACCTGTGTGGTTGTGTCGCTTGTACAACTAGAGACGTTGATTCTAGGAAGAAAAGTCACAACGACCGTGCAAAGAACATGCACAAATCCGCAGAGGATCGATCCACCTAGGGTGAGCAACTCATTGCTTACCTTATGAGAGTCATGCGTGCTTGCTCTATAGTGCTAGGGACAGCCACGGAAGTCCTTTTCTTTCTCCCACTTGAGGGAACAGTTAATGGTAGTGAATGCTCCTTCCAAATTCCATTTCAATTCAAACTGTTGGTCATCCGTTGACATGATCTATAAAAACAGGCTCTTTATTCTCGTTTCCATTTCTGTTCAAGGGCCGGTCTTCTCTCGTGGAGTGGAGTGCGTGTGCTTTCTTGGACTAGCAGATATAATTGCTCTTTCAGACCCTACCAGTCGAAGAACCGAATCCATTCAAGTCCAACCTACTTCACTCGCACCCGTCCGGAACATGTGCGTCAACATTTTTGACCAAAATAGAACAAACTGACATTTCCATGGTCACCAATGAACCGAGGCAGATGTACAAGAAGTTGCATACTCGAGCATATTAGCGAATGACATATAAACATCCAGCCATCTGATTTTAACACACAATGAAAAGGTTTTTGACTGAACTATTCAATATACTCCTCTGTTCCTTTAGTCATATCGTTGAGACATGCTTAGCTAGTTCGTTTTAGTTTATTTTCTTTGTAGTACATGAATAAAGAAAATGAGTAGTATATTTTTTGTTGTTACAAAATCGAGCAAATTAACTACACCACTAATGGGCTATTTATTGTATTCAATTGTTACAGTACTTTCAGAACTCATTAATATAGATAAACATGGGCTAAATTACCGAAACGCCCCCAACCCTCTGCCTATAGAAAGAACCTCTAGATGAGCAGCTCACACAAGTGAAAATCCATCGGGGAGAGAAGATGGGCACCTCACGCAAGTGAAAATCCATCGGGGAGAGAACAATGAGCTCATCAACTGAGTGATAAACAAGCAATAAACAAGAGGCGGAGCCTCATTTTTCTCTGATGTCCCGTGTTCATCTACTTGTGATATGTGTGTGCATTAGTAGTGTGTAATTGCATAGCTGATTCCAATCATGTCACAACATTCATATTATTATTTTGCTATTTTATATGCATTACATCTGTTTGGATTACAGGTAGAGGTTGCTGATTTTCACCATACATGTATTTGTGATACTTCTGTTAGAACATGGAGGATAGAGGATAGTGTCATAGGTCTTGGGAACGAGAAATTAATTATGGTAGGAAGCTAAATAACATGTTGCATTCAGACAAAATAAACTTTGCATATTTTAAAGAGCTCCAACTTCTTATAGACATTTGATTCTAATTTCTCAAAAGTAACAATTTCCTCTTTGGTGCATTCTATCTCAGAAGCTTTGACATGCCTAAACAGACTGGAACACTATGAATACTCATGCAACCTATCTCAGGACCCACCTACTAATATCTAGGGAAAAGGCGACGTGAGCAAGTGCAAGGATACAGTTTACCTCACTTGCTTCATATGCGTGTTATTTTCAGATATACTTCGCTAGCTATAAAAATTGAATTGATATGGATTGAGTCGAACGGTACTAAAACCATCAAGAGCATCTTCAATAATTAACTCAAAGAAAATGAGACTTCCTATTTTTTTAATTTGTTGTTGAACTATGCATGATTTGTGAGTTCATGTATTATTTAGTCAGCATAAAGGATATCAACCTTATAATGAATGAGGAGTTACAAATTTTGCGTTTGGGGGGGGGGCATGAATCCCCTAGTCAAGCATGGCTGCGGTGCGAACAAGTGGTCAAGCAACGCTATGTGAAGACGTAGACAGTTCCAAGTTATCGGTGAGGAAGGTTTTTCGTGAATTCAACACATGGGTGATTTCCTGCAAAAGGTTCCAAAAATTGGAATTTCGTCTTCTCTATCTTGATTCTAAAAAAGAGGAATGGGTTCTTTTAAGAAGAAAGCATGATCTATGTCATTGTTCATCTAGAGACCTCATGAATGGCGGGTTGATTTGCACCAAAATTGAGATCCTTTTTGCAAAAATGCCAAGACGTGTGGCCATCGCTGAACGCAACCGGTAGGCTCAATTTGGATGGCAATTATTTTTGAACAAACTGTACATACTAGTTGGGCAGAAGAGAAGTTCACAATTATAGCGGAGCGATATCAACACGGAGGACATGAACCATATGATGAATGAAGAACCACATACTTATGCAAGCATGAGTCCCCTAGTACGTGTTAAATCTATCCTAACAATAACTAAATAGTTTACCATTCATCTTTCTAACTAGAGACATTTTGTTACGAATTTGCAATCAGCTCTTAATAGAAATGTGCTTTAGAAACATCATCCTTTTAACCGACACTGTTTGAAGCTAAATATAATTATATTTTTCAGAGTATACTCATAAATATTTTTCTTAGAATATAGTTGAAACATACGAGGATTTGTTAGAAAAGCATACAACTTTTTGCTTCGAGACCCAACATGACTTATTGAGATACAAACGCAACTTCCATTATTTTAGCAAGGGCATATACATTACTCACTCATAACCATATAGTTACAAAACAAAATCAACCACCTCTTCCTCGCAAAGACTCCTAGGTAGTACCATCCATCTTTCTCTAAATTATTCTTAAAAAAGAAAACGCAAAACGAAATTAA
The DNA here is from genome assembly GCA_031894775.1 of Chloris gayana. Classification (NCBI taxonomy): domain Eukaryota; kingdom Viridiplantae; phylum Streptophyta; class Magnoliopsida; order Poales; family Poaceae; genus Chloris; species Chloris gayana. The sequence continues at coordinate 606,370 of JAUNZO010000885.1, read as the reverse complement.
ACCGCACAACCCAAATGCGTAACCACAGGGCTCTAGACGCGAGCTTCCCGAAACGAGAAAGTCTGGTTTCACTGGGCCGCGCCGGCAGCTTTCGTGGAAGCCGGGGACGCCTGCGTGGAGGCTGATGAGGCCGTCGTGGCTGCTGCGACGGCTTCAGCTGGCTTCTTCTCGACGGCCGGGACAAGGACGCCCGGCCATTCGCGGCAGGCGCAGTGCTGGCCCTCGGGGACCTGGGCGTGCACGGAGGCGACGTGGCGGCCGCAACCCGCCCACGTGGACTTGCCGCACGTCCCGCACTTCACCTGGAAGCACATGATGGCTTTGGCTTGGATGTTGTTGCTTCTTGGAGAGTTGGTTCTCGTTTGATTCCGCTGTGTTGTTGTGGCTGCAAGATGAGCGGAGCCAAGTATTTATAGACACGCTTATCAGGGTGCGCAGAGCATACGCGAATCCCCACCCGCAGAGGATCCAATCCAACCGGGCGAGCAACTCATCGCTTACCTCATCACCGTCACCGTACTGCTTTTTTTGTTTTTGACAATTCATCACCGTACTGCTAGGGACAGGTGAGGAGTAATCCAGAATTGAATGTTGGTTCGAAATTCCGCTTAAATCCAACTGTTGGTCATCCGTTGACTCTGTAGAAACGGTCCTTTCTCGCTTCCATTCTCTCGTGGAGTACTACTAGTGGGTCGTGCTTTCTTGGCCGTCCAAGTCGAAGGTCGACGACGACCCTCCTTTATTCGCGGTCCTCCGAAAACGAATCTGTCAAAACATGTGCTGGCCCACGAAAGAAAGATATTCAACGTGAGAGGCGGAGAATTTTCCGAGAGAATCATCGCGCGGGCCTTGAACCCAAGCAAGGACTCGGGAAGCCGGCCTAGCTGAGCCCGCTTGAGGCATGTCCATGAATCACATCTCTGGGCCTTGAGCTGCGTAACGACAAGGCCTTTTTAGGCCCAACGGGGTTTATCAGGCAAAGGATTCAGGAACCAGCGATACCATTTTTTCATAAGAAGGAAGAAGGAAAATGGTAAGCTCACAAAAAAAGGGAAAAATGGGGGAAGAAAGAAAAAGAAACAATAAAATAGGAGGAACAGGAGGTGTTGTTGGAAGCAAGTTCTTGGACTGGGCCGGGCGGTGGTACGGAGACGGGGACGCGCCGGCTGTGGAGCTACAGGAGTACCAGTGATGAGTGAGTGAGTGCGGAGGATGGTACACCAGTTCCCGTTCATGGTACGCCTGCTTTATGGTGCGCAACGGCGATCGCCTCCCAAACTCATGTTCACTGCCGGACCCCGCCGCCCTGCCCGCCGGGTGGGTGACGCGTCGCCGCCGCCACTGTCGGATCGCAAGCTGGCTAGCTACACTTAGCTTAGCTAGTGCTCCATGATGGCCCCCATGGATGCGATCTCGAGCATCCTTTTGTGTCCCAGCAAAATCCGGCTGATTTATTTGCTGTCGTCCATAGTTCCATCATCAGTAATATAGCTGCTGGCCGAACGAGGACGAAGGCCCGAGTACATACTGCATCGTCCCATGCGCTTGTTGTTGCATGCTGCAGAGCGCACAGACTAGGAGCTGATGGGACTGACGTGCCAAATGACCAGAGTAATTACTGGGAGAGGTGAGAGGCGACAGAGGCAGCAGCGCTCCCGCGGATCACGCGGTCGTCTCCGTCCGATCCTGCCGGCATGCCTTTTGCAACACCGGCCCCGGCACACATGCACTCCTGCATAGCAACCCCTGCTCTGCTCGGGCACGAGCCAACTGTGTGTGGAGCTTAGCGTTTGCCTCCTTGAAAATTTGATTAGTACTACTACCTAATGGGGGCCGCGTGGGGTAAGCCAGCATCGTTAAGCATTAAATCAGCTTGTCGCAACGCTCACTCTCTTTCTCACATACACACGTACTCCATCCTTTACTAAATTGTTGTCGTCATTGACTTTTTTCATGACATTTGACCATTCGTCTTATTTAAAAAATTTCTTCAAATACAAAAAGTAATATGCTACATTTCAAGTTTCTTTAGTGATAAAACATATTCCAACAAAATATAGGACATTTATTAAACTTTATTTGAGTAAGACAAATAATCAAATTTAATAAAAAAGTCAACAATGACAACAATTTAGTAAGTGAGTACTACTGTTCTTCAGGACGGGGCGCGGCCGCAGTACGGACTGCCCCTGCTCAACTTGTCCGGCCTCTTTACTTGGATTAGATCCACCCTGTGCCACTGTGCATGGCCGTACGCGCGGCTCCAGTAATAAATATAAATTCCACACAGTTACTTAATTTTTGTCTGTGGAAATTATTTTTGAATGAAACAGTCAAGGAAATTATGGTCATTTGAGTCTGCAAATTTGACCCGATCAGATAACCGGCACCGGCACAAGCAGACCCAGACAGGACCTCACAAAAGAGACGCACATATGTATAGCTAGATTCGTCTTCCATGTGACCAGCTAATTACACGATCGTTTGCTGATGCGTTAAAGCAATAAAGCGCGAGCCTTGAGCCCCTTAAACTCTCCACAAAGATCTAGTTTCAGCTCAATGTCAAGGCATACTAGCAGGGAGTCAGTGGCTCCTACGTGCCGGCGACCGGATCCATATGGTAACAGTGGCGCTTACTGCTACAAGGTACGGTTGCTTAAGGTCATTATTAATTGGTGTCATATGTAGGACACCGGTGGTTATTACACTGTATCTGCCACTGTAACGTGAGACGTGGCCCACTTATTTCTAGTGTAGCTGAGTACTCCGTGACCGGCCGGGTGGTCCAGTATAACGCAGGAGCTAAAATGGCCAATCCTAGGAGAGGACTGACTTGGTATCCGACGAGGACATGCTCGTGAGGCATATCCGGTCGCCTGCCCGGCCTGTTCAGATAATAATGTATGTTCACTACGATACTAGTACAAAATACCCTACCTTTCCGGGCTATCACTCACCAATGAACAAATAATGGTGTGTGACCTATACAAGGCTACTAGTTTTGTATGGGTCGTCGGTCCGCTAGCACATCTCGATGGAGGACTACAAAGGGCGGTGCCACGTTGCAGCCTTGTTCGGACACTATACGGTCGTCTTCCTCCTCCTAGCCACTCTTCTTTCTCGCCCCAGCCGCCTACCCCAGCCCGCGGTCGAGGCGGCCCCTCCGGCACCCCCCCTAACCCGACCACCTAACCTCACCCATTCTCTACGCTCACTGCGAACGTTAACCGCCAATCGACGACGTGGCGGTGCCCCCATCACAGCATCGCACCACCAGCCCTTCCCCGTGCGGGTCGCTCGGTCAGATGGGAAGGAAGTCGCAGCCGAGTGTAAATAAGACTTGTGGAATACAAATAACACACTTAGCTAGAGATCCACGTAGCACGGCAAGCCAAGCATCCATGATGGATCCAGGTTTTGCAACGCCGTGGTTGCGCGCCTGGTCTGGTCCCGATCACATTCATCTTCGCAGGGACCTGACGAAGCTGACGAGTGCAGCGGTGGCGATGTCGCGAGCAGCGACGTGACGAAGACAACAAATGGCAGGCACCAAGCCATATATAGCAGGTGCTTCGACCTGCTTGGTCCGGCCGGGCCGTTTCTAGCTGAGACCAAGGGAAGGAAGATACATATATAATCGCAGCACGATCGAATCAATGCGCATACAGGGACCTTCTAACAGCTGACACGACGCCCGGCCGGGTCACGAAAGCGACGACTCATCTCGTATTAGTGCTTCTGTTTCCGCAAGAAAATAACCCATCGGCTGATCGCCTGCCGCGTGGCTCCGCCGGAGATCGACGGGTCGAGAGGCCCCCGGGGCCCGGCCGGTCGATGAGGAGGCAGCGATCCGGATCGCTGTAGCAGGAGCGCCCACCTGTGCGGTGCGCAACGGCGACATCGGCGCTCTGCCGATCGATCCATTGGTGGCGGTCGTTGCCGCGTCCATCGGTCGCCGTCGCGCCGGCCGGCGTGGCACGAGTCGGGATGGTGAACCCAGTGGCTAGCGACGGCTTCGGTGGCTTATTCGGGCATGCGCTGCGCAGCACGAGACTGATGTGTGAGAAATCGACTTCCCTTGGTCTGGTGATTGATGTAAGAAGCAACCCAACACACGAATGAATAGGGGTAATTCTAGTGTTATGAACAGTGTTATTGGAAATACATTGATTTTCAGTGGCAGTCAAGTATAACCGTCTGCGATAAAAAATCGATTTCTGGTTGCAATTGCTTATATTGACCACTATTAGCAATTGCCATGGATAGTGAGTATCTTTGTAGTATGAATGATTTGAGCACAAAGGCATATGCCTACCACAGTATAACTATGAATTATGGTCAAATGTAAATATTTAAAAATCTATAATTATACAATTAAATTTGTTCAATAAATTATAGGCATGTGTGATTAATGCATCAAATTCTTACACTGTGTGCAGATCAGGATTATAGAGTTCTTACACTATCCACATTGTGTGAGTATATGCTCCTGTGTCCTGTACTTACGTAGTAGTTACCTTTCTTGTGAACCCATTGATAGTGTAGTAACTCACTCAAAATGGGCTCCTCTATATGAAAAAATGGAGGTGGTAAAGTTAGACAACAATTGAGGGTGCCAGGCAAAGTTAACCTTTCAGGGAACAATATAGAGGAGTTTATCCTTCTAATAAAAATGATTTCTCTATTGCAATTGACAAAAGTATTATAGAGCCATTGATCCAATGGTGTTTCACTAAAATGTCTGTAGAATATTTTTTTGCTGCCACTGGAAATTAATTTTGCATGATTTACCACATATATCTTCCACGACATACCACCACATAAGCCTCATGCATATGACTGTTCCCTTACGGATCATCGGGAAAATATTCGGTGCAAACCACCTATTCAAGTAAAACCGTGAATACCCTCTTAAAAAACATACTTAAATGTTTTCAAAAATTTTGAAACTTGGTGTACATGTACATGATACAATGGGAAGTATGCACACAAAAGTTGAAATCTAAATTCAACATACTTTAAAAGATACAAAAATAACAAATCAGGAACATATAGGGTGAAAAGGACAAAAAATGCACATGGAGTAATTTTTGTCATTTCCTCCCAGTTTTGTTATTTTTGTATCTTTTAAATTATGTTGAATTTTCATTTGAAATTTTGTGTGCATGTTCCCTATGGTATCATGTACGTGTATACCATATTTCAGAATTTTTTAAAACTTTTAATTATGTTTTTTGAGATGGTTTTCACGATTTTACTGAATAGGTGGTTTGCACCGAATATTTACCCCGGATCATCTGAAACATCTCACTTTCCCACGCACGGTTCAACCATATCCGTCAGAAAAAGTGCTCAAACGGATCAACGTGGTTTGAGCAAAAGTGATCATTTTTGCCCCCAAAAAGTTGGAATTCTAGGACACAGTAACTATTTCTCTATCAATCAAGCTCTCATTGTTTCTGCATCTCATTCTTCCTTTTAAGGAGCTGTACGTCCTAATCGTTCCGGACTTTTGCCTGAAATCTGATCAAGAAGACTGTTCAACACCATGGAGATGCCGGACCACCCTACATGTTGTACTGGCGCTAGGCTTGTTGCCGTCGTACGGCCTACATGTGTGGACGTTGACGTGTGCGCCGTCCGCTTGCTCTTCTTTTGGTAGTTCAGAGTTGGACGTGCGTACACATATTTCGTTCACGAAGGTCCGGTGCAGACCACAACAGTCTAAGGATTTGTTGTGCTGTAAAATGGCAAAATTGAGTTCGTACTCAGGCTAGAGAGACGCCGAGATTTCGATAAACAATCATCGCTTAATCAGACTAGAAATTGCCTGGTCGATCGGTCCAAGTTTGATTGCCGAAATGATGCGCTTGTCATGTGCTAGCGTACCCGGCGCCGAAGCGGATTGGACGGCCGAATGGAAGCGGCAGCAGCTCCCGCGAATCGCGCGCTCGTCTCCATCTTCGCCGGCGCGCCTGACGCCGCCATTACTCGCGCAGTTGCGGTGGCGCGACGTGCATGCGTGCGTGGAGGACCAGCTGCGATCTGAGACGAGAACAGAGAGAGAGGAAAGGCGCTTGGACCAGTGAAGCACCATCCCCAGTCCCGGCTATATAATAATATGCCGGCACATCCATCGATCCCCACGCACGCGCGCACAGCTCACATGCGCGCCGCACAAGTGTTCCGACTTCGGACCAGAAAAATGGTCCCGGCGTTACGTACGTGTGCCCCCTAATATAGCACCATGTATGAATAGTGAGTTTTTGTTATCTGTCGCAATGAGTTATGGAGAAGAAGGCTCTCTGTGCCAGATTTTGGTAGTGTCGCACCTCATCATCAAGGATGTCGACTGATGAGCTGATTGTCT